>JBBBDQ010002035.1:760000-937500 GCA_037127315.1 Ascarosepion bandense | reverse complement strand
ACTGAGATAGATAGATAGATAGATAGATAGATAGATAGATAGATAGATATGAACAGACTGAGATAGATAGATAGATAGATAGATAGATAGATAGATAGATAGATAGATATGATATGAACAGACTGAGACAGTTAGACAGATATTGAACAGACTGATATAGATATATACATATATAGATAGATATGAACAGATTGAGATAGATAGACAGATATTGAACAGACTGATATAGATAGATAGATAGATAGATAGATAGATAGATAGATAGATATGAACAGACTGTGATAGATAGATAGATAGATAGATAGATAGATATATAGATAGATAGATAGATAGATAGATAGATAGATAGATATGAATAGACTGAGATAGATAGACAGATATTGAACAGACTGATATAGATATATAGATATATAGATAGATATGAACAGATTGAGATAGATAGATATTGAACAGACTGATATAGATAGATAGATAGATAGATAGATAGATAGATAGATAGAAACAGACTGAGATAGATAGATAGATAGATAGATAGATAGATAGATAGATAGATAGAACAGGCTGAGATAGATAGATAGATAGATAGATAGATAGATAGATAGATAGATAGATAGATATGAACAGACTGAGATAGATAGATAGATAGTTAGATAGATAGACAGATAGATAGATAGATAGATAGATAGATAGATAGATAGATAGATAGATATGAACAGTGAGATAGATAGACAGATATTGAACAGACTGAGATAGATAGATAGATAGATAGATAGATAGATAGATAGATAGATAGATAGATAGATAGATAATGAACAAACTGAGAGTCATACGGACATTTTCTCATCTTTCAATATTTGGTAAAAATAGTCAACTTTGATAAATATCGCCTTTTTTTTCTCTTCAAACCACTCTGTTTAGCTATACCTTCTATTTTATAATTTATTTATCTTTTTGATCCATTCTTCAGCTGGTGCTATAAAGTTGTAGTTTGCTCTGCTTGTGGAACTTGCCAACGCCTTGGCCACTAGGCTTTGTAAGCCTTCATAGTCAGAAAATGCCTAATCCGGAATTTTTCGACCATTTTCGCTTTCAACATTGATCACTAAATTTACTAGCACGAAATACTTCCTGATTTTCAATTCATTTGAAAGAAAATATCGAAAGACCTCGTTGGGTATCAAAGAACAGACTTGATTGGGCTGATGATAATGATTCAATGATGCAAAACCTGTTCATTCATCCATAACTACAATGGGGAAATAGATGAATCCATACCTAATCAGAATTTGATAAAAAAAAAAAAAAAAAAGAAATTAGGAAGGTTCAATCATATATTTCGGTCAATATATAAACGGATCCCTCATTTTGTGGCCACGGCAGTTTCTATACATTTCATATCCAGAGAATGTAAATAAATCTAAAAGACATGCGTATGCACCTAATCAGTATTTCATTGATTGATTGAAATGTTTTCTATGGTATATCAACAGACAAGAAATTATGTGTATATAAAGTGGAGGATCGATTCTATATTACCATAAATATATAAACTGATCCCTTACTTTGTGGCCACACTAGTTCCTATATATTTTTATTCAAGATCATGTAAATTTAAAAGACATGGCTATGCAGCTAATCAGTATTTCATTGATTTATTGATTTGATTCTATGGCATATCAACAGACAAGAAATTATGCGTATTTAAAGTAGTTGGGGGCTATTCTATCTTACAATAAGTATATAAACTGATCCCTCACTTTTTGGCCACTGTAGTTCCGATACATTTCTATTCCAAAGAATGTAAATAAACCTAAAAGACATGCTTGTGTAGCTAATCAGTATTTCATTGATTGACTGGTTTGTTTTCTATGGCTTATCAACAAACAAGTATTCATGTGTTTATAAAGTGGGTGATCAATTATATGTTACAATAAATATATAAACTGATCCCTCATTTTGTGGTCACTGTAGTTCCGATACATTTCTATTCCAGAGAATGTAACGACATGCCTGTGTAGCTAATCAGTATTTCATTGATTTATTGATACGTTTTCTATCGCATATCAACGTTTTCTATCGCATTTGTGGGTCATTTAACGTCAGACAAAATTTTTAGATTGTAAAAATGTTTTTTTAGTTTATGATTTAGTGATATGTTTCACTAATTAACTCATCGCTGGGGGAGAAGACTTGAACTTATACCTTCCCCAAGAATATTTGTGCATAAGTGAATATAACGAACACAACGGGAATCGAAACTCGGCTTTCCGATTAGTAATTCTAGGTCTTTATCCGTTGCACCACCTGCACATCCAATCTCACAGAACCTGGTATTCCAAAGCGGTCTCTCATCTAATTACTGAGCAGTTACGACGTTGCTTAACTTTGCTGATCCTGTAGGAACCAATGTTTCAACGGAATATGGCTGTAAGCCCTGAAACATATATATATATATATATATATAGAGAGAGAGAGAGAGAGAGGGAGAGAGAGAGACGGGTGGGTAAACGCGATATCTTTTAATTACTTAATACATTCAATACAGATATCCATTGCACCACAACGCACATCAATGGATATGCGTTGTGGTGCAGTGGATATCGGCTCGGAACGAGAAATCGCGGAGCCGAGTTCGAATTCCAGTTGAATCCTTCGCATTCACTTACGCGCAAATACCCCTGGGGAAGGTATTAATCCGTCCCTTCCTTCCAGTTATGGGTTAAATCACAGAACAGATTTGGTTCTCTAGCCTTGGTTGACAACCAGTCTACCGTAGAAAATAATGGCAACCTACTACTAGATAGACATGATCGCCCAAGCGTGTATCACGTATAGCACTTAATAGACTGACTGACATTCAATCGGAACAGTTTCTTTGTGAAACTTAAAATCAGAGGATAATCATTGAATGACTGTTTCGTGTCCCTCTCCTTAATCTCGCCATTTTCTTCAACTCTTCAACTTTTGAACGTCGAATAAAAATTACACTGAGTGTCAAAACACACTGCACCAGGCAGGTGATCTGATATCGTACTTTTTGTGAATACAACGATCATACGGTACCCAAGAACGGCCAGTAGTAGGGAAATTCCAATTGTGTAACCCCAAGCTAGAGCGTTTGTTTGCAAATTGCTAGTAAAGTGACCTTTACTTGGTTGCTTAACTTTGGTGATCTTACGTGATCTGGTGTTTTAATGAGATATGACCGTAAGCCGTTACTTAATTATATTGGAGACGTGGCGATCATTGTACGAATCACAGACACTTTGACGAACGAGACAACTTTGCTCGTGAACGCTCCATGGAAGGCGCCCTTTGGACATCAAATATACCCGGGAAGTTTTCTGAGAAACAGTATGTTTCTTATTTGTCTATACTTCTGAGGTGAGGTAGTATTTACATTATTTACATTGTTCGGACTATTGTCCTCATCTTCGTTGCCATTTGTACGACGTTTAATAATAGATAATTCTATTTCCCTATATTTCTGGGATGAGGTAGTATTAACAGTATTTACATTATTCGGACTATTGTCCTCATCTTTGTTGCCATTTGTACGACGTTTAATAATAGATCATTCTATTTGTCTATATTTCTGAGATGAGGTAGTATTTACAGTATTTACATTATTCGGACTATTGTCCTCATCTTTGTTGCCATTTGTATGACGTTTAATAATAGATCATTCTATTTGTTTATATTTCTGAGATGAAGGAGTATTTACAGTATTTACATTATTCGGACTATTGTCTTCATCTTTATTGCTATGTTTACGACGTTTCGGCCGTTTGTAGGCTCCGACCTTCTTCAGGTGCTAGGAATTTTTAATAGAACAATTTATTTGTCTATACTTCTGCGATGAGGTAGTATTTACATTATTTACATTGTTCGGATTATTGTCCTAATCTTTATTGCCATGTTTACGACGTTTCGGCAGTTGGAAGTAGTGGTGAACTTAGAGAGTTCAGTTAGAGAGAGATAACTAAATGTCATCCAGAAGTGACATCGCACATTGGAACGAGAACAATCTACTCCAGTAATCGAAATAAAACGTTCGGTTCAAAATTCCGAGCACCTGAAGAAGGCCGGCGTGTACAACGATCAAAACGTCGTAAACATGACAATAAATATGTGGACTATGTTTCTTGCTGAGTTGCGAACGAATCATTATCCCGGAACATGAATATATTTGCATTGATTAAATAAAAGATATGGTTCTAAATTTCATGAAATTTTTTTTGATTGACAGGCACCTGATCAAGGCAAAACAATTGTCGAAATGTTGCGATAAAAAAATTAAAAAAACAAAACAAAAAAACAAAAAAAAACAAAGACCACGACAATAATCCAGACGTAAATAATGATAAATTCTCATCACACTTTCAAGCTGTAATATCTACTTTTTTGCAATGAAGTTCATTAATTGCTCAGATCACATTCCTCTCTGTTTTTTTTCTTTTATAGGAGTTGAGGTTTATCCCTTGTTTCCTGTTTAGTGTTGGGTTCCGTTTTTTTTTTTTTGTTCACCACTGCTCTAGCCAGCTACTGAACTCACAACTCTTTGGTTCAAGTTACTGGATCTAAACAGCGCTTTTATCTACTGGGTAATGTGTCTTTGAAGAGAAGATTGTGATGCCTCAGTCGTTTACTTGAAAATCAACATTCAGATATTTTTTTAATCCGAACTCGACCGTGATGAAAGAATACAACTATTTCAGCCAGCGAGTAAATCGCCAAAATGCTGGTCACTTGTGGTCATGTGACTTGTTTTCCTGACTTCTTCCGAGATTTTTAATAATCCACCAAATTTATGTAAATCACATTTTTAAAATTCTCTCATCGTTGGACTGAAAGACTAATTGGGCCGACATTTGAGGCTGGCGTCCTTAGAGGCCCGAAGTGTTTATGATGTTTGCATCATTCGACATTAAACACTACGGTGTGGGTGGGAGTATTGTTATCTATCTATCTATCTATCTATCTATCTATCTATCTATCTATGCCTCTTCATATCTATCTATCTATCTATCTATCTATCTATCTATCTCTGCCTCTTCATATCTATCTATCTATCTATCTATCTATCTATCTATCTATCTATCTCAGTCTGTTCATATCTATCTATCTATCTATCTATCTATCTATCTATCTATCTCTCTCTGCCTCTTCATATCTATCTATCTATCTATCTATCTATCTCTGCCTCTTCATATCTATCTATCTATCTATCTATCTATCTATCTAGCTAGCTAGCTAGCTAGCTCTGCCTCTTCATATCTATCTATCTATCTATCTATCTATCTCAGTCTGTTCATATCTATCTATCTCTGCCTCTTCATATCTATCTATCTATCTATCTATCTATCTATTGTGGAGTAGTGTTTGCACCATTTTTTTCTTACTCTTGCTTATTAAAAGTCGTGTCTGTTAAAAGATATATGTGCAGCAAAGACAAACAAATTAACGTTTTAAAAATAAATGCAATGACCGAAAATTACGATCTGTCTTTTAAAGGGCTAACGTACGACTGATAATATTGTTTAGCAAGCTAGCAAACATTCCGGGAACGATGTCACATTTGATTATTTGGTTCCATTGAAAATCATTTACACTATTTGCATTGCAATTATATATTGACTGTTGTCCACATCTTCATTCTATATTCACAAACATTTCGGTTGTGGTAAGCTCCGGCTTTCTTCAAGTGGTTGGTATAGTCATCCGCTGACAGATCTGTTTCGCTGTATCACAGCTCATCAGTACGGTTAAACTCCGATTGCTTTTTAACCCAGGATTGAAACCCAACCAGTTTAGCGTCAGTCAGCGATTCTACCTCTGGGCTATGAGCGTTCGGTAGAAGAAGGCAGACTTTTTAGCATGTATATTATCACTATACACGCCCAATAGCCAGAGTGCTCTAAATCATTATCGAATGAGCGATGCGTATATGCCAGAGTAGCTACTGTTTTTCAAAGTCTCCCATTCTTCCAGGGTACACAATCGGGGTATGAGTGCGTAAATACGGGGTATGAGTGCGTAAATACTATATATATATATATATATATATATATATATATAAATCTATGGGGATAATATGAAAACCCACTTCATTCAAGTCTTGGACACGATACTTAGATGAAGGCTCTACTTTCTGGAAATCCTCATGGGGGGGGACATAACTAATTTCACACTCTACTCCATAAATTACACCCCAAAATCAATTTCACCCAACAATGCAGTTTTTGATGTGGATGATGCTATGTTCATTGTGTTGTCGACATGTATGTCCCGGATAGGGACCACAGCACCATCCACCGGCCGAGATGTTAGACAAATATTATTTTGAAAATATCTATCTTCCGACAGGGTTCGAACCTGCATACACACATATACTGGGGAGATGCCACTATTAGATCTAGTGAGTTTTACCACTCAACCACAGAAGATATCTATCTTCCGACAGGGTTCGAACCTGCAGACACACATATACTGGGGAGATGCCACTATTAGCTCTAGTGAGTTTTACCACTCAACCACAGAAGATATCATGATAACCAAAGTCTGAACTAAGCTATTTACATAAATATTCTCTAGATTTCTTTAGAATATCTATCTTTGCTCGGGACTATAAACAAATGAAGACAATATTACGAAATTATACGGAAATTTACAAAATTGGTATAAACCGACATATTTAATTACTATCCAATCAAATACGTGTATCCATTAAAAATAATGTTCAAACAAATAAATTTAAATAAATATGTCGGTTAATACCAATTTCGTAAATTTCCGTATAATTCCATATATATATATATATATTACGCTCTCACACCGTGATTGAGCACTCTATAAGAAAGGTAGACTTTGAAAAACAGTAGCCACTCTAGCGTGTACGCATCATTCATTCAGTAAAAAATGAATTGGAGCACTCTAGCTATTGGGCGCGTAATATGATATGCGCTAAAAAGACTGCCTTTTTCCACCGAGCGCCCCGTGGCCCAGGGGTAGAGTCACCGACTGACGTTAATTCGGTCGGGATTCGAGCCTGGGTTGTGTAGCAATCGGAGTCTAACCGTACTGATAAGCTGTGATACAGCGTAACAAATCTGTCTGCGGATGACAATATATATATATATATATATATATATATATATATATATATATATATATATCAGCATGCAGTATGGGGATAGAAGAACCCAAAGGAGTACCCTGTACATACAGTAGTAAGATAACTCTCTAAGAGTTATCTTTTTCTTAAATTTTCTCTTGTAAGGGACCGGTCGTTATTTTTATTCGTTTTTTTAGGTCATTGCGAATCTCATTCGTGTAAAATCCTTTGTAAAATAAAGACGGAAGCTGATGATGGTTCGCCTGAAATAGGCCTACACTTCCGATTTACCATGAAATAACGTGTCTGCCTTAATCTTTCTTTTATATATATATATATATATATATATTGTTTAATGACTTAGTTTTTGGTTATAATAAAATTAGACCAGTGCACATTTATATTCAAAAGTGTTCAATACATTTATATTGTAGAACTTTTAAATATTTTCTATTTGTAAACGAGTTATTACGCGATCTAGGTTTCTACTATGAGTGGTGTCTTCAGGCGATTTTCAATATCAGTGAAAATAGAACCAAGTCTGTCTGTCCTATTATTTGACTCATAGCTAGAGAGAGAAGTCAGTTACTTAAATGCCATACGTGATACAGGCTTGGGCGATCATGTCTCGAAAGAGACATGACTGACTGGGCAGAAGATTATCCCGCAGTAGGTTGCCATTGCTTTCTGCGGTAGAGAGAGAAGAGATGTATTATATTATTAAGTAGTGGGGGATCAGTTTATTACTTCATAACAATAGAAAACTGATCCCCCACTTATGCCTAGAAGCCTTAATCATGTTTTCAACTATTATATTCAGTTAGTTAAGTGCCATGCGTTATACACGCTTTGGGCGGTCATGTCTAGAAAGAGACATAACTGACTGAACAGAAGATTATCCCGATGTAGATGGCCATTGCTTTCTGTGTTAGACTGGTTGCCGACTAAGGCAATAAAACTCAATCTGTCCTCTTATTTAACCGATAACTTGGGGGAAGAAACGAATTAATACCTTTCCCAAGGGTATTTGTTCGTAAGTGAATGCAAGGAATTCAACTGGAATTCGAAATCGGCTCCCCGATTTGTCGTTCCGAGTCGATATCCACTACACCATAGCACGCATCCTAACCTTTACCCCCCTCATAAAAACAGCTGCTGTAATTTAGTAAACAAAATAACTTTCACGATCGTCACATGGCGAAATACGTACGATGAATAAAACAGTTATATTGCCAACAAATGGAGATTGTGGCTGCCAACATTTATGGCTTCAATCAACACTAATTTCCTGAAGATTGTTCGAGTGAAGACGAAGGCATCAGCTGTGTCCGGGTGGTCCTTTGTGGGCGTCACTTTTGTGGGCGTCACTTTTATTGCCCACATCTGACGAGGAAGAATCTGTTCTACAACATTTGAAAATATTCTTCAGTCTATTTCGTCTGAATTCTTGAGATGAGGTGTTAGAGACTCGGTACTAGAATTCTGGGAGCCGAGTTCGAATTCCAGTTGAATTCCTTGTATTCACTTACGCGCAAATACCCTTACGAAAGATATTAATCCGTCTCTTTCCTCCAGTTATGGGTTAAATAAGAGGACTGATTGAGTTCTATAGCCTTGGCTGGCAACCAGTCTACTGCAGAAAGTAACGGCAACCTACTGCGGGATAATCTTCTTCCCAGTCAGTCATGTCTCTTTCGAGACATGATCGCTCAAAGCGTGTATCATGTATGGCACTTAATTGACTGACTGAATATAATAGTTGGACTCATGATTAAGGCTTCTACTGTTCATAAAGTGGGGGATCGGTTTTCTATTGTAATGGAGTAATTCACTGATCCACAAGTAATTACTACTTAATAATATAGTAAATCTCTTCGCCTCTAGCTATGAACCAAACAACAGGACAGATTAGGTTCTATAGCCTTGGCTGGCAACCAGTCTACCGTAGAAAGTAATGACAACTTCCTGCAGGGTAATTCTTCTGTCCAGTCAGTCATGTCTTTTTCGGGACATGATCACCCAAAGCGTTTATCATATATGGCACTTAACTGACTGACTGATATATTCCGAGTATTTTCCTCATCACAACGATTCGGTCGTTGTGCTTTTCGGTCTTACTTGGTTGTATATCGACAGAGATAAACTCCAGGGAATTCTGAAGTGAAACCTTTATTTAATCAGTGAGGGACAAACTGTTCTCATCCCCTGTGCCTGGACATATCCTGTGCCTGGACATATCCTGTGCCTGGACATATTCTATGCCTGGACATATCCTGTGCCTGGACATATCCTATGCCTGGACATATCCTGTGCCTGGACATATCCTATGCCTGGACATATCCTATGCCTGGACATATCTCGTCTCGTTTTCAAGTCTATTTTGGGAGGGGAAAAAAACAAAATAAAAATAAAAAAAGGGATTCTATTAATGTTCGAAAAAGAACTGATGTTAATATTTAAGACGTTTTAAAGTAATTCTCTGGCTCATCAGGCCACCATAGTCCACGAACAGAGAGAAACGATACCTTTTCTTCATTACATCGGGAATTCTCAAACATTTCGGTTCTTTGAAAGTTTTTGTTTTTATAATCATATCGCCCCAGGCAAGGCATTTTACTGCCACTGTTATGCAGGGGGGTTTACATAAAAGGTAAGTTATTAGAAAGCGTGACAGGTTATAGGGGGTATCAGGAAGTAGGTAAGAGAAGGATGACTATGGCTATAAAGTGAGGGATCAGTTGATATATTGGTTGTAATGTAAAATTGATCCCCCTTTATATACACATTATAACAGTATAGATTTTTTTTATAATCATATTACTTTAAGTAAGGCATTTTACTGCCACTGTTTTGCAGGTTATAGGGGGTGTCAGGAAGAGGGTAAGAGAAGGATGAGAATACTGATGAGAGTGGAGTGGACGGAAAAGGGAGCATGAGAGAGAGAGAGAGAGGATGCAGGTTAGTGTGATAGGAGATGACATTTTTTTATTATCATATCGCCACAAGCAAGGCATTTTACTGCCACTGTTGTGCAGGGGGGTTTCATAGAAGGAAAGTTATGAGAAAGAGTGACAGGTTATAGGGGGTGTCAGGAAGTAGGTAAGAGAAGGATGAGATTACTGATGGGAGTGGAGTGGACAGAGAAAGGAGCATAAGAGAGAGAATGCAGGTTAGTGAGATAGAAAATGGCTATTGACTTTGCATTTAAATTCTTGGAGATTGTAGCTGTCGGGGAAGCAAGTAAACGGAATGGAATTCCACAGGCGGGAAGTGCGAGAAAAGAAGCTGGTGGAGAAGAATTTGCGTTTTTTTTTTTTTTTAGAATTTATTGGTTTCACAGTAAAAGAGTGGGACCTAGTTGCTAATCTTGTGGCTCGAGTAAGTTCGTCGGAGCAGACGCCGAGGAAGTATTTGTAAAAGAGACACAGGGAATCCAGATTGCGTCAGTGAGGAAGTGACTGTATCTGAGCTGCCAAGTCGGGATCGATCACATTACAGATTCTCCGTTGGATTTTGTCAAGGACTCCTAGCTGAATAACAGGGGCAGCCGACCAGATATGGCAGCAGGTAGATCGGAGTATGGGCTTTTAGGGGAACAACATTAAGAGTCTGTAGTTGAATTTTTTGTCCGGATTTTGGTTAACGGAGTTATACGTTGATATCCGATCTCAGCAAAGTTACATCGTGAGAAGTAGGAATGCCCTGTTATAGAATTCCGTCGGATGATTAGGGATTTAACGGTTCTGGTTTTTAGCTTTTACACGATGGGTTTTTATTTCAATGATTTATTTTTTGTTGTAACTTCTTTTATGTGACCTTCCCTTTCAGGACGCAGGCGATCATGGCCTTCAACATCTCCCTACCCCTAGTGGCTCTTAGTACGTTATCTCCTGTTACGCCACCGAAACCCCGCTCAGACATCCACTTGCTCAAGCCCATAAATCTAGACTATAGACGTATAGAAACTAACATGGCTACAAAGTGAGGGATCAGTTAATATATTGATTATAATATGGAATTGATCCCCCACTTTATATTTTACTGAAACATTAATAAATAAGTTTTCTACGTCTCAGGAGGCTTCTTCTTTTTCTGTGTGCAGTGTACCTTCAGGACGTAGGCGATCATGGCCTTCCACATCTCCCTATCCCTGGTGGCTCTTAGCACGCTTTCTTCTGTTACACGACCCAAACCCCGCTCTGACACCTACTTGCTCATGTCCGTCAAGTGTGTTACGCGTTTCTTTTTCCCTGTCTCTCTCTCTCTCTCTCTCTCTCTCTCTCTATCTGACCTGTGAGTATCAGATTCTCCAAGCCCTCCTTTCTCATTACATGCACCAGAAACTTTAACTTTTTTTCCTGATGTTAAGTATTTCTTTTTTTCGTTTCCATCCTCTCCAAAGCCTCATCGTTGTTCACATGTTCGGTTCAAGATATCCTCCGTTGCCACGATTATTTTTAACTAGCAGTATAGCCCAGCGTTGCTCGGGTGTCAGTCAGTTGAGTGCCATACGTGATACACGCTTGGGCGATCATGTCTCGACAGAGACATGACTGACTAGGCAGAAGATTATCCCGCAGTAGGTTGCCATTGCTTTCTGCGGTAGACTGGTTGCCGACCAAGGCTATAGAACCCAATCTGTCTTGTTATTTAACCCATAACTGGAAGGAATAGGCGGATTAATACCTTTCCCAAGGGTATTTGCGCGTAAGTGAATGCAATGAATTCAGCTGGAATTCGAACTTGGCTCCCCGATTTCTCGTTCCGAGCCGATATCCAATGCACCGCAAGTCATGAAAGCTTTAAAACTAATCCAGGCTCCTGGAGCTCAGACTCAGTCTAAAGAATATTTGTGTGAAGTTTGGTGAGAATCGGATAAAAATTGTGGATTTGTATAAAAAACATACAGACAGTTAAACAGACACACACACAAACATCTTGCCTTATATATATATATATATATATATATATTATCGATTTTCTGAATTATTGTAAGAACTTCAACCTTGAAACTTCTGAATATCGTTTCTTATGTTTTTGTCTATGAGTGTATCAAATTTGATTAGAATCGGACCATTCCTTCTATAACCCGATTTTTTCGATTATCGATTTTCGATATTTATCGAAGGTACCTCGACACAAAACCTAGCTAAGAACACTCGCAGACGCTTATAGTACAACTGTGTAAATTTTCAAGAAGATCAGTTCAGCCGTTTCGGAATCTATAGGTAACGGACACACAGACACAGACACATACACACACAGACAAATTTCCATTTATAAATAAGTTTAGATAGATATTTCTCACTATTTGATTGCGTTAAATGTTTAACATCTCTTTTATCACTGACTGTTGAACTTCGACTGTTCGGGGAGTTGATAACGATCATTGCTTCCTGGTCATGAAATCAGTTCCCCTAAATCGTTCGGAAAATTGGAAAATTAATGTATATTTACTGGAAATTCGATGGACGTTGTGGTGTATTGGATATCGGGCCAGAATGAGAAATCAGAGAGCCGATTTCGATTTCCAGTCGAATCCCTTTCATTGATTTACGCACAAATACTCTTAGGAAAAATATAAATCCATCTGTTCTCCCCACAGCTATGGATAAATAGCAGGACAATGGGTTATGTAACCTTGGATGGCAACCGCTCTAGGAGAAAGAAAACTCTGAATTTAAAACTATATGTTGCCTATTCAGATATAGGTTAAATTGCAGGAAAGATTGGGTTCTTTAGCCTTGGTTGGCAACCGGTCTACTTCAGAAAGTAATGGCAACCTACTGCGGGAAAATTTTCTGCCAAGTCAGTCTCGAAAGAGACATGATTGCCCAAGGGTGTATCATGTATGGCAATTAAGTGACTGAAGGAAAATTGTGTTTTTCAGTCAATTTATTTTGGAGCAATGTTGAATTTTTGATCATGGAATGCTGAAAAATTCATTAAAATCACACACGTATGCTTTTTTTTTTTTTTCCACTGGTTTATCTTTTTCGTGGCGTGGCTTTTTAGTATGCACTCAATATAAACGCTATTCTGGCTGTTACAAAAATTTACATTAACCTCTCGATTTTCATACCAATTGTTCTGATGAACTTTCCTCTTTGGTATCTGGTCCTGGGTATGATAGTAAACTGCATCCGGCAGCAAGGCCTCTGATTGGGAGGTTGTGAGGAGCATGGAACCACCCCTTAATTGCTGCTGTTCCCAGGTCCACCCTGACCCGGAGTGGTAGCACCTGTTAGAGTCCCAGCTATGGGCAAATAGTTAACCCCCAAGCTGGAGTCAAAACACTATGAAAGTATAAAAATACACTTTTATAGAAATATATACATAAAAATAGACTTTTATAAAAATATACATTTTTGAAGTAAAAATATTATCAACAAAACATTTTTGAAAAAAAATTATTGCCATAACACATTTTTGAAGGAAAAAAAAATTATTCTCAGCAAAACATTTTTGAAGACAAAACTAGAAGACATTTTCAGTTTTCTAAAATAAAAAAGAATAAAAACAAAAAAGTCTTCAAAATCTGACTAAATCAACCTTCTCACAAAAACTGAAAATTAAAAAATACCTTTAACCACCACCTTTTTGGCATTAAATAACCTACAGAGGTTGATATGCCGTTAAACAAAACTCAAACTCTTTTGTATCTCGAATTCATGTGCAATAATAGTTTAGCGGTAAGGTCTACAGTTTAAATTGCTACATATAACCGTAAGTTCTATGCAAATAATTCCTTCAATCGTACTTTTCGTTCTTTCAGTTTCTTTCTTCCCAGTCAAGTTTGATCTTTAAAAATTTATTTGCAATGTCAGTTGTCATCATCTATCTGCTTTTATTATGCTCTCTGTTTCCCAACTAACAAATTTTATCGCCTTGGCTGTAACGAACAAAGGATTGGATGATACAATTATTAAGGCAACATGAAGAAAGAAAGAAAAAATATTCAATAATAAATGAAGGCAGTAAATACAAACAAGATTTACAGTTAGTAGATTCTGTAGAAAAGCAAAACAAAAGCCAAGAACCAACTATTGCGGCAAAAAATATGAAAATGAAAGCCAAAGATAAAGCTCTTGAACAGATGAAACAGCGCTGGCAAGACAAACCTCTGCATGGCCAATATCCAGAACGTGCCAATAAATCCAATGTTGACAAAGTTAATACTCATCGATGGTTACGTGCATCTGGATTAAAGTCTGAAACTGAAGGCTTTATTCTTGCAGCACAAGACCAAAGTCTTTTCACTAGAAACTTTCAGGCAAATATTATGCATAATAATATGGATCCAAAATGCAGGTTTTGTGATAAACACCAAGAAACAATAGACCACCTAATCTCAGGCTGTTCTGTGCTTGCTCCAAATGAATATAAACATCGCGACGGTAGAGTTGGGCAATATTTATATTGGGCAATGTGCAAACATTATGGAAAAGCTGTAAACAAACAATGGCATGAACATCACCCAGCACCGGTTACAGAAATAGAAGATGTAACCATTCTATGGGATTACACCATCTACACAGACAGAAAAATTGAAGCAAACAGGCCAGACATTATTGTTAAAAACCAGAAGGCGAAAACTTGTCTATTAATTGTTATGGCTTGTCCAGCGGATTGTAACATAGCAACCAAGGAATTTGAAAAACTGTCAAAATATAAAGACCTGGAAATTGAAATAGAAAAATGTGGAAATTGAAAACAAGAGTTGTGCCAGTGATAGTAGGTGCACTTGGAATGATAAAAAAATGGAACAAAACAACACACTGAAAGAATTCCTGGAAACCTCAGCTTAAGAGATATACACAAAATTGTCTTATTAAGTACAGCCCACACGCTAAGGAAAACTTTATCTATGTAATGCTAGGGATGATAGGGAAGATAGAAAAAACATGAAATGGGGCCATAACAACACGCCACTACCTGCCTTAGGTCTCCCCGCAGACTTGGTTGGTAATGAGACCAAAGCAGAAATCGAAATATGATGAAAAAATGACATAATAATAATAATAACTCCTTGTCGTTGAAATTCAAACATAATTTTTTAAAGTTTTACTTAAAGGCTAATTTTACAAGTACCGAAACAACCTTTGAGTACGTAACATTTTCTACTTCACTAAGCCGAGAACGCATCATAAAAAACAAAAAAAAAAAATAAAAACAAAAAAAAAAACAAAAAAAAACAGAGTGAGTTGGAAACCTTGGATGAAATAGTTCTCAGGTCATGTGTGTCGCATACGTCATCTAGGGTCATTGAGAAAATCTAATTATAGTAACCATTGGCGGAAGGAACAATTATCGGACAAGCGGAATTCCTGGCGGGGGCAGCAGCTCGTAAGCAAGCAATGACGTCAATCAGCACAAAGCTGTTGGAATAGAGAAGAATAAGTATCAAAAGTATTTCTGGCTTTCATTATTCCATAAAAAATGATGGGGAAAAATAACCATTTTGATTCTTGATGCAACAGGTCCCCGACTACTTGTACGACCTTTTAACCCGACTTGACCATGAAGTAATTTTATACACATAACAACCGACAGATATTTCAGAAATATTTTCTTCGGCTTGGTGGTTGAAACAGTTGAATATTTTCCCAGTGGTCAGTGTTAAAAACTCCGATATCAATGTTAAATTCTGAGGTTCATCAAACTTGAAAAAAAAAAAATGGGACAATTCTCTACTTGTTTAACGTTACACAACCACGGCAATCTCTCGTTGGTTAACATGACATTTACCAAAAAAGTCATGCAATTAGTACTCACATTGTTGAATATTTTCCCAGTGGTCAGTGTTAAAACTCCGATATCAATGCTAAATTCTGAGGTTCATCAAACTTAGAAAATAAAATGGGACAATTCTCTACTTGTCTAACGTCACACAACCACGGAAATCTCTCGTGGGTTAACATGACATTTTTTTTTTTTTTTAATCATATCACCCCAAGCAAGGCGCTAACGCCACTGATGCGCAGGGGGCTACGTAAGGGTAAAAAGAATGGAAAAGAGAAAGCCGGAAACCACATCCTAAACAGGAAACAAGAGATGAGCCTCTTCACCTGTTCAATAGATGTGGGTGGAGTGTGAACCGGGCGATTTACCAAAACAATTCGTGCAATTAGTACTCACATTGAATACAAGACCACAGTATGAATTTTGACATCAAACAAGTACTTTTAGATCATACTGAAATACTACAGAACTCTATTCTAATAAACACTTCTTTGTTAATATTAACTGCTCTCTACTAATCATCTAAGAGAAACCATTCTGGTTGTTTTAGTAGTATAGCTGACGTCAACCTCCAGGAGCGTGACTCATTGCGCTTTCTCACGTTAACGTTTTACGCTGACAGGAAGTAGAAAGATGATATTGAATTAGTTGCAAGGTCTGCTGCCCAGAAAGTTGGTTCACTGTGTTATTCTAGACAAATTTTTCTCCTCAGATTCTATCTTATAAGTCTACCATTTGTCCATCTTCAGTATATTACTACCACATATGGATTGATGCTTCTGATATATATATATATATATATATATATATATATATATATATATATATATAATCTTAATAAAATCCAAAGAAGAATCTGCAACATTACTGATCCTTACCGGGCATCTCGGTTTTAATAACTTTCCCGTAATGTTGCTTCCTTGTTCCCTTGTTATAAATACGTTCATGGTAATTGTCCAGATGAACTATGCTCTATGGTACCTCGACATTATGAATTTAAGCGGAGTACCAGTTAAATTCATTGCATTCACTTCAACCACGACTCGGACATAAGGTCATGTCGCTCCTTGTTCTCTTTCTCCTTCTTTCTGTTTATACATACATACGTACGCATATACTCTTGCCAATTACTACTACGAACTCTTGATACCCTTAACTTCTTACTACTGTTTCTCATTGAACATTAACTTCTACCAATTCTTGTTATTCTTTCCATTTAATAAATTTCTATTTGAACATTAAAAATGTATTTTTTATTCTTCCACACTAATTCACACATTCCTTGTGATTAAAACTTTTTGATGACGAAAATAACCTTCTGATAATCCTGATAAAAAATAAATCCGTAAGCTGTAGGGAGTCTGGTTATGTATGACACAAGGCCGAATAAATAAACATTAACTATCTCCCTACGGCTAGAAAATAACTGAAAAAAAATTTGGGAACCTTTGTATTAGAGAGAGAGAGAGAGTGAGAGAGAGAGAGAGAGAGAGAGTAAGAGAGAGAATGAGAGAGAGAGTGAAAGAGAGAAAGAGAGGGAGAGGGAGAAAGAGAGCGTAATAGAGAAAATATAAAGAGAGACTGAATGAGTGAGAGAGAGAGAAAGAGAGAGTGAGAGAGAGTGAGAGAGAAAGAGAGAGTGAGAGAGAGAAAGTGCGAGTAATAGAGAAAAAAGTGTGAGAGAGAGAGAAAGAGAGTGAGAGAGTGAAAGAGAGAAAGAGAGAAAGAGAGAGAGAGTGAAAGAGAGAAAGAGAGGGAGAGGGAGAAAGAGAGCGTAATAGAGAAAAATAAAGAGAGACTGAATGAGTGAGAGAGAGAGAAAGAGAGAGTGAGAGAGAGAGAGAGAGAAAGAGAGAGTGAGAGAGAGAGAAAGTGCGAGTAACAGAGAAAAAAGAGTGTGAGAGAGAGAGAGAGAGAGAGTGAGAGAGTGAAAGAGAGAGAGAGAGAGAGAGAAAATGACGGACTCAAAGATCAGCTTCAACAAATACTACCCCAATAGTTCAATGAAGAAGTCAAGCGGCAGACTTAAACATACACAAGATTTCATTTTAGTAGTGGTGGCTTGGGTAGAACCAGTCCTACTTTTGTGAATTGTGGTCATCGCACTCTTTTATCTTTTATTGCCGTAGAATAAACTTAAAACCTTGATATGGTTTGAAATAAAAGATTTTCCTCTCCTAGGCTGGTTGCCACTCAAAGCATGAGAGCTTCATCTTCCCTGCTGTTTATGCCATAGTCAGAAAGAAAGGGAAGTTTTATGCCTTTTCAGTAGTCATCTCCTACCTAACTAACCTGCATCCTCTCTCTCTCTCTCGGTCCTTTCTCTGTCCACTCCTCTCTCATCAGTATTCTCATCCTTCTCTTACCCACTTCCTGACACACCCTATTACCTGTCACTCTTTCTCATAATTTTCCTCCTATGTAACCCCCTGCACAACAGTGGCAGTAAATGCCTTGCTTGGGGCGATATGATTATAAAAAAAAGATAGATAGATAGATAGATAGATAGATAGATATGAACAGATTGAGATAGATAGATAGATAGATAGATAGATAGATAGATAGATAGATAGATAGATAGATATGATAGAACAGATTGAGATAGATAGATAGATAGATAGATAGATAGATAGATAGATAAGATAAGAACAGACTGAGATAGATAGATAGATAGATAGATAGATAGATAGATAGATAGATAGATATGAACAGACTAAGATAGATAGATAGATAGATAGATAGATAGATAGATAGATAGATAGATAGAACAGACTGAGATAGATAGATAGATAGATAGATAGATAGATAGATAGATAGATATGAACAGACTAAGATAGATAGATAGATAGATAGATAGATAGATAGATAGATAGATATGAACAGATTGAGATAGATAGATAGATAGATAGATAGATAGATAGATAGATAGATATGAACAGACTAAGATAGATAGATAGATAGATAGATAGATAGATAGATAGATAGATAGATATGAACAGATTGAGATAGATAGATAGATAGATAGATAGATATGAACAGATTGAGATAGATAGATAGATAGATAGATAGATATGAACAGATTGAGATAGATAGATAGATAGATAGATATGAACAGATTGAGATAGATAGATAGATAGATAGATAGATAGATAGATAAACAGATTGAGATAGATAGATAGATAGATAGATAGATAGATAGATAGATAGATAGATATGAACAGATTGAGATAGATAGATAGATAGATATGAACAGATTGAGATAGATAGATAGATAGATAGATAGATAGATAGATAGATAGATAGATAGATAATCAGTATTCTCATCCTTCTCTTACCCACTTCCTGATACCCACTATAACCTGTCACTCATTCTCATAAATTTCTTCTGTGTAACCCCCCCCTCTGCACAACAGTGGCAGGAAAATAACTTGCTTGGAGAGATATGACAATAAAAAAAAATGGTCTTGGCGCGAAATGAATGATCGGAATTGAACCCGGCTCGTGACTTTCACTTTCCGCCTCGAAGAGCCTTACACGAGACGCGCCCGTGCGCGCTCGTGTACACTTGTATCTATGCGCAATTTGACACCCAGTGAGGACAGAACTCATTAAAACTGCGTATAATCTTCAAACAAAGGTTGCTTCCCAACCATAAGCCTATCGAAGGCCCGCAATAATTCAATTACTGGATCAAGCTTCATTTACTAAAGAGCGACATTTTGTAAAGGTTGGAAAGAATATCGATAGATTCAACCATTATTTTAAGATTCTGCAGTTCCCACTGAGGATTGAACTCACTACTACACTAGCCGAGAAAAATTAACGTTGAGCGCCTCACTCTGATGTTAACCGTTGGAGAGAAACAAAGGGTAGTTAACTGTTGACAGAAGAGCAACAAAGTTATCTCCCTTGAGAATTGTCAAACTTCAGTGAGTCGTTATTTTCGTTTTTTTTTTTTAGTTGTTAATGATATGTTCGCTTTTTTTTTTTTTTTTTTTTGCACGGGCCGGTGCAAGGGGTCTCGTACGCATCCCCTCCGAATTTATGGTGCACCCCCCAGTCTCTTAAGTCTCGGTTTTTATGAAGGAGTAATCATATAAAATACACATTTTACTTTAACTTAAATAATGTACAATAATATATCATATGCAAAAATAGGTGAACAATTCAACTAGAAAAATTAAAAAAGAAATGATGTCCTTTTTTTTATTCTGTCACTTGATTTGCATCAACTGGGAGCGGTGAAAATATCCCGTGACCCCTGAATCTATAATGTCTCCTGAATCTATGATACAAGGTCCCCGCTCTACTACATCTAAACTTTCATAAGGTAGTATTCATATAAAATACAAATTTTATTGTTACTTAATTATGTACAATAATGGATCATATACAATATAGGTGAACAATTCAACTAGAAAAATTGAAAATAAATACACTGTATCTAAATACAAATTAGAGACCTGTCATATTAGATCATTCCAGCCTATGTACAATTATGGATCATATGCAGCATAGGTAAACAATTTAACTTGAAAAATTGAAAATAAATTTTTTAAATGCAAATTAGAGTCATGCCATAAAAAGATCTTTTCAGCTTTAATATATCAACAACGTGTCGCTGTCATTTTTAATATCATCTTGAGATTTTGAGTAAAATAGTTGAAGAATTTTTAGGTACCTCCACTAACTTGCTGCAAAAATAGCATATTATGAAGAAAACAAGGCTCCAAACTTAATAAAAACGAAATTTTTATAGAAAAATGTTTGTTATTATTAAGAGGAAAGATCAAATTAATTTTTTTATTATTTAATTTTTTAAAATTTTTTTCCTGTTATCTTGTTTCAATTTTCGTCAGCGGGAAAGCAAATCAATACGAGAATTTACAATAGATAATGTAATATATAACTCAGCTTTTTTTTACCGGTGAGAAACATATTATTTTGGAAATTCTTTCAAAAATCAAATAATTGTCGGTTTTAATGAAACTTTCAGGAATTATTCGCAATTAAATGAAATTATTTCTGAAATAATTATTTTTAGAAAATCTTAGTAAAAAATATATATTTTTTACATCTGTTATCTCCCACTGCACTTCCACGTAAATTCATGAAATTTCAAGAAATGAAATTTGTAGCGCAGTAAATAAAACGTAAAACTCACTGGGGAATATAAATCAAATATTTTTTTTTTCAAACATTTGGCTATTTTTCCGAAAATCTGCTCCCAATAGTAAAATGAAAAATGCAATAAAACTATGACATTATTTTATTAGATAAGCTTTTATTTGCTTTTAAAATAATATATATTAAAAACATTATAGACTGAAGAAAAAAAATTTTTTCGATGAATAATGCAATTTTAAAAGAATTGTTTTAATTTTTTTTAATTATAATAATTTATAAAATTTCAAATTTAAAAATAATTCTACGAAGTCTTGTAAGTTATGAACTAAAGAGTATAATGGAAACTAAAAGGAAGCTTATATTTAACATCAGGAAAACATAATGAGGAAAGAGGGCTTAGAAAATCTAATACTCACGGGACAGATTGAAGGTAAGAGGGAGAGAAGACAACGATATATCACATACCTAGAGAGCTTTATGAAGTTAAGGGCAGAACAGTGTTTAAGAGAGAAAATAATATGATAAAATATACTTAGAGCTACAAATAGCAGGAAGTTGTGGAGAGCCATGATCCTCAACGGTCTAAAGGACGGCGTATAGAAGAATATAAGGCATATAAAGATAGATTATTTCGTGAATATAGCGTTTTTCTGGTTTATTGAATATACCGTTTTATCCCGCTTGGATATTTTAATTATATAACTCGCTCAATATTTCGAATTTTACAGGCGTAGAGGAGAAAATCAAAAATGAGCGGGTTTCAAGAAGGTTGAAGACGGTAGTTGACATTGCATTTAAATTTTTGGAGATTGTTGATTGGGAAGCAAGTAAACGGAAGGAAGTTTCACAGGCGGGAAGTGTAAGAAAATGAACTGTTTGCGTAGAAGTGGCGATTACATTTAACTGTTTCAACGGTAAAATGGTGGGACCTAGATACCAATCTTGTCGGTCAGTCAGTAAAGTGCCATACGTGATACACGCTTTGGGCGATCATGTCTCCAAAGGAGCATGACTGACCGGGAAGGAGATTATCCTGCAGTAGGATGCCATTGCTTTTTGCGGTAGACTGGTTGCCAGCCAAGGCTATAGAACCCAATCTGTCTTATTATTTAACCCATAACTGGAGGGAAGAGACGGATTAATAACTTTCCCAAGGGTATTTGTGCGTAAGTGAATGCAAGGAATTCAACTGGAATTCGAACTCGGCTTCCCGATTTGTCGTTCAGAGTCAATATCCACTGCACCACAACGCACATCCAATCTTGTAGCACGCTTAAATTTACGTCATCAGGGAAAACAGTTCATCAGAGCAGTTGCCATGGAAATATTTTTAAAAAGACAAGGGGAAGCCACGTCACATTTAGAAAGTATAGATCAGGATATTCGCGGGTAGTAGGCTTCGGCTATGCCTCCCTTAGATTTGGTTAAAGTTAATTATGTTTACGGCGCCTGCTGTAGAAAAACTGTAGTTAGAATCGATTGATAATGTTATCACGTCAATCCTTACTGGGTGCACGATTGTGATAGCCTTCTGCCAAGATTAGTTAAGTTTATGTTATATCGGGGAACGATATAAATAATCAGGTAAATTCCAAGCGGAAAGATTTACACAACACGTAAAGGGTAAACAGATAACAGAGTTTATTGTACGGAAAAGTATAATTAGCAGAGAGTTCAATAAAATGGTAAGTCAAGACGGAATGGGAACGGAAGTCGAATCGTCTATCTTTCTTATTTATTTATTTATTTATTTTTTAATAATATCACCCCGAGCAAGGCGGTAACGCCACTGATGTGCAGGGGGCTACGTAAGAGTGAAAAGATTGGAAAAGAGAAAGCCGGAAACCACATCCTAAACAGGAAACAAGGGATGAGCCTCTTCACCTGTTCAATAGATGTGGGTGGAGTGTGAACCGGGCGATAGTTTAGTCTATCTACTCCAACTGAAAAAAAAAAAAGGGAGTGAAAAGATTGGAAAAGAGAAAGCCGGAAACCACATCCTAAACAGGAAACAAGGGATGAGCCTCTTCACCTGTTCAATAGACGTGGGTGGAGTGTGAACCGGGCGATAGTTTAGTCTATCTACTCCAATTGAAAAAAAAAGAGTGAAAAGATTGGAAAAGAGAAAGCCGGAAACGACATCCTAAATAGGGAACAAGGGATGAGCCTCTTCACCTGTTCAATAGACGTGGGTGGAGTGTGAACCGGGCGATAGTTTAGTCTATCTACTATTTCCTAATCTCTTCGGCGAATCAACTGTCGGGGGTAATAGGATGTTCCATTATAACAGTTTAAAAAATAAATAGTTTGGGGCTTATAGTAAAATATAGCTAACAAACTGGCAATATGTGTTCAATCTCTTCGTCTTAACCAAGCAACTTTGCCTCGGGCTTATTGAAAGGAGGGCGAGACGTAAATGAGTAGCGCTAGAAATGAACAAGACGAGATATTCCGAGATCTATAGGATGCAAAATGAGAACAATCTACGAGGTAGATTAAACAAAGCGTTCAGCTTGAAATATCTCTTCCCTACATAGACGAAACGTGCGTGGGTGTTGCAGTGGATATCGGCTCGAAACGAGAAATCGGAGAGCCGAGTTCGAATTCCAGTTGAATTGTAAGCGCAAATTCTACCCCATCAGCTTCTTTTCTCGCACTTCCCACCTGTGGAATTCCCTTCCATTTACTTGCTTTCCCGATGGCTACAATCTCCAAGAATTTAAATGTAGTCATCTCCTATCTCACTAACCTGCATCCTTCTCTCTCATGCTCCTTTCTCCGTCCACTCCACTCTCATCAGTATTCTCATCCTTCTCTTACCCGCTTCCTGAAACTCCCTATAACCTGTCACTCTTTCTCATAACTTTCCTCCTATGTACCCCCCCCCTGCAAAACAGTGGCAATATAATTCCTTACTTGGTGCGATATGATTATTAAAAAAAAAAATTCATTGCATTCCTTTTCCTTCGAGTAATTATTCGGACTCTTGTCCTCATCTTCGTTGCCATTTTTACGACGTTTCGGCCCTTTTTCGCTCCGGCCTTCTTCAGGTGCTAGGAATTTCGAACCGAACCCTTTATTACGATCACTGCAGTTTATCATTCTGATTGCCTCTTGCGATTACTCTTCTTGGACTCATATGAGTTATCTCCCTTTAACCCGGCTCTCTAAGTTACTTGTTCACCATTGCTGTAGCTTGGGACTGAACATTTTGGGTCAAGTCACTGGTACTAACCAACGCCTATATCCATTCAAGGACAACAGCGATTAAATTTCTGGGACTTATAAACATAATGTTCAGTAACCATTTTTTACCAGAGTTCATATTATAACTACCTCATCTCAGAAATATAGACAAATAGAATGATCTATTATTAAACGTTGTACAAATGGCAACGAAGATGAGGACAATAGTCCGAATAATGTAAATACCGAAAATACTACCTCATCTCAGAAATATAGACAAATAAAATGATCTATTATTAAACGTTGTACAAATGGCAACAAAGATGAGGACAATAGTCCGAATAATGTAAATACTGTAAATACTACCTCATCTCAGAAATATAGACAAATAGAAGGATCTATTATTAAACGTTGTACAAATGACAACAAAGATGAGGACAATAGTCCGAATAATGTAAATACTGTAAATACTACCTCATCTCAGAAATATAGACAAATAGAATGATCTATTATTAAACGTTGTACAAATGGCAACAAAGATGAGGACAATAGTCCGAATAATGTAAATACTGTAAATACTACCTCATCTCAGAAATATAGACAAATAGAATTATCTATTATTAAACGTTGTATAAATGGCAACAAAGATGATGACAATAGTCCGAATAATGTAAATACTGTAAATACTACCTCATCTCAGAAATATAGACAAATAGAATTATCTATTATTAAACGTTGTACAAATGGCAACAAAGATGAGGACAATAGTCCGAATAATGTAAATACTGTAAATACTACCTCATCTCAGAAATATAGACAAATAGAATGATCTATTATTAAACGTCGTACAAATGGCAACAAAGATGAGGACAATAGTCCGAATAATGTAAATACTGTAAATACTACCTCATCTCAGAAATATAGACAAATAGAATGATCTATTATTAAACGTCGTACAAATGGCAACAAAGATGCGATAATAGTCAGAATAACGTAAATACTGTAAATACTACCTCATCTCAGAAATATAGACAAATAGAATGATCTATTATTAAACGTCGTACAAATGGCAACAAAGATGAGGATAATAGTCAGAATAACGTAAATACTGTAAATACTACCTCATCTCAGAAATATAGACAAATACTGAAGAGCAAAGGTCTACTCTTGTTCAGAAGACGGGTTGGGGTGGGGGGTGGAGAAGTATGAACCGGATGATAGGCGAAACTATCCTCTCTTATTAAATTTACATGCCAAATGTTTTGATATTAAGGATTTCCTTCATTTTTTCATCCATTTAGTTTTTTACTAGGCATTTTGCACACACACACACACACACACACACACACACACACACACACACACACACACACACACACACACACACACACACGTGTGTATTTATTATTAATTATTACTTTTGAACTTGTGCAATCTACAAACTACTGCAAAATTGTAAATTTTGTTTCAAGGTTGAAAGAACAATATCTCATCAGGTTGTACCATCATTATATACTACCTGATAAGACATTTTGCTTTCAATCTCGAAACAAAATGTACAATTTTGTCGTATATCTTTTCACATGTTTTAACGTAATGATTAATAAAAAAATATTCATTGCTCTATTTTTATATTGAGCACTGTTTTAAATTAATGTTTTGAACGTTGCAATTATTTACTTCGTTCTTATTCATGTTGGATATATATATATATATATATATATATAATAAAAAGTGTGAGAAGCCGTGAACGTTTTCTTTAAAATATATATTTATTGTTTGGTATTCATACAAGTTATGGAGTATTAATTTGTCATGGTTTGCGCTACACGTGTTTCGAGTCTAAAATTGACTCTCTTCAGGCGAACAAATTCATTGTTTTACGTATGGGTTTCTCTCTCTCTCTCTCTCTCTCTCTATATATATATATATATATATATATATATATATATATATATATAATTTAATTAATTAGTTTTGGTCATAATAAAATTAGAACAGTACACAGTTGTATTAAAAAGTCTTCAATACAATTATATTTGGAACTTTTGAATATTGTTCACTTGTAAACGAGTTATTACGCGACCTAGGTTTCTACTATGTGGTGTCTTCAGGTAATTTGCAATAACTGATTTTTTTTTAAGAACGCTCATGAACCGATGATTTTTTGAATACACACATAACTGGAAATTTCAGTTATTCATTTTTGTTTAGGAATTTTTTCCCAAACAAAATAGAATTACTGAATGAAAGAACAGAAATTATGACCAAGTGTAACCATACCATAAAATACCTATTAGGTTCATACAACCACGGATGAAAACATTATAATGTCTTGTATTTTTAAAACTTGCGCGTTCAAAATTTCCCGTTCTGTGAGCGTTTAAAAAATATCACCGTTACGTTAGCGTTCTTAAAAAAACGGTAAAATCGCCTGAAGGCACCACTCATGGTAGAAACATGGGTGGCGTAATAACTCGTTTCCAAATGAAGAATATATATACAGTTCAGCCGGAAATAGTACTTTAAACTCGTTGTTGACGTGTCACTATCTCTAGCGATCTCGGAGATTTTATTGCCAGCAATTTCACGTCTGTCCTTTTCAGATGATTGGTTCGACATAAATCGCTTGTCATGTCTCTTTAACGCGTTCCACTCGAATGCGAAGAGAAATAGACCGATCATTTTCTACATGAGCAGTGGCCTCTGCTGCACAGGGAAACGATAGATGTTTGTTTAAAAGAACCGATTGCTGAAATCGTTGTTTGATAATTACCATCGTCTGTTCCATATGCGGCTTTGGTCATTGGGTGATTATTCTGGCGAGTACCTAATTAGTTCTCTCCACATTAGTCAGTCAGTTGTACCATACGTGATACACGCTTGTGCGATCATGTCTCGAAAGAGACATGACTGACTGGGCCGAAAATTATCCCGCAGTAGGTTGCCATTACTTTCTACGGTAGACTGGTTGCCAGCCAAGTCTATAGAACCCAATCTGTCCCGTTATTTGACTTATAGATAGGGAGGAAGAGATTTTGTTTATTATTTAGTACTAATTAATGGGGGATCAGTTTATTGCTTCATAACAAAAAAACAAAAAAACAAAAAAAAAACGCTCCCCCACTTTATGATCAGTAGAAGCCTTAATCATGTTTTCAACTATTATATTCAGTCAGTCAGTTAAGTGTCATACGTGATACACGCTTTAGGCGATCATGTCTCGAAAGAGACATGACTGACTGGGCCGAAGATTATCCCGCAGTATAAGGAATATAACGAATCAGAAAGGAATTTGAACACGGCTCTTCGATTTCCAATTCTAAGACGTTATTCACTGCACTAACAGCACATTCAAGCTTGGTATTTTCAAGCGCTCACCCATTTAGATGCTAACTACTTCGACATTGCTGAACTTGTCCCAGCATTGGAACAAGATTTAATATTTGAATTCAACACATGGGCGATAGATGGTGATTTTGATTTTCTAAGCGTAGCTCAGATTGAACACAATGCCAAAAGGATTGGATACCTAGTGAGAATCGAACTCACTACTTCTGTGCATTTACTTTCGTGACGGCTATAACCTCCAGGAATTTAAATGCAATGTCAATTCCCATCTCTTATCCACTTGACTCCAGTCATTTCTACATCACACCGTGTATCTTGTTATTTTACTTCCTCTCGACCTTCGCAAATGTCTTCACTCCTGTGTTCACATCCTTCTCTTGCCCTTTCTCTTTCACCCCCTATAGCTGATTCGTCTTTCTCTTCACTCCCCTCTTGTCTGATACTTCAATTCTCTTATGTAACTCCAGACCTTTCTACATCACCCCGTGTATCTTGTTCTTTTCCTTTCTCTCTACCTTCGCAACTATCTTCACTCCTGTGTTCACATCCTTCTCTTGCCCTTTCTCTTTCACCCCCTATAGCTGATTCGTCTTTCTCTTCACTCTCCACTTGTCTAAAACTTTCACTCTCTTATATAGTCCTCTGCACATCAGTGGCGTTAACGCCTTGCTTGGGGTGAAATGATTAAAAAAAATAGCAAAAAAAAACAAAAAAACTCAGCTATATAGGTTCTAGCGCGACAAGCTTGTTAACCACTACACCGCGCCGAGGTGCCCTCCAGGGACAATGGATGTCGAGCTCGTTAATCAACACATCATATAGTTATTGCATGTTGTGGTGACAGAGTTGAGTATACCTCACCGTGCAAAGGTTCGAAACAAGGTAGAATGTCGAAAGTTAACCTATCTTTGCTAGGCAGTCAGGTTCTCCCCACTTTGTAGAATGGCGCAACACATTCTCCCTGCCATATATTTAACATTTTCAATAGACTGAAAGCGTATAACCATTCAAAACTCACAAGAAATTTTTCGCTTTCTTATATAGACGCACGGACACACGCACCAATGCAAAGAGACCTGAACGTTTTATAAGCGTCTTCACACAAAAACAAAAGGTTATATTGTGTCAAGAGGCCCTCAAGTCCAGCAATAATATTACAAGGGAGAAGAAAATAATTGCATGAAAATGGCGTAATATCGAAATGTCTACGTAATGTCAGCAAAATAAAAAGACTTCACCTTGAGTAAATCTCGTGCTGCTAAATATAGTAAAAGGTCATTTAAATTAAATCATAAAAATCTATCTATGCGGGTCTGTTCATATCTATCTATCTATCTATTTTAGTCTGTTCATATCTATCTATCTATCTCTCTATCTATCTATCTATCTATCTATACTATTTTAGTCTGTTCATATCTATCTATCTATCTATCTATCTATCTATCTATCTATTTTAGTTTTCTGTTCATATCTATCTATCTATCTATCTATCTATCTATCTATCTATCTCTGATTTTAGTCTGTTCTATCTATCTATCTATCTATCTATCTATCTATCTATCTATCTATTTTAGTCTGTTCATATCTATCTATCTATCTATCTATCTATCTATTTTAGTCTGTTCATATCTATCTATCTATCTATCTATCTATCTATTTTAGTCTGTTCATATCTATCTATCTATCTATCTAT
This sequence comes from Ascarosepion bandense, assembly GCA_037127315.1. Classification (NCBI taxonomy): domain Eukaryota; kingdom Metazoa; phylum Mollusca; class Cephalopoda; order Sepiida; family Sepiidae; genus Ascarosepion; species Ascarosepion bandense. Next base: position 908,287 of record JBBBDQ010002035.1, on the reverse strand, counting down.
CTATCTATCTATCTATCTATCTATCTATTTTAGTCTGTTCATATCTATCTATCTATCTATCTATCTATCTATCTATTTTAGTCTGTTCATATCTATCTATCTATCTATCTATCTATCTATCTATCTATCTATCTATTTTAGTCTGTTCATATCTATCTATCTATCTATCTATCTATCTATCTATCTATCTATTTTAGTCTATTCATATCTATCTATCTATCTATCTATCTATCTATCTATCTATCTATCTATCTCAGTCTTAATCTCTCTTTCTCTCTGTGTCAGTGTATGTGTGTAATTTCTGTTCCTAGGGAGAAGGATATCCCCCCCTAGAGTCTGTCGAGCTTCTTTGGGTGTTGTAACTCTTGCATGAGGGCAGCGAAAAAATGCGATAAAGACAGTAATGTCAACCAACATGCTAGAAGGAAAAATAGAGCGAACGTATGAAGTGTAGCATTTTTAGAGTTGCTTGGCAACGCCCTCTAATGACGTCTGTGTAAAACTTGTAAAAATTATTTGAAATTGCGGTTACGGAAAACCAGGAATCAACGGCTAGAAACTGTGTTAAAATGAGAATTTGGTGTGAACTGAAGTTTAAAAATGTAACGAAGTTAAAGTTTATGGGACGATCCACATCACATATGATTTTATCTGAACCTGTTTTATTTCATATGCACCCTGAACGTCAGAAACTGAAGAAGCTTTTGAGATAATAAAAGTAAAAGTGTTTTTTTTTTGTTTTTATATATATATATATTTAGTGTATCGAAGCAGCAGATAATTTTCTAAACATATACTGTTAAATATAAGAGACAATAAATGTCTATTATGTTTAATCATGAACCGTTGTAAACATCGTATTTTGGCTTTAATTTAAGGTGAAAATTACGACAAAAATTCTCCAACATTTGCATATATTTTTTATTAAGTTGGTTCTAAGCTTTCGGCTCACATGAGCCATCTTCAGAGAGGTTACAAGGACGTTAACATAAAAACATCCACCATCAGCGACGATTTTATCTTGTGTTGACATAAAACTTTGCTGAGCCACGATAACAGTTACCAAAAATAGCAAACGCAGTTCGTAAATTTGTAATACGGTTCTATGACATCACACCGCGTGAGAGCTCGAAATATATTTCTCTTACATTTAAAATATATATATATATATATATATATATATATATATATATATATTGGGGGGAGATTGACATACCTGTGTGTGTGGGGGGCATACCTGTGTGTATGTAAGTGTGTGTGAGTGTGTGCGTGAGTGTGTGTGTGTATGACATACCTGTGTGTGTGCGAATATGCTTGTATGTGTGTGTAAGTGCGTGTGTGAACGACATACCTCTGTGTGTGTGTGTGTGTGTGTGTGTGTGTGGCTGATATACCAGTGTGTGTTGGTGTGTGGGTGAGTGTGTGGGTGTGTGCGTAGATGAAATACCTGTGTGTGTGAGTGTGTGGGTGGTTGATATACCTGAGTACGTGTGTAATATACCTGTATGTGTGAATATGCGTATGTGCATGCGTGAGTGCGTGTGTGTGTTTGTGTCTGTGAGTGTGTGGGTGGATGATATACCATTGTGTGTGTCTGAGTGTATGTGTGGGTGGGTGATATACCAGTGTGTGTATCTGAGTGTATGTGTGTGAGTGTATGTGTCGTTAAATGACATACCTCTCTATGTGTGAGTGTGTGTATGTGTGTGTGAGTGTGCGTGTGTGTAAAAGGCATACCTGCGTGTGTGTGTGTCGGTGTGTGTGTGTCGGTGTGTGTGTGTGATGACATATCTCTGTGTGTGGGGGGAGGTAGGTGATATATATATATGTGTGTGTAGTTAATATACCTGTGTGTGTGTGTGTGTAGATGATATACCTGTGTGTGTGTGTGTGTGTGTGTGTGTGTGTGTGTGTGTGTGTGTGTGCGCGCGTAGTGGGTGGGTGATATGCATGTGTGCGTGGTTGTGTGGATGATATACGTGTGCGTGTGTGTGTATATATGACATACCTCTGTGTGTGTGTGTGTGTGTGTGTGTGTGTGTGTGTGTGTGTGTTCAAAGAGTTCTGTCCCTGAGGGAAAAGATATCCCAAAACCTGTGAATCTCCTGGTGGTGTTGTCACTCCTGCACATGGTGGGAGTACAAAAAAAATAAAAAGAGAGAGAGAGAGAGAGAGAGAGAGAGAGAGAGAGAGAGAGAGAGAGAGAGAGAAAGAGATAGAGAGAGAGAAAGAGAGAGAGAAAGATAAAGACAGGAAGTGTCTCGTTTTTATAGTGCTTGACAGCGCCCTCTAACGACTTTCTGGAGAAACTAAGAAAATCGTTTATGCTACAACAATATCAATTTGGCTCGGATTTTTTTAGATTGCTGTAGACACTTCTTCTTCTTCTTCTTCTTCTTCTTCTTCTATGTGTCGTGTCCCTTCAGGACGTAAGCGATCATACCCTTCCACATATTAGTTTAGTCTATCTGCTCCAATTGTGGAGCAAATAGACTAAACTATCGCCCGGTTCACACTCCACCCACATCTATTGAACAGGTGTAGAGGCTCATCCCTTGTTCCCTGTTTTAGGATGTGGTTTCCGGCTTTCTCTTTTCCAATCTTTTCACTCTTACGTAGCCCCCTGCACATCAGTGGCGTTACCGCCTTGCTTGGGGTGATATGATTTAAAAAAAAATGTCTATCCCTGGTGGCTGTTAACACCCCTTCAACTTCCCAAACCCTATGTTACAACAATATCAATTTGTCTCGGATTTGTTTTGAATTGTTGCAGACACTTCCACTTCTTCTACGTTCCGTGTCCTTTCAGGACATAGGCGATCATGGCCTTATACATCTCCCTACGCTTAGTGGCTCTTAACATGCTTTTTCCTGTTACCCCACCCAAACACCGCTCTGCCATATATTTGCTCAAGTCAATCAAGTATGTTACGCCTTGCTTCCCCTGTCTCTCTTTCTCTCTATCTGACTTGTGTGTATCAGATTCTCCAAGGCCTCTTTCCTCGTTACATATCTTAGGAACTTCAGCTGTGTTTTCCTGATGTTAAGTATTAGTTTCCTTTTCGTTTACATCCTCTATCTGACCTGTGAGTATCAGATTCTCCAAGCCCTCCTTCCTCGTTACATATCTTAGGAACTTCAGCTGTGTTTTCCAGATGTTAAGTATTAGTTTCCTTTTCGTTTACATCCTCTATCTGACAAGTGAGTATCAGATTCTCCAAGCCCTCCTTCCTCCATGCCTGTCCCAGAAATTTCAGCTGTCATTTCCTGATGTTAAGTATTAGTTTCCTTTTCGTTTACATCCTCTATCTGACCTGTGAGTATCAGATTCTCCAAGCCCTCCTTCCTCAATGCCTGTCCCAGAAATTTCAGCTGTCTTTTCCTGATGTTAAGTATTAGTTTCCTTTTCGTTTACATCCTCTCTGAAATCTTCACCGTTGCTCATATTTTCGGTCCATTTTATCCTTAATTAGCAGCAACAAGATGTTATTTTGCATCCGTAAATGACGTTTGTAAGGAAATGGAAGACAATTTCAAACATTGCGATATTTTTTATTTTTTGTTTTTATATAACAGAATAAAAAAAGAGAATATAAACGAGTTTCCATGGCAAGCAAGAAAGACATCACAAGTTAAGAATTGAGTGTGAAATATACTTGTGTGTGTGTATGTCTGTGTGTGTGAAAAAGATTAGTTACTGACAGGAAATATATCCTCATACTCACGGAGGTCCCGGTTTGCCGTTGTCAGTTCTATCACATGCTACCATGGTTCTCAACCCCGGGGTAAATTACCCCAGTGGGATAATGAGCCCATATTTTTGTGGTAATGGATGTTTGGTTTGGGAAGAGTCAATCAGCTTATAACTTCACACCGTGCCAAACTATTAACGAGACAGCATTTCAAGGAAAAATTCCCCCTACCCCAATCTCTCTTAAAGTATCTTTCTTTAAAACCTCTTGGCAAACTTACATAAGTACTTTCCAAACTTGAATAATTCCAACAACGAATGGGTAAGAAATCCATATCTTGTGAGTGAAGATATCATTCCTGATGAGAACTATCCAGCAAAAAAAGAATTTCTCACACTTAGGATGAACAATGCATGGAAGCTTTTGTTTGAGACCAAGTCTGGTCTAGACACCTTTTGGGTCTCTCGTCTGCAAGATATACCAACACTAGCCTCTAGAGCTGTACAAATTCTCATAGGATTTTCAACCACTTATCTATGTGAACAAGCTTTTTCTACTGTCCTTGGAATGAAGACCAAGAAACGTAGCAGACTCAACGTGGCAAACGACGCCCGAATAGCCCTTTCAGTCACAAAGCCAAGAATAAACTGGCATAGGCAATACAAGCTCAACACACACATTAAGAATCACGGCTAGGTTACGGCTACTATACCTCTGATTATTATAGATTGGTACTATTGTATTGAATAATTTCCATTAAATTTGTCTGCTTTTGATGTATGAAAATATAATTACTTATTTTCCTATATTACGGGTACTTGTTCATTGGGGTAATGGGTAATAGTGAAATTGCGATTTTGGGGTAATCTCAGCAAAATGGCCGGGAACCTGTGTAGAAGGAAAAGAGAGAAGCAAACACATGAGCTGTTTTGATTTTATAAACAAAGAAAATATGGAGAGTGATGATCATTTAAAACAAAATTGGTACAAGAAGAAGTGGTGGACGAAGGAGTGTGGTGATACCGACCGAACAAAAGCGAAGAACCGGATATTTGCCCTCTCACAAAAAAAAAAGTAAATGACCAAAACTCGTCGGGGCGCATCCGAGTTCGCGCAGATGTTCCGGTTGAAAAATAAAAATTAATCAAATATCAAATTTTCCATTTCGCGAGCCTACGCGAATTTTATTTACCATCCAATGGGAATCCCGGAATCACATACAAGTATGAAATTCGAAACGAGCTTTTGATCCAAAAAGCAGATATAAAAAGCGGAGACAAAAAGCATCATCATACAGACGGTGACGGGCTAGAGTAACCAGTGTCTCCCCTTGACGTAAGTTGAGCGGCTACTATGCTGGCCTCATTCCTTCTCCCTGTCTCAAAAGCACTTACTGACTTCAGGAGTGACCTCTTCAAAGACATTCCTCACAAACCAACTTACTGACTTACGGACCTTAGAAGCGGCAACTTCAAAATGAACATTCCTTACATACCTCCGCTCTCCACATTCCTAAGCCTTTTATCTCTTTCAGCTCATTATTATTTGTCATAAACACTTTAACCTCCGTTGGACTTATATTCAAGTAATATTTTAATTGTAAAAACATTAATTGATATGTGTATATATATATATAAATGTTATTTTATACTCTAATTGCCTTTCTTGATTTATAATCATTTTTATGAAATTGAGTTAACCTGCAACGGTATACAATTACCCTTCACTAGAACGGAATACTACTACAACTAGAAAAAGAATAAATAAGAGCAGATATACCCGCTATAGGAGAAGAAGGCCTTGTGCCAGACCGCGCTTAATATTTATCCTATTCACTCTTCATTTTTAGAATTGTTTTCGTTACTTTTTTCTTTTTTTCACGACATCTTTTATTGTTCCAATCCTGAAGAATTTTGTCTTTGAAAATTCTGAGAATGTTTTCCTTACACGTTAGGAGTCGTTAAAACTTTTCTATTTATTGATGAACGATTTCTACGTCTTTAGAAAACGGCGGCATTTGAATGAAGGAGGCACTTTCGGAAAGAGGCAACGACTCGATTTCTTCTACGGCCCAGCATGTGTGCCTGTCTCATCTGACATCAGTCACATGTCCTCAATGGATCCTATTTGTATTACAAACGACATCAACAATCACAACCGTGGTTAGCCAAGACGATAACAAAGACACAATGCTCTTGTCTTGAAATTGGTTCTTATGAATAATCATTTGGCAAATTCCGTTTATTGTTGCTACTAAACAGAAAATCTCAACAATCATCCAAACATGCGTTTACTTTCCAAGTTGAAGAATCGATCAATTTCTCTTAGAACATTTACTGTATATTCCAGAAAATGTTGACATTTAGCTAGGAAAACAAAACAAAACAAAACAAAACAAAACAAAGAAAAGACTAAGATACGCGTTCCAGAGGTTGATCAAGGTGTTTGTAGTTCGATTCTGACAAAAAGTGGGTTACTACAGCAGCCTTGAGCCAGACTAAGTGCTATTTTATTAGTCGATATTTATGAAATCAGTTTCACAAAGAGGCGTCTAAGTATGTTTTTGTCTGTTTTGCATACATTTTTCGTCTTTCTCAATTGGAGAGAAGTCCTCCTTTTTATCCATCTCAGCAAATATCTATCTATCTATCTATCTATCTATCTATCTATCTATCTATCTATCTATCTATCTATCTATGAATTTCAGTCTGTTCACATCTATCTATCTATCTATCTATCTATCTATCTATCTATCTATCTATCTATCTATCTATTTCTATCTATCTGAGTTTGTTTCTATCTATCTATCTATCTATCTATCTATCTATCTATCTAGAGAGAGAGAGAGAGAGAGAGAGAGAGAGAGAGCGTGTGTGTGGAGTGCGGTTAGCCACAGTCTTTATTCGGCTAGAATCATCCCCAGAACTTAAAAAAAAACTGCTTCTAGTAAGGCCAGAAGTCGCAGCAACAATATTTTTGGCAAATATAAATGACGCGTATATAGAAATGGGAGACAGTTTCAAACAAATTGACATTTTAGACTTATTATTTATACAATCATTAGAACCTCCTCCAAAACCTTTCTTCGAAATGGTGTCGAAGGTCAGCATTTTCATTTCGTCATCATTTTCCCTTCGAATTACATGTCCTCTACTTTTTAGTTGTTACTGGGAAAAGTCTTCAAGGGAATACAATTCAGTTGTATGGTACAGGTAACTTATTTGTGATACTGTAGTGCCTGTCCACGTGCTTCAAAGGAGGGTGGTCCTCGCAGACCTACAGAATATATTAGCTCGAAATCATTTTTAATCATTGATATGAGGAAGCGGTTGTATACAGACTTCATTTTAGATATTTCAGAAAGGGTTTGGCACCATGCCTGATATCCATAAGTATGTCTCGATAAAAACAAGGAATATACGTATAGACATTCGGAACAATCATTCAATAAAGTCTCAGAGAGTCTCAGAGATACATCAAAGGAATCAAGAAAGTCAACTGTGACTGTTGACTGTCATTTGAATGAGATTTGAGATTTTGACAATCAATGGAGTCACGCAAAAGGAAATGAAGCCACATTGATTTTATTCCGATATGCGGCATTCATTCAAATTCGATTTTGAACAAGAAGCCGAAATTTTCGTGACATGTTTCCTTTCTCATTCTCTTCTACAGTAAAATAAATGAATTACAGAATAACATTGTCACAAATCTAACATCGCGAGTATTTTTTAGTTTACACGATTCAATATATACAAAAAATTAAGGAACGACCCTATTCTTAGAACCACCATTTCCATTTTAAAAGCATTTTAGCTTCCCCAAAGGTGATAAAGCCACTAAGATCAAGGAATTGTAAAGGATTCGTCAATAATTTGTAACCACGTTTGGCACAAGAATTTGTCAGTTGAGTGCCATACGTGTGACACGCTTTGGGCGATCAGGTCTCGAAAGTGACATAACTAACTGGCCCGAAGATTATCCCGCAGTAGGTTGCCATTGCTTTCTGCGGTAGACTGGTTGCCAGCCAAGGCTATAGAACCTAATCTGTCCTGTTATTTGACTCATAGCTAGAGGGGGAAGAGATGTATTATATCATTAAGTAGTAATTAGTGGGGGGGTCAATTTATTACCTCATAACAATAGAAGACCGATCCCCCACTTTCTGACCATTAGAAACCTTAATCATGATTCCAACTGTTATATCCAGTCATTCAATTAAGTGCCATACGTGATACACGCGTTGTGCGATCATGTCTCGAAAGGAACATGACTGACTGGGCAGAAGATTATACCGCAGTAGGTTGCCATTACTTTCTGCGGTAGACTGGTTTCCAGCTAAGGCTATAGAACCCAAACTGTTCTATTATTTAACCCATAGATGGAGGGAAGAGACGGATTAATACCTTTCCAAAAAGTATTTGTGCGTAAGTGAATGCAAGGTGTTCAACTGGAATTCGCACTCGGCTCCCTGATTTGTCGTTCCAAGTCGATATTCACTGCACCACAACGCAAGAATTTGTAGATGTACTAATTACTGTGATTTAGCTTAGAAATTATCTCGGAGACCTTTACAATATTTATATTTGTGATGAGATAATACTCAATAGTCAAGGAAAGGAAATAACAACACCAATTGTAACCATAATAAGCATGTATTAACAATCATGCAATAGTTGAGAAAGCATGTATATAACTGTGAAAAAGTGTGTAGAAGGAGAAAGAGTTTTCTCCCATAGACTGTAGAGAAAGTCAAATGTTCTTTGGAGAAAGGTTGCTTGAAATACAGTTTGTTCAGAGAGGAAGAATAATATTCTGTATATTGGAGGTTGTCACATGTTTCCACAACGGCCTTCTGTCGTCCCGAATGAATATGTTGTTATGTGTGTATGCATACATATGTGGGAGATGATTTCGCGCAACGCCGATTGCTACCTGCAATCGGGTGCGGGTGTGTGTGAGTTAAGGAAGATTATGATGCATGTCGCCACGATTTCCGGCCGCAAAAAGGAGGACCTGTAATGTGGTTGATACTGACTTGGCAGACCGGCTGCAGCCGCTCTCACACCGGCGTGATGTGGCTTCCCTGTGCCTCTTCTACAAGTACTTTCATGGCTTCTGCTCCGATGAGCTTAGATCACTGGTGCCGTCTAAGCACGAATTTACACGAGATACTAGATTAGCAACTAGGTCCCACCATTTTACAGTTAAACAAATAAGATGTAACCGTAAATTCTACTCCAACAGCTTCTTTTCTCGCGCTTCCCGCCTGTGGAACTCCCTTCCACAAGTCTGCTTTCCCGACAGTTACAATCTCCAGGTGTTTAAATATAGGGTCATTAGACACCTCCTATCACACTAACTCCGAACTATTCTCACAACACTCTCATCTACCCAACCCTCATTCTCGGTATCCTTACCCGCCTATCACCCACCCTCTGTCATTTCCTATATTTAATCAGCCTTTCTCCACTCTACGTAGCCCCCTGCACAGTAGTGGCAGTGACATGCCTTGCTCGGGGTGAAACGCTTATAAAAAAAAATCGGTGCCTAACTGACTTGCGACACATAAAAGCGCTGCTTATGTAGACGCACGGGAAAACTAGGTTAACACGTTCAAACAACATGATCGGCCAACACGTCGCGTGTTGTATTAATGCATGTATGTACGTGGGTGTGAATGACAGAATAACTAGGGGAGGTAAGAAAGAGAGAAAAAGTTAATTAGGAGCGAGCATAAAAAAGAAAAAAGATTCAAATGACGATTGACGTTGCATTTTAATTTTTATTTAAGTAGTTGACAGGAAAGCAAGAAGAAAATTGAAAAGACGTTACTGAGGAGAAATGACAATAAAATGATGTACGTCCGAGGAGGCAGAAGATGATGCTTGACGTTGCATTCATATTTTTCAATATCAGTGTTGATAAGACAACATGAATACAACCAAGAATAAGAAACTATTTTCAAAGAAACAAGATGACGACTGATAGTAAATTTTAAATCTTTGATGATAGTAGTTAACAGGAAACCCAGAAAACAAAATTATATTGCACCAGCGGAAGTACAAGAGATGAAAGTTAAGGCTTCTTCTAGCAGGAATATTAGCAAAGCTGGCTTGTACACTTGGTTGGGTAATGAGTTCGAATCTCCCCGGATATTTGTTGTGGAGTAGTTTTCGCATTGAATGATATAATCATGCTATTTCGGTTGCTAATCAACTTAACGCACCCAAAATGTAAGGAACTTGGTAATCTTCCACTGAAAGCTGACTCCTTAGTAGTCAGCCGACTACTAGGTAGTAGATATTAGTCGGCAGTTAGCCAATATCTACTACCTAGTAGTTCTACTGAACTCCAATAGAACACTAAAGAACTCCCATGAACTTCCCAAGAACTTCTCACGTTAACTTCCTGTTAACTCTAGTTAATATAGTGGGGAGAGTCCGTTATCTGAGGAATAGGTGTGTTTCCCCGTCACAATATCGCACCGAAACTGCCTTCTAGCTGAGTAAGTTAACCTTATTAAAATGCTTAATGTAATGCGGTTAAAATTTCAATGATTTTTTCCTTTCATTACCAGCAAGTGTGTTCGTCGCCTAGGTAAAATAATTATTTCCGTATCCTGATATGGCTGACTGGCAAACAGGGCTTACTCACTTAGAAATTTGGCTTAACATGATCTTCTTTTCTGTTGCTTGTCCCCACTTTGTTTTGTGAGATATGAACATAAATTTAGTCATAAGATCATATTCGGTTTTTCTTTAAATTTTTTATTAAGTGTTTTGAATCCTTCATTCCATAGGAGGAAACGGTCATTAAATCTGACATGCCTAACACTAACCGAAGGACGCATTTTTCTAATATAATTTATCGAACATGCAGGCCGCTAGATGTAAATAAATTATAAATATATTGTTTAATAAGAAAAATAGAGCATCTACACAATTATGAGCATCCATATAAAAATAACGTTTAAAAAAATTATATATATATATATATATATATACTAGCAGCATAGCCCGGCTATACTCGGGTGTAATGAAAGCTTTAAAACTAATCCATGGTCCTGGAGCTCAGACTCTTTGGACGTTGGCACGAAAGACTAAAAAGCAATAGTTGTTTCCAGTTAAAGTGAAACCGTAGACTGAAAGAAAAATGAGTGGATATAAGTCAAATTTTCATTTCCTGGTATCGATATCAAATAAGTTTTTTCATCGTAAACTGAATTTTGAAGGCTAAATAAGTCCTCTGAGTAAATGGTATCATGGCTGAGACTAAGAACTACAATTATACGTACTTAGAGCAAAATCCGATGCAAAAACTAAAATAAAAGGGCTGAAAAAATACAGACATACAGGTAGATAAACAGACACACACACAAACATCTTGCCCTTTATATATATATATATATATATATATATATATATATATATTATCGATGTTCTGCACTATTGTAAGAACTGCAACCTTGAAACTTCTGAATATCGTTTCTTATGTCTTTGTCTATGAGTGTATCAAATTTGATTAAAATCGGATTACTCCTTCTATAACCCGATGTTTTCGATTATCGATTTTCGATATTTATCGAAGGTACCTCGGCACAAAACGTAGCTAAGACCACTCGCAGACGCTTACAGTACAACTGTGTAAATTTTCAAGAAAATCGGTTCAGCCGTTTCGGAGTCTATAGGTAACCGACACACACACACAAACACACACAAACACACACACATATAGACAAAGTTCCATTAATAAATAGGTTTATATATATATATATATATCTGTAAATTCAGATAAAAATTAGTGGGGAAATAGCCATTTTCAACATGTCATTTTAAGACATGTATTCTTCGACCCTTTATAAACAGAGAATGAGGATAAATTATAGGCCAAAATGTTAGCTTAGGTAAAGGAAGGGGTTGGGATGTATTGGTTTTCATTTGGGTTGGGCTGGGAGAAGGAATTTAGTAGTAATTTCTCCTTAGTAGTGGGAGTTATGTGGCCTGATCCTTGGGTAAATAGTGGTAGGTGATGGGGAAGTAAACTGCTTGGCCAAACTTTTTTTTTAAATTTTTTATTTGGACTAATAGGGGGAATAGTATAATTATTGTAATTTATATTAATTTCTATGGCGACACATACTTATGATCTACCTTCGTTTGTTAAGGAGTATATTTTGGTCTTGAATATTTAAAATTAATATTAGGGGTCCTAGCCTTGTCTATGAGTTCCCATTTTATTTGGGGATCTAAGTTACTTTCTTTTAATTCCCAGTATTCCCCAGTATTTCCTATATATATATATATATATATATATATATATATATATATATATATATATATAGTCATCCGCAGAGAGATCTGTTTTCTTGTATCACAGCTCATCATTACGGTTAGACTCCGCTTGCTTTTAACCCAGGATTGAAACCCGTCCGAATTGGAGTCAGTCGGCGATTCTACCGCTGAACTATGGGCGCTCGGTAGAAGAAGGCATACTTTTTAGCGTTTATATTATCATTATACACGCCCAATAGCTGAGAGTGTTCTAATCCATTGCTGAATGAACGATGCGTAGATGCTAGAGTAGCTACTGTTTTTCAAAGTTTATCATTCTTCCAGAGTGCTCAATCAGAGTGTGAGAGCGTCAATAGTCATCCGCAGACAGATCTGTTTCGCTGTATCACAGCTCATCAGTATAGTTAGACAGCCGATTGCTTTTTAACCCAGGATTGAAACCCGACCGAATTGGCGTCAGTCGGCGATTCTAACTCTCAGCTATGGGCGCTCGGTAAAATGTTTAGGGTTGAGAAAGTTGGGAAGCTGCAGATGACAATATATATATATATATATATATATTTCTCAACCCTAAACATTTTATTGATTTCTTTTTCTCATCAGAGAAAAATTAATCAATTCCGTTTTCTTCTTATTAAAAGAGGAACAAAAGAAAGAAGTGAAAACTCAAGAATGAGATAAGGAGAGAGAGAGAGAGAGAGTGCATGTGTGTGTATGTGAGGGAGAGAGAGAGTAGCCATCCTTCTCTGGAATGATGGTTGTCATCTGGGGTGTCAGTGCGTTAATCCAGTGGGAATTGACCGCCGTGAAGAGTGATCCGAAACTAGCTCGGAGGCAATGCATCCAGATAAAGGGTGTGTGTGAGAGGAAAATGAATCAGGTGGGCCTGGACTATCAACACGAGTGCGGATAAGAAGCGAGGATAAGATATTAACGGGTTGCGGTGTCGGGTAGTGGGTGGTTTGCGGAAGGGGATGAGAGTGGCAGAAATGGCAAGTGTCAGCTGTTTGTCATTCCGGGCGAGGAGAGATCCCCAAGATGTTCACGTACACAATTCCACAGACGCGAATATCGAGACACATCGACATTCAAAGGACACACAAAGCATACATATCGGCGCCCGCCACTCAAAGATGTTCAAGAGGCTAATTTTGGATACTTTTCCGTTAGTGTAATGGTTTTGATCCTCATTGGGCACCCAGCCCTTTTAAGCATTTTAAATATCACAGCGCTTCTATGGTGAAATGGCTAAACTCTGCTATTCTTAGAGAACACTGCGGTCGATCTTCATTGGGATTTCTAGTCTGGGAGAACATTAGGGTGGGTTACAGAATTAATTTCAACTCGCAATTGGTTTCGGCTTGGAATCGGTTTCAACACGGAATTAATTTCAACTCTTCCGACATGAAATTGATTGCGAGTTGAAGTTTGAAATTGGTCCCAAGTTCAAATTAGTTCTGCACCCTACTGACGTCAGACATCATTGGGAGCCTTACTCTTGGAGACCACAAGGTCGATCCTCATTGGGAGCCTTACTCTTGGAGAACACAAGGTCGATCTTAATTTTCAAACCTACTATTGGAGATCACAAGGTTTGAACCCGGTTAGGAAACCTTGTTTTGGATGTTTGTAAAAAAAACGAACATTTTCAGGTCAATCTACCAGTTAGAATGATTCCCATTGAAGCTCTAATCTTGTAAGTTGAACTCGATATATACTTTTGCCACGACTACGTCGCGTAACCATCGTAATTCAGCCTAAGTTATGCGTTAAGTTTCTTAAACTAAGCTTAAGGTACTTTACTGTTTTGTGGTGCAGCGGATGTCGACTCGCAACGATAAATCAGAGAGCAGAGTTCGAATTCCAGTTGAATTCCTTGTATTCACTGACGCGCAAATACCCTTAGGAAAGGTATTAATCCGTCGCTTCCCTCTAGTTATGGGTTAAATAACAGGGCAGATTGGGTTCTATAGCCTTGGTTGGCAACCAGTATACCGAAGAATAATAGTTAATATTATAATAAATCTCTTCCCCCTCTAGCTATGAGTCAAATAACAGGACAGATTGGGTTCTATAGCCTTGGCTGGCAACCGGTCTACCGCAGAAAGCAATGACAACCTACTGTGGGATAATCTTCTGCCCAGTCAGTCATGTCTCTTCCGGTTACGCCCTTTTGCCTTCGAAATAGTTAAATTTAACCGTCTTTTCTACTTTACGAGTTTCTTTTCTCGTATGTTTGTGAAACTCACTACCATTTGCTTGTTTCCCCGATAGCTGCAATCTTTAGAATTTTAAGTGCAGGGTCAATTACCATATTCTATCTACTTTTTTTTTTTTTATAAGCGTTTCACCCGGAGCAAGGCATGTCACTGCCACTACTGCGCAGGGGGCTACATAGAGTGGAAAAAGGATGGTTAAATATAGGAAATGTCAGAGGGTGGGTGATAGGCGGGTAAGGATACCGAGAATGAGGGTTGGGTAGATGAGAGTGTTCTGAGAATAATTGGGAGTTAGTGTGATAGGAGGTGTCTAATGACCCTACATTTAAACACCTGGAGATTGTAGCTGTCGGGAAAGCAGAGTTGTGGAAGGGAGTTCCACAGGCGGGAAGCGCGAGAAAAGAAGCTGTTGGAGTAGAATTTATCTCTTATCTTTTCTTCGATTCCCCTGTATTTTATTTATTCTCTCATTGTAACTCTCCGCGCATCAATGGCATTTCTGCCTTGCTTGGGGTGAAATGATTATAGAAAAGTCTATTATATGTTTGATTTCCTTATCACTGATACTAAATTTGCTACCTTATTTGAAGTATTTAGTATTAGATAATTCTACAACCTGAAAATTTATGTCGGATTTGTGGTTAGTACCTTCACTGCTTCCAAATCCAGTTAATTTTTTTTTTTAAGTTGTCCATTGGGTTTTATATTTTGGAAAAGAGCTCATAAAGAAACAAAAAAGATGAAGATACTTGTCCAAATATTGAAGGTATAACGACAAAACTTAATCTCAGGGTCTCATAAAAAAGTATTTTTCGCTCAGTCAAAAAAGATAAAATAAAAACTACTAGAGACGAATGGAAGAAAATGAAGTCAAAGTTATTTGGACGTCCTTCTATAAAACAAAACTTATGGCATAAAGATTTTTTTATCGATTTAGGGCGTAATTGTTTATAGTTTGCTAAAGGTCTGGAATTGAATTCGGTCAGTACAGAGAAAGTTTTGGACTTTCACAATCGACAATAACTAAAACTCTATGTACTTCGGTGAATAAATCATAAATAGCAGTATCTATCTATCTATCTATCTATCTATCTATCTATCGCAATTTGTTCATATCTATCTATCAAACTATCTATCTATCTATCTCTGTCTGTTCATATCTATCTATCTATCTATCTATCTATCTATCTATCTATCTATCTATCTATCTCAGTCTGTTCATATCTATCTATCTATCTATCTATCTATCTATCTATCTATCTATCTCAGTCTGTTCATATCTATCTATCTATCTATCTATCTATCTATCTATCTCAGTCTGTTCATATCTATCTATCTATCTATCTATTTTAGTCTGTTCATATCTATCTATCTATCTATCTATCTATCTATCTATCTATCTATCTCAGTCTGGTCATATCTATCTATCTATCTATCTATCTCAGTCTGGTCATATCTATCTATCTATCTATCTATCTATCTATCTATCTATCTATCTATCTATCTATCTATCTATCTCAGTCTGTTCATATCTATCTATCTATCTATCTATCTATCTATCTATCTATCTATCTATCGGAATTTGTTCATATCTATCTATCTATCTATCTATCTATCTATCTATCATCAGTCTGGTCATCTATCTATCTATCTATCTATCTATCTATCTATCTATCTATCTATCTATCTATCTATTTTAGTCTGTTCATATCTATCTATCTATCTATCTATCTATCTATCTCAGTCTGGTCATATCATATCTATCTATCTATCTATCTATCTATCTATTTTAGTCTGTTCATATCTATCTATCTATCTATCTATCTATCTATCTATCTATCTATCTATCTATTTTCTATTTTAGTCTGTTCATATCTATCTATCTATCTATCTATCTCTCTATCTATCTATCTATCTCAGTCTGTTCATATCTATCTATCTATCTATTTTAGTCTGTTCATATCATATCTATCTATCTATCTATCTATCTATCTATCTATCTCAGTTTGTTCATATCTATCTATCTATCTATCTATCTATCTATCTATCTATCTCAGTCTGTTCCTATCTATCTATCTATCTATCTATCTCTGTCTGTTCATATATATATATATATATATATATATATTTTAGTCTGTTCATATCTATCTATCTATCTATCTATCTATCTATCTATCTAAGTCTGGTCATATCTATCTATCTATCTATCTATCTATTTTAGTCTGTTCATATCTATCTATCTATCTATCTATCTATCTATTTCTCTATTTTAGACTGTTCATATCTATCTATCTATCTATCTATCTATCTATCTATCTATCTATCTCAGTCTGTTCATATCTATCTATCTATTGTAGTCTGTTAATATCTATCTATCTATCTATCTATCTATCTATCTATCTATCTATCAATCTCAGTTTGTTCATATCTATCTATCTATCTATCTATCTATCTATCTATCTATCTATCTATCTCAGTCTGTTCCTATCTATCTATCTATCTATCTATCTATCTATCTCTGTCTGTTCATATATATATATATATATATATATATATATATATATATATATCAGTCCATATCTATCTATCTATCTATCTATCTATCTATCTATCTATCTATCTATCTATCTATCTATCTATCCTATATTTATCTACATTTTACGAGAGTGCAAACGAAACAGTTATGCATCTGCGCATCTCTTTCGACCGACAATCACATATTTTCTGTGTGCCATGAGGCCGATAATTGAATTGAACGAAGAAGACTGGTAATGACCACAATGTCAGACATTCGTAATTGATCCGAAAACGAATTCCGGTTAATAGGCAGCCAGATATGATTTTATTTTACTTACATTGGAGATGTTTTAACTTCCTCTCTCCTTCCTCCCGCTAATTCCCTTTCTCTTTCTTTCTTTCTTTCTTTCTTTCTTTCTTTCGAAACTCTTCTTTTGTCTTTGTTTCTGTCTTGTTCGTCGACTTTATCATCAATGTTTCCTTGTCTTGAGACATTATTAACTCGACTGGTGTATCTATGGCTTCTGTCCGAAAGTTTGAAGACTTTAAAGACGTACACATTCATTTAGGTGGAGATAGTTACATTCCGCATTGTGTGTCCAAGCCACATTCACTCTGGTCGGGGTTGAGCCGGCTTTCTCCCCGATGGAGAAAGTTTCATTGAGATTTCTTTAAGGGCAGGGGTCCCAAGTCCTACCTTGTTATTTAACCCATAACTGGAGGGAAGGGACGGATTAATACCTTTCCCAAGGATACCGGTGATTAAATGAATGCAGGTTATTCAACTGGAATTCGAACTCGGCTCACCGATTTCTCTTTCCGAGCCGATATCCACTGCACCACAACGCACGATACGTCACTAAACGCTTACAGCACCTGCTATTCCCAAGCGGTCACCCATCTAAGTACTGACCAGGCTCAACGTTGCTTAACTTCGGTGATCGAGCGGGAACCGGTGTAGTCAACGTGATATGAACGTGATATTGGAACAACAGGTCGGTGTTCGAGCACGTCATACGGATTTTTAATTTCTGATTTTCAAGGTAGTCAGATTCTTGAAAGCTTGGTGTCACTAATTTTATCTTTACTACTATCCTAAAATGAACTCGGAAAAAATTCTATAGATTTTTTTTATCGTAATCGTTCTGATGTAATTTCCTCTATGTTACTTAGACTGTATGAATTTAAGCTCAGTACTAGTTTGGCTGTAAGGTCTCATCATTTTACAATTGAAATGACTAGATGTAAACGTAAGTTCTATGCAAATTGTTTCTTCTTTCGCATTTCACGCTTGCAGAACACTCTTCTGGTTTCTTGCTTTCAAGTCAACTTTGATTTAAATGTGATATGTCCCTGAAAAGGATATATATCAATACGAGGTTGTTAAGTAGTTAAGGCAAATGTAACCGAGTAGATCAATTTAGTACGTAGACGTAATCCTCGTATGCAGTATTCTGAGACGTTGGCGCAGTCAATAATCGTAATCCAATAATTGTAGACCAATTGACCTCTAGTGGTAGATCTCTAATGGAAGGACTGGTAGATTTCTCTCACTCACTCTGGACGTCCTTGCCTTCGTCTGTATTTATGGCTGATACCAGCCAATCACATTCCAGTGAGCCAAGGTGTATAAATATTCATGACCTATTCATTGCATCAAAATGCAATGTCAAACGTTACATTGTTTTTTCGGGTATTGCTAACCATTTATAGAATCAGCTTCCTAGTTTTTTTGCCCTCTGTCTTCAGAGATCGACCGACGAATCAAAAACTCTGTGAATCCCTTTTCTGTGTAGGCTTAGTTTTTTAATTTCTCGGTCGATCTCTAAAGAGAGAGAGAGAGAGAGAGAGAGAGAGAGAGAGAGAAACAAATCAGCTAATTCTATAAATAATTTCTGCTTTTCGCCTTTCTAGTTTTATCGCCCCCTTCTATATTTTATTTTGCCCCCTTCTAATTTTTATTTCGCCCCCTGCTTTTCTAGTTTTACTTTCGTCCCCGCCTTCTAGTTTTCCCTTCTTATTTTTCGAACATTTCTTTGTATCGCACTGAGTAAATTTTTTTTCGTCACATAAAATCTTGAAAGGTAATACCGATTTTCAAATAACATGCATCGACTATTCTTCTTCTTCTATGTGCCGTGTCCCTTCAAGAGGTAGGTAATCCTGGCCCATTAAAGCACTCTATTGACCCGTAGCTATTAATTCTCTTTCTCTGGTTAACCCACACAAACCCTGTTCTGCCATGCATTTTTTCAAGCCCATTAAATATGTCATGCGTCGCTATCTTTCCCTCGTTCAGAACTTTGTGTATCAGATTCTCCAAGTCCTCCTTCCTCATTAAATGTCATGGTGGCATCACCCATTTAACGGACTGAACTCTTCCTACAACTACATATACTTCCCCTCACAAGAGGTGGTAGCAGAAGGGCAGAGATAGGCAAAGATAGAATAGAAACAGAGTGAGATAGCCAACACAGCTACCGTACGACCATTGCGAGTCCCAGTTCTAATATTACTACCTAACCCGTATTTATCGTTCTACTAACAGAGTTCCAAGTATTTATATTTTGCTGTGTTTAATATAGATAATTCTTATTTTGGTTGTTGTGTTATTTCTTGCTGGACTTCTGAACCGGTTCCATGACAAGTGACGGGGAGGAATCGAACAAATTCACGCGGAGAGATGAAAAAAAAGAAGAAAAACAGCATCCCCTCGACATTATATAGCTAAGAAACTTCAGCTGTCTCTTCATTATTCTCTCTACTAGCAGTATAGCCCGGCGTTGCTCGGGTGTGATGAAAGCTTTAAAACTAATACATGGTCCTCTTTGGACGTTGGCACGAAAGACTAAAAAGCAATAGTTGTTTCCAGTTAAAGCGAAACCACAGACTGAAAGAAAAATAAATGGATGTAAATCAAATTTTGATTTCCTGATATCGATATACAATAAGTTTTTTTGTTTTTATTTTAATGTCTGAAATGTAAACAAAAGGAACAAGTGAAATAATAAAATAATTGCGACAATTTACCAATCGCACCTAATATATACTAGCAGTATAGCCTGGCATTGCTCGGGTGTAATGAAAGCTTTAAAACTAATCCATGGTCCTGAAGCTCAGACTCTTTGGACGTTGGCATGAAAGACTAAAAAGTAATAGTTGTTTCCAGTTAAAGAAAAACCGTAGACTGAAAGAAAAATGAATGGATGTAAGTCAAATTTTGATTTTCTGGTATCGATATCAAATAAGTTTTTTCATCGTAAACTGAATTTTGAAGGCTAAATAAGTCCTCCGAGTAAATGGTATCATGGCTGAGACTAAGAACTAAAATTATGCCTACTTAGAGCCAAACCCGAAGCAAAAACTAAAATAAAAGGACTGAAAAAAAATATATATACATACACATACACACACACACACACACACACACACACTTTTATATATATATATATATATATATATATATATATATATTACATATGATACTGTAGGAATGTCTGTGGGTTCGACATTTTTAGAGAAAATATACTACGAGCACTATATTTTTAACGAGGAAATTTTAATATTAATACATTTTTAAAAAGAAAAAAATACAAGTTCAAACATATAAATCTAAATAGAATAATGAGGTTCCTTTAAATTAAGGATGTAAAGATTTATTTCTCCCTCTCTCCTTTCTTTCCTTTCTTCTCTTTTCTTTATCACTCCCTCTTTCTCGTCTGACCCACCCGCTTCCTTCGAACTTTCTTCGACACTGACCGCTGGGCAGGCGGCATCAACTTTGGTTAGGGGTGATGAATTAGCGTCTTGACGCGTTATCTGGTGTGGGTTCTATGCGACTTTTACATATGATTATGTAGGAATGTCTGTGGGTTCGACAAACGGATGGATTGTTCTTATCTACTTTTTTAGGGGAGCGACAGTTATATTCTTATCATCTTATATATCGCCGGGTTAGGTTTTTGTGAATCCCATTCATGTAGAATCCTTCGTTGAATAAAGACGGAAGCTGAAGATGGCTCGCCTGAAATAGGCCCATACTTCCGAATTACCATGAAATAAAGCGTCTATCTTAATTTTTCTTATATTTGCTCTATATGTATTTATATGCATATATGTTTAGAGCTCTCGTAGAGAGTTATCCTACCATTATAGGTAAAGGATACTCCTTTGGATTCTTCTATGTCCACAGGGCATGTTAATATATATATATATATATATATATATATATATATATATATATATATATATATAATCGATTTTCTGCACTATTGTAAGAACTGCAACCTTGAAACTTCTGAATATCGTTTCTTGTGTCTTTCTGTATGAGTGTATCAAATTTGATTAAAATCGGACCACTCCTTCTATAAAATCGGACCACTCCTTCTATACCACGATTTTTTTTTTTATTATCGATTTTCGATATTTATTGGGGGTATCTCGACACGAAACCTAACTAAGAACACTCGCAGACGCTTATAGTACAACTGCGTAAATTTTCCAAAAAATCGGTTCAACCGTTTCGGAGTCTATAAGTAACGAACACACACACACACACACACACACACACACAGACAAAGTTCTATTTATAAATAAGTTTACATATATGTCAGATTAAATAAATTGCAAACATTGTTCTGCTTATTTTTAATAAAACTCATGGATAATCTTTCGCGGATTATAATTGAAAGATGTCAGAAATGATCTGTAACGTTGACAGATGCTATTATCATTCATTTCTCAATGTACCCAAGTCCTTTCGATCTCTTTCCGAGGCCATCTTCAGGGTTGTGAGTTATGGTAACAAAAAATAACCGCAAACCGTGCTGCTTCAAATACAACAGTTGACAAATTGCTTAGCGTCCATTAGAACGTGAAAATTATCCAAAATGGAATTTTTTTATATGTTCTAATATCATGGTCATGCACGTGTTAATTTCAATTATAATACGCGAAGGATTATCCATGAGTATGAACGGATTATACTAAAAATAAGAAGATACAATATTTGCAATTTTTTAACCTGACATGTCTAAAAGAAAATTTGCTGCCTTAATACACACACACACACACACACACACACACACACACACACACACACACACATATATATATATATTGGGTTTGAGGAGCAGCAAGGTCAGCGGCGAAATACGTATTACCCGTGAAACTGTGGAATATCTAAAAAAATTTTTAAAATTATATTCAATCTGTTAAGTGCTATACGTGATACACGCTTGGGTGATCATGTCTCGAAAGAGACATGATTGACTGGGTAGAAGATTATCCCGCTAGGTTGCCATTGCTCTCGGCGGTAAACTGGTTGCCGACCAAGGCTATAGAACCCAATCTGTCCTGTTATTTAACCCATAACTGGAAGGAATAGACGGATTAATACCTTTCCCAAGGGTATTTGCGTATAAGTGAATGCAATGAATTCGGCTGGAATTCGAACTCGACCCCCCACCCACCCCCGATTTCTCGTTCCGAGCCGATATCCAATGCACCACAACGCAGATCCGCTAAAGAATTGGAGTAGATAGACTAAACTATCGCCCGGTTCACACTCCACCCATGTCTATTGAACAGGTGTAGAGGCTCATCCCTTGTTCCTCGTTTAGGATGTGGTTTCCAGTTTTTTCTTTTCCAATCTTTTCACTCTTTTCTTTTTTATTTTTTTCAATTGGAGTAGATAAACTAAACTATCGCCCGGTTCACACTCCACCCACGTCTATTGAACAGGTGAAGAGGCTCATCCCTTGTTCCGTGTTTAGGATGTGGTTTCCGGATTTCTCTTTTCCAATCTTTTCATTTCTACGTAGCCCCCTGCGCTTCAGTGGCGTTACCGCCTTGCTCGGGGTGATATGATTAAAAAAAATAAAAAAATAATAATAATAAAAAGATTAAATTATATTACTCTGTTAAATTAAATAAATAAATTTAACAGTTCTTTTGAGCTCGTTTCTATCGGTATTCTACGTTATATATATATATATATATATATCTCCTGTCACACTCATGGAGAAATAGAGAGAGAGAGAGAGAGAGATAACAGCGAGGGAGCGTTGGCTCAGCTCATTTAGCTAATAATCCTCTTAAATATTTTGCCGTCATTGTTGACGGCAGGAGACACACTCGGAAAATATATTTCGTGTAAGTTTCAGAAAACGATTATGTTCTGTTGAAATTCAAAAGGCGCCTCTTTATAAAAATTTTAACAACCACTCCGAAAAATGCCGAATGTGTTTGATCAGGTTATATTTTCAACCGCTGTTCTATACGACAGATGAAATTAAGTTTGCTAAATATCTGCGCACACGTGACCACACGCACACGTAAATACTGTAGTCAGTTTTGTCAGCTAAAAGTCAAAGGATACACATCGTTTCGCTTTTGAAAATCTCATCGTTTATTTTCTTTTTTTACCACTTGACTATAATTACATTTCCAATCAATACACACCAGAATCTCGACAAAATCGAACATCTATCTTTGTTGTCTATCTTTTCTTCTCCCTTTCCAAGAATCTTGTCAGGAGGAAAGAATGGGAAAAGTGAACAGCAGGTGTCCAGATAAATTACCAGGCAATATATATATATATATATATATTGTATAGAGGCAGCAGATAATTTTCTAAACATATGCTGTTAAATATAAGAGACAATGAATGTCTATTATGTTTAATCATGAGTCGTTCTAAGCATCGTATTTTGGCTTTAATTTCAGGTGAAAATAAAGACAAAAATTCTCCAACATTTGGATATATGTTTTATTAAGTTGGTTCTAAGTTTTCGGCTCACATGTGCCATCTTCAGAAAGGTTACAAGGACGCTAACATAAAAAATATCCACCATCAAGGACGATTTTATCTTGTGTTGACATAAAACTTTGCTAAGCAACGATAACAGATATCAAATAGTAAACGCAGTTCGTAAATTTGTAATGCGGTTCTATGACGTCACACCGCGTGAGAGCTCGAAATGTTAACAGAATCTTATATTTAAATGCAATGTAATGTGTTATGACCAGATTTAAACGTGATTTTATTAAGTGTGGCTTGCTGGGATTTAATGTAGATGGCCTCCAATATCTGAAGATTTTTTTTATTGTGTGTATGAGTGAGGATTATTGTATTGTTGACTAAATTTACGAACTACGTTTAATAATTTTGATAACTGTTATCGTTGCTTAGCAAAGTTTTATGTCAGTATAAGATAAAATCGTCTTTGATGGTGGATGTTTTTATGTTAACGTTGGTTAAACTGGTTAATAGAGTTATTTTTTTATATTACAATGGGTGCGTTAGACTCTGCAGAGTTTTCCGATCTCATTGGCCTATTTGCACTTTGCAATTTTACTGCACACCATGACATAAACACACACGACATAAGATTATATAGAGGCGGTTGTCTCATGTTAGTACAAAATTCTACACATTTTAAAACAGACAGAATAAGAAAACTTATCCACAGAGAATTCAAAAGTTTAAACCTAAAAGTAATAGTCAACATTAATTTAAAAGTAGTAACTTCCTCAATGTAACACTCGACTTAGTAAATAATAATTACCAACCATACATAAAACCCAACGAATATCCATTATGCATCCATCCAAAGTCAAATCACCCCCCAAGTATAATCAAACATGCACCCTCCTCCACAGAATATAGAATTAGTAAAAACACTTCCAGTGAAGAAGTATTTAACAAACATAAAGGTCTTTAAAATAAGTCCCTAAAAAAAGTGGCTACAAAAAACAAAACATCAAGTATATAACAAACTATAACCACAACAGGAAAAATAGAAATAGAAAAATCATTTGTTATACACCTCCTTTCAACCAAATGATAAACACCAAGTTAGGGCAGAAGTTCCTCAATTTAATTAAAAAACACTTCCCCACTAACAACCCTCTAAGTAAATTTTTTAACAAAAATACACTTAAACTAAGTTATAGTTGCACAAATAACCTTGAAAAAATCATAACTAATCATAATAAATATATCTTAAATCAACACGTGGATCGAAATAAAAATAACTACCAAAATAAAACTTATGCAATTGTAGAAACCCCCAAAATTTCCCACTGCAAAATAGATGTAAAATAAATTCAATTGTCTATCAATGCAATATAACATCAATTGAAAACCCCACTATAAATAAAGTGTATATCGGATCTACAAAGAACACATTTAAACAACGCTGGTACATGCACTTAACTTCATTAAAAACAACTTATATCGAAACCAAACATCCCTTTCTGCATATTTTTAGAAATTAATGGAGACAAAAAAGAAACCCAAAATAAAATGGGAGATTCTGGAAAAAACTAGAACCTGCAACTCGCTTAACGACATCTGCCCTTTATACTTAAGTGAAAAGCTACACATTCTCAAAAATACTCCAACAATGGCGAACTATTGAACCGTAGAGACAAATTAGCAGTGTTATGTAAACATCGAAAATATTTTTCGTTAAAATTTAATTAATCAAAAAATACCAGATTCACATAAAATAATCCCCTCCAAAAAGGTAATTAATATCCATGTTTAATCCTCAAAATAAAAAAAACGAAATAAATATTTTATAAATAAAATAAAATAAACGCACACAATATTAATAGCAACTCTATTCCATCCACTCATAGATAGTAGTAAAATAAAAAGTATCTACCCTTTGTTAAAATACCGTACATTCCAACATAAGAATTAACCAGATAAAACTAAGAAGTGACCTGTCCAAAACTAAGCTTATCCGCACCCCTCTTCTAACCCAAGGCTGTATCACTATGGCTACAAACTGCTGACTAAATCGTACTAAACTCCCACCTCACATTCACTTATATATCATATTACCAAAAATAAATAGTTTTCACCATTTATTTTTCATTTCAACTTATCACCAGATGAGGAGCAAACGTAGCTCCGAAACGCGAAGATTTTTGTGAAGTGATACTATGCTTTTATAAACCATTATAACAATATATATATATATGCGCGCGTGCGTGTGTGTGTGTGTGTGTGTCACATTAAATAAATTGCAAGCATTTTGTTTGCGCATTTTTAATAAAATCCATTCATACTCACGGATAATCTTTCGCGTATTACAATCAAAAAATGTCAGAAATGAGCTGTAACGTTGACAGATGTTATTTTCTTTCATTTCTCAAGGTACCCAAGTACTTTCAACCAATTTTCGAGATCATCTTCAGATGTGTGAATTATGGTAACAAATGTAACCGGAAAACTGTGCTGCTAAAAATTACTGTACATTTTTTCTGCTTCAAATATAACGGTTGACAAATTGCTAGCGTTCATTAGAACGTGAAAATTGTCCAGAATGGATTTTTTAATATGTTGTAATTTCAACGTTATAGCTCATTTCTGACATCTTGTGATTGTAATACGCGAAAGATTTTCGTCAGTATTAACGGATTTTATTAAAAATAAGCAAACATAATGTTTGCATTTGTTTTAATCTGACACGTTTAAAAGAAAATGTGCTTCCTAAACACACACACACACACACACACATATATATATATATATATATATAGTGACGGCAAACAAACCGTGGGAAGAAAACTTTCCTTGGTAAATAATCCAAATTGATCCTAGTAATATAATATTAAAAATTATAAAATATTAAGAAAAAGATTTACAAAAAGAACTCAAGGCAAATTTGCCCGAAGAGACCAGCGTGGTCGAAATCTAGGTAGCAAGTATGTGGTGTTTTTTTTTAATCATATCACTCCATGCAAGGCGGTAATGCCACTGATGCTTAAGAGTAAAAAGATTGGAAAAGAGAAAGCCGGAAACCACATCCTTAACAGGGAACAAGGGATGAGTCTCTTCACCTGTTGAAAAGACTTTTTTTATATAAGCGTTTCACCCCGACCAAGGGGGCTACATTGAGTGGCGGAAGGATGGTTAAATATAGAAAATGTCAGAGGGTGGGTGATAGGCGGGTAAGGATACCGAGAATGGTTAAATATAGGAAATGTCAGAGGGTGGGTGATAGGTGGGTAAGGATACCGAGAATGATGGTTGGGTAGATGAGAGTGTTCTGAGAATAATTGGAAGTTAGTGTGATAGGAGGTGTCTATTGACCCTACATTTAAACACCTGGAGATTGTAACTGTTGGGAAAGAAGACTTGTGGAAGGGAATTCTACAGGCGGGAAGCGCGAGAAAAGAAGCTGTTGGAGTAGAAATTACGGTTACATCTTATCTGTTTAACTGTAAAAGGGTGGGACCTAGTTGCTAATCTAGTATCTCGTGTAAATTCGTGCTTAGGCGGCACCAGTGATCTAAGTTTATCGGAGCAGAAGCCATGAAAGTACTTGTAGAAGAGGCACAGGGAAGCTACATCACGCCGGTGTGAGAGCGGCTGCAGCCGGTCTGCCAAGTCAGTATCAACCACGTTACAGATTCTCCTTTGTATTTTGTCAAGAAGCCCAAGGAGAGTAGCAGGGGCACCCGACCAGATATGGCAGCAATATTCAATACATGGGCGGATGGTCGATTTGTATATGTGCAGGATAGATTCAGGCGGGAAAAACTTCCGGGCCCTGCATAGCGGCAGATTTGGCAATGGATTCAATATAGTCATTCCATTTGAGGTCAGCCGAAAGTGTAAGGCCAAGGAGGCGTAGTGTCTTACTCTCTGGGAGGCAAGCCTGTTCCATGCTAATGGGAGGTAGATGCGATTGTCTATGGTGGTTAGTTGATAACAGCTTCGTTTTAGGAGCATTGAAATTTACTAGCCATTTCCTACCCCAGGCCACTACGGATTGGAGATCCTTTTCAAGCTCGGCAGCGAGGTTCGCTTTGTCGCACATACCGGGTTTTTGATCGAGGCGAGAGTAGATTGCGGTGTCATCGGCGTACATGCTTACTTGGGATCTAATGGCGTCGGGGAGATCATTAATGTACATCAGAAAGGGCGTGGGACCAAGGATAGAACCCGCGTTCGTTTGGCAGTTTTGGGAGGCATGCCTATTTAATAATACCTTCAATGTGCGGTTAGAGAGGAATGACTAGATGAAGTCAAACAGATGTCCAGTTATACCGTAGCTCCGCAGTTTGCATAAGAGGCCAGCGTGCCAGACCCTGTCGAACGCTTTGGAGATATCCAAGGCAACGGTTCGGGCTTCGCCATTCTTATCAAGAGACCGGTATATGTACTCAGTAATGGTCGTTAGCATATCAGCAGTAGACCTGGTGAAGCGAAACCCGTACTGTTTGTCAGAGAGAAGCCTGTGGGCCGTGACTGTGTTTTATTCTTTGATATATATATATATATATATATATATATATATATATATATATATGAAAACTGAACACGTCATTAAAATTGGTTATAACTTATAATTCATTTCAATGAGTGTGTCTCTGTGTGTGTTTGTTACCTATAGACTCCGAAACGGCTGAACCGATTTTCTTGAAATTTTACACAGTTGTACTATAAGCGTCTGCGAGTGTTCTTAGCTAGGTTTTGTGTCGTGGTACCTCAAACAAATATTGAAAATGATAATCGAAAAAATCGTTGTATAGAAGGAGTGGTTCGAGTTTAATCAAATTTGATACACTCATTGACAAAAACATAAGAAACGATATTCAGAAGTTTCAATGTTGCAGTTCTTACAATAGTGCAGATAATATATATATATATATATATATATATATATATATATATATATATATATAAGGCAAGATGTTTTTGTGTGTGTGTCTGTTTTTATCTGTCTGTATGTCTGTATTTTTTGCAGTCCTTTTATTTTAATTTTTGCTTCGGGTTTGGCTCTAAGTAGGTATGATTGTAGTTCTTAGTCTCAGCCATGATACCATTTACTCAGAGATCTTATTTAGCCTTCAAAATTCAGTTTACGACGAAAAAAACTTATTTGATATCGATACCAGGAAATGAAAATTTGACTTACATCCATTCATATTTCATTCAGTCTACGGTTTCGCTCCAGTTTTTTTCTGAAAACAACTATTGCTTTTTAGTCTTTCGTTCCAACGTCCAAAAAGTCTGAGCTCCAGGACCATGGATTAGTTTTAAAGCTTTCATTACACCCAAGCAACACCGGGCTATACTGCGAGTATATATAGTCATCCGCAGACAGATCTGTTTCGCTGTATCACAGCTCATCAGTACGGTTAGACTCAGATTGCTTTTTAACCCTGGATTATAACCAGACCGAATCGGTTTCAGTCGGCGATTCTACCTCTGGCCTATGAGCGCTCGGTAGAAGAAAGCAAACTTTTTAGCGCGTATATTATCATTATAAATGCCCAATAGCCAGAGTGCTCTAATTCATTTTTGAATGAGCGATGCTTACATGCCAGAGTAGCTACTGGTTTTCAAAGTCTGCCATTTTTCCAGAGTGCTCAATCAGGGTGTGAGAGCGTAAATAGTCATCCGCAGACAGAGCTGTTTCGCTGTAATACAGCTCATCAGTACGGTTATACCCTGATTGCTTTTTAACCTAGGTATATATATATATATATATATATATATTGGTGAGTTGCGATAATATTTAGCGTCAAGATTTTTTTTGCAGCAGTTTTACAAATGAAAGTTATTTTGGCAAGTAGGTTTTTTGTCGTACCGTGCACGATATAGGGGCAGAGATAGAGCCTTGATAGGATTCATACTGAGAAGTTTCGTACCGACTTGGGAGTTTCGGAAGGACACCATTATGATGTTATCACTCGTCAGGACAAGGATTCTTTTGCTGCTCTAATTGGAGTAGATAGACTGAACTATAGCCCGGTTCACACTCCACCCACGTCTATTGAACAGGTGTAGAGGCTCATCCCTTGTTCCCTATTTAGGATGTGGTTTCCGGCTTTCTCTTTTCTAATCTATTTACTCTTACGTAGCCCCCTGCACACCAGTGGCCTTACCGTTTTGCTTGGGGTGATGTGATTAAAAAAACCAAAAAAAAATCATATATATATATATATATATATATATATATACTATCGGCCATATTTATTAGGCCACCCCAGTTGTTAAAAGAAATGATGTATTTTATACTATTTTTAGTGGATAATTCTAAACGAAAATAGAATGGTTCTTTTGTTATTATTATTTGCAAAATTTTACAAGGCAAGGAACCAAAAATGAACTCATCCGAATCACCGTAAATTTTCTTCATTCTTTCATTGATGAAACTGCAATATAGGTAATTATTAAATATTTATAAATTCATTTGATGCACATGTTATTGTGCAATATTAACAAAAGAACCATTCTATTTTCATTTACAATTATTCACTTGGCAATAAAAACTAGTATGAAATGCACCATTTTTTTAAAACACTGTAGTGGCCTAATAATTATGGCCGGTAGTATATATATATATATATATATATATATATATATATTATAAGCGTTTCACCCCGAGCAAGGCATGTCACTGCCACTACTGTGCAGGGGGCTACGTAGAGTGGAGAAAGGCTGATTAAATATAGGAAATGACAGAGGGTGGGTGATAGGCGGGTAAGGATTTGGGTAGATGAGAGTGTTGTGAGAATAGTTGGGAGTTAGTGTGATAGGAGGTATCTATTGACCCTACATTTAAACACCTGGAGATTGTAACTGTCGGGAAAGCAGACTTGTGGAAGGGAGTTCCACAGGCAGGAAGCGCGAGAAAAGAAGCTGTTGGAGTAGAATTTACGGTTACATCTTATTTGTTTCACTGTAAAAGGGTGGGACCTAGTTGCTAATCTAGTATCTCGTGTAAATTCGTGCTTAGGCGGCACCAGTGATCTAAGCTAATCGGAGCAGAAGCCATGAAAGTACTTGTAGAAGAGGCACAGGGAAGCCACATCACGCCGGTGTGAGAGCGGCTGCAGCCGGTCTGCCAAGTCAGTATCAACCACGTTACAGATCCTCCTTTGTATTTTGTCAAGAAGCCCAAGGAGAGCAGCAGGGACACCCGACCAGATATGGCAGCAATATTCAATACACGGGCGGATGGTAGATTTGTATATGTGCAGAATAGATTCAGGTGGGAAAAATTTCCGGGCCCTGCACAGGGAGCCGACTTTCAATATTCAGAAATGAATTGAGTTCTTTCGGTAACTGGCGGGTTTATACACTGCTTATATACAACACGTTAAAATTTATCTTATCTGATTCCATGAGCCTATGGCTTGGGGAGTTGCGACTCCGATTGACACCAAATCGGTCGAGTTTCGATCCCGGCCAGAAGCAAGTGGATGTGTCTAGCCACACTGATGAGCGGTGATACAACGAAACAGGCTTATGTGTGATTGCTCATTCAGTAATGAATTAGAGCACTCTAACTACTGGTGTATGATACATCATACGCTAAATAGTCTACAGAGCGCCCATAGCTCAGAGTTAGAATCGACGACTGTCGACAATTCGGTCGGGTTTCAATCCTGGGTAAAAAGCAATCGAATGTCTAACCGTACTGATGAGCTGTGATATAGCATAACAGATCTGTTTGTGGATGACTATATATATATATATATATCATGGCCGTATCTGACTACCGGGCACACCGGGCACGGGTCCGGGCTGATCCGTGCAATCATAGTGAAAATCCGAGCAAGGAAAAATGTCTTCGTCAGAAATCAAACTAAACATTTCACGAAGAAAGAAAGAAAGAAAGATAAAAAGAAAGAAAGACGAAGAAAACATCCGAATGAACGCAGTAAACATCTGTTTGTTTATTTATTAATTTTGGGAGAAAAGACTGGTTATACTTAGAACGTTCGAACCTGATTTCCTGCTTTCGTTCTCGTTCTGTGCCTAATTTCCATTGGAAATAGCCGAAAAAATCCTCAAAATCATAGTTTCTGGAAACGGATGACACTGATGACGTCATCACATTGTCAACTAATAAATTCGGGCAATTTTCTCTGTGCCCGGTGTTTTTTTTTTAGCATCAGCTACGGCCCTATATATATATATATATATATATATATATATATATATATATACACGCACAAGTATAGTGTATGTATGAATGGAATAAAATTCCGTATTCAAAGAAACACTATTCTTGATGAAGTTCTCAATACAAAGTCGAGCGAATAATACGTTTTTTTCATTCTTTTTTTTTCATTCTTTTTAGCTCTCTGTCTTCTTTTTTCTTCATTCTATTGTCATTTTCTGTCTTTTCTTTTTCTTCTTTTCTTCATTCTCTTGTTTATTTCATTCTTCGTTTTTCTTTCAATTTTTCTTTCTCTATTTAATCTTTTTCTTTTTTTCTTTCTTTTTCTGCTTTGCTTTTATTCGTATACTTTTCTTTCTTTTTTAGTATTTCTTTCGCTTTTTGTTTTCTCTCTCTCTTTTTCTTTCTAATTTCTTTCTTTTTTCTCTTTTTCTTGTTTCTGCTTTTTTTCTTTTATTCTTTCATTCGTTTTTTCTTCTACCCGACATTCTCTCTACATTTGTCGCATTTTTCTTTTTCGTTCGTTCTTTGTATTTATTTTCTAAATGTTGCTTCTATATATTTCATTCTTCATTTCTTCTTTTTAACATTTTCCTTTATTTCTCATTTTTTTCCTTCTTTTTCGTTTTCCATTTTTTTTTTTTTCATTCTTTCTTTCTTTTCTGTTCCGATTCATTATGAAATCCAGACGTAAATAAACTTAGCAGGAGAGAAACAACATGCACAACTCAGCCAATCAAAGCCAAACACGTAGTGACGTCACTCATGATGCCCTGGCTTCCATATTTAGGAAGAAGCAAGCTCCATTCGTCTTCACTCGTGCTATGTTAAGCAAAAAACATGCAGAAAGTTGAACCTCGTCCAAATCCAAGATAGAACTAAATCAATCACGGCAACTATTTACAAAAAAGGACACACATGAATACGAATATCTTGGTACGCATGCGCACAAATATATTTGTAGCCAGGTACGTTATTTTCGCTTTAGAGAAAAAAAGAAAAAAAGATTTCAAATCCACGCTGAAATACTTGCTTTTTTTTTTACAACGATGTTCACCCTGTAAGAGGCCCGAGAGCCAGTCGATTTTCTGGGTGAAAGAATAAGGGGCGCAGTTTATGCGGAAATATGGAAGCAAAGGGTTAAGCCTAGGCTTAAAGATTGTAAGATTGTGGTGATTAGGGAAGTAAAATTACTTGTTAGGAAATTGAAATATGACAGCAAAAATTGTTAATATAAAATGCTTCTTTTTTTATTTAGGTCAGAACCATAAACAAATGTGGTCAGTTTGAAAACGTGAAGCAAGAGATGACTAGATTAAACATAAATATTTTAGGCATATGTGAAATGAGATGGCCAAATAATGGAGACTTCATCAGTGACGACCACAGAATTATATACGCAGGTGTTGAAAAAAATAAAAAAGGAGTCGGCGTGATACTGGATAAAGACACAAGGAAATGCGTTATGCATTACTGCTAGATATCTGAAAGAATTCTAGTCGTTAAAACAGAACGGGAAGCCTATCAATTTATCGGTAATAATGGTATATGCACCATCAACACAAAGTACAGAAGATGAAATCGAGTCCTTCTACTTCATGCTTGATTATGTCAAGGCACAGTGCAAATCACAAGACATCAGAATCATCATGGGAGATCTCAACGCTAAAGTCGACCAAAGGAGAGAAGGTGAAACAGTCGGCATTTTCGGACCAGGACACAGCGAATGACCAGACAATAACTAACACCTGATTCAAAGAGCACCCAAGAAGACTATAAACATAGAGGAGTCTAGGAGGAGAAATTAATAATCAGATTGATTTTGTCACTGTCAACAAGAAATTCAGAAACGGTCTTTCACTGCAAAGCCTACACAGGTGACCACCTACCAGTTTTATGCAATATAACGATAAAACTAAGGCGATTAAAGAAACCTAAAACAGCCATTAGACTGAAGTACAATAGACTCGTGAATGACCCGAACCTGCAGGAAATGTATTTGGACAGTGTGGAAATACGAAGGCCAAATTTGAAATGGGAGCTCAAAATGGGACGCACTAAGAGTGACTCTAGTGTTATCGGCGAACGACATCATCCTGAAGAAAAAAGTACGTTGGAAGAAAAATGAGTGGATCACTGAAGAGATTCTTTACCTGATATAAAAGAGACCAAAAACAATGCTAATGTATGGAACTGAATACAAGAAAACACACAAGGAAATAAAGAGCAAATGAAAAATTGAAATCATATTTTTTTATATATCCAGAATGAATGTTGAGCTATGGGATTAGTTCTACTGATTTTGTCACAGAGCTCATCGGTTGCGGTAAAAGGGTATCTGGAATTGGTTGTTGTATGGACTGAAAAGTTTAAATGTCGAAGTCGAAAAGTGAGCTTCAAAAACCAGTTTCCGGCAGATTAAACTGAGAACATTAACCCGTAAATCATTAATCCATATCAGAAAAAAACTCCACCTATTTTGAAAATATAGAGAACCGATCTGAGGAACGTTACTGTGCCCACGTAAACAGATATTCTTGCACTGGGTTGTGCAGTCGGCAAACACTATTCAGAGAGCTTGTCTACTGTATGAACATGTAAGTTTCACACAGATTCTTTGTTAAAAAAATTCCATAACCAATCTTTATCGCCTTTATTCCAGTTGTAGATTTTATCAAAAGTAAAAGATGGAAATCCCGAAAGAAGACTTTGTAGATGATTTTGAAAAGTAGTTGAATCCGACAAAAATATGAAAGTTGTCAACGGAAGTACTTTGAAGCGAACTAAGGCGTAACTGCTCTACTTTTTTCTGAATATCACCTGGCTGGAATATTTCTGGATATATTTTGTACCAACTCCTTTAAATACGTTGTGGAATATATATATATATATATGAAATAAACTGATGTTGAAAAGAAAATTTGTGGAGAAATTTAAATTAACGATAACGAAATGCGACAGCTACGATGAACCGGAAGTGTTTAATTTTGAAAAGTTGAATTGATGCCGGGATAAATGCGTAAGGTTCAAGAACACCCAACACAAATATGGAAATGGCGAAGACCAGAAGATTAAAAAAAAAAAATAATCATAATAATCGACTACATAACTATGAATAGTAGGCACCTCGAAATAGTGTAATGGTTAGAAACGTTGTCACGCTAGAATCATTACAACTGATCAGTGAGTTCGATCCGCACTAAGTGTCTCATACTTTCGGCCCTGTACCACATCTAAGCTGCGCTTAGAAATTCTACTACATAACTGTCAATAAGAGATTTAGAAATGCAGTTTTACACTGCAAAACATATCCGAGTATTAACTTTGGAAACGACCACCTTCGAATGATATGTTGGTTGGTTGTTTTGTTTTTATTGCATATCAGCCTCGGCGGGTCATTTATTGCTGGTAATACCTTTTTCTTTCAATAATTTATTGTTGTTTTTCATATAAGTTTTGTGTCTAGTAATAGTTTTCTTTTCGAATATCAAGATTCATTGGGATTTGTTTTTAAGGGTAGGGTCCACAAGTTCTACCCTGTTATTTAACCCATAACTGGAGGGAAGGGACAGATTAATACCTTTCCCAAGGGTTTAAGTGAATGCAGGGTATTCAACTGGAATTCGAACTCGGCTCACCGATTTCTCTTTTCCGAGCTGATATCCACTGCACCACAACGCACATCCGTCACTAAACGCTTACAACACCTGGTATTCCCAAGCGGTCTCCCATCTAAGTACTGACCAGACTCAACGTTGCTTAACTTCGGCGATCGAGCGAGAACCGGTGTATTCAACGTGATATGGCCGTAAGCACGCATATCCGTCACTGAACGCTTACAGCACCTGGTATTCCCAAGCGGTCTCCCATCTAAGTACTGACCAGGCTCAACGTTGCTTAACTTCGGCGATCGAGCGAGAACCAGTGTATTCAACGTGATATGGCCGTAAGCACGTAGATCCGTTACTAAACGCTTACAGCACCTGGTATTCCCAAGCGGTCTCCCATCTAAGTACTGACCAGACTCAACGTTGCTTAACTTCGGCGATCGAGCGAGAACCGGTGTATTCAACGTGATATGGCCGTAAGCACGCATATCCGTCACTGAACGCTTACAGCACCTGGTATTCAAAAGCGGTCTCCCATCTAAGTACTGACCAGACTCAACGTTGCTTAACTTCGGCGATCGAGCGAGAACCGGTGTATTCAACGTGATATGGCCGTAAGCACGCATATCCGTCACTGAACGCTTACAGCACCTGGTATTCCCAAGCGGTCTCCCATCTAAGTACTGACCAGGCTCAACGTTGCTTAACTTCGGCGATCGAGCGAGAACCAGTGTATTCAACGTGATATGGCCGTAAGCACGTAGATCCGTTACTAAACGCTTACAGCACCTGGTATTCCCAAGCGGTCTCCCATCTAAGTACTGACCAGGCTCAACGTTGCTTAACTTCGGCGATCGAGCGAGAACCAGTGTATTCAACGTGATATGGCCGTAAGCACGTACATCCGTCACTAAACGCTTACAGCACCTGGTATTCCCAAGCGGTCTCCCATCTAAGTACTGACCAGGCTCAACGTTGCTTAACTTCGGCGATCGAGCGAGAACCAGTGTATTCAACGTGATATGGCCGTAAGCACGTACATCCGTTACTAAACGCTTACAGCACCTGGTATTCCCAAGCGGTCTCCCATCTAAGTACTGACCAGGCTCAACTTCGGTGATAGAGCGAGAACCGGTGTATTCAACGTGAACTACAGAAATACTAGAAGGTCAAGGCCATAATCACATAACAATACGACAGACTCTTGAACTCTGAAGGAAAAAATTATACGGGCAGTTTGAAAAGCAGATACGATTGAAAGGACGAAAATGGAAACTGAGACACATTGAGGGAAGTTTTAGTAACATCAGCAATCGTAATCTTCCAAAAGGAAAATAGACAAAGGAAAACGAATGGATGACAGACGAAAAAACCAGTGACAAGACACGAGACAGAATATAGGAGACTACACAAGGAAAGCAAGAACAAAAAAGGCAGGATGAAGAAGAAAGGCCAAACGAAAAATATGAAGAAATGGAGAGAATGAGTATCGCCGCGAATAAAGAAGACAAGCATAAAAGAAATGAGCACAAAAGACGTGCTCATCAAGAGAATTAATTTGGGTGCTGAGGAGAGCGTATGGATTAAACATGTGACCAATGGCGAAGAGAAATTGGAAAGAAAGGAAATTAATACGCCAGGAACAGACAGTTAAAATCTATCTATCTATCTATCTATCTATCTATCTATCTATCTATCTATCTATCTATCTATCTCATTCTGGTCATATCTATCTATCTATCTATCTATCTATCTATCTATCTATCTATCTATCTCTGTTCATATTGATCTGTCTGTCAGTCTGTCTGTCTGTCTGTCTGTCTGTCTTCCTATCTATCTCAGTCTGTTCATATCTATCTATCTATCTATCTATCTATCTATCTATCTATCTATCTCAGTTTGTTCATTTATCTATCTATCTATCTATCTATCTATCTATCTATCTATCTCAGTTTGTTCATATCTATCTATCTATCTATCTATCTATCTATCTATCTATCTATCTATCTATCTATCTATCTCAGTTTGTTCATATCTATCTATCTATCTATCTATCTATGCTTCGTTGGCGGTATATACAAAACACCAATTTCGCTAGTATAAACCCACTCACCCCAAAGGTGAACTACGTACCAAGTAAATTTTTACAGACTAAAACTTCTATTGTTATATACCTTTTCCTATAATGATTTCACCCCAAGCAAGACAGGTCCACCACTGGTGCGCAGGGGGTAACAGTCGGAGAGAAAAAAACATAGGGTACAGAGGATGCCTAAGACAGAATAGGAGGTGGATTGGAATTTAGGGTTGTGGATGGGATTTAGGGTGGTAGGAGATGGCAATTGACATTGCATTTCAACTTTTGGAAATTCAAACTATCAGGGAAGCAAGTAAACGGAAGGGAGTTCCACAGGTGAGAATATAAACTTACAGAGTAGAAATGGTGGTTACATTTGATTATTTTGACGGTAAAACGGTAGGACCTACATGTTAATCCATTAGCATACTTAAATTTACGACGGCAGGCCACCAGGAAAAGAAGCTCAACAGAGCAGAAGCCGTGAAAATATTTGCAGAAAAGACAGAGGGAAGCCACATATTCCCACACTGATTTATAACATATAGTCAAAGATATGGTGCGGCAGTAATATAGCCCAGCCCACATTTTAAACTGTCTCCAACCCTGTGGTGTCTATGAACTTAGCTAAATGGCAATGCTACTGTCTTACTGATGTTTTTGTCACATACATCGGTTGCCACCGTGGCTTGGACCATGCACGACGTGTTTTTTTTTTCAGATTTATTAATGCATGGTCATCAGCAAAAAGGGCAGCCCAAAGTGCCAATTACAGATGAGGGACTCTAAAATCAAGCAGGTACAGAAATTTAAATACCTAGGAAGTGTTCTAACAGAAGACAGAAAGTGCAGTACTGAGATCCGAAGGCGAATTAGCATGGCGAAAGAAGCATTCCAGAAGTTGAGTAAAGTATTAAGAAACAGGACAATTTCACTAGAAACAAAGAAGAGAGTACTGGATTGTTACATGATGTCAGTTCTTTAATATGGTAATGAATGTTGGACAATATCATTAAAGATGCAGGAAAAACTTGAAGCAACTGAAATGTGGTTCTACAGAAGGATGCTGCGAATATCATGTACAGAGCATGTGAGCAATGTGGAGGTTTTGGAAAAGATGGAGACGAAAAGGAAATTAATACTGAGGATCAGGAAGAGACAACTAAAGTTCCTGGGACACGCAATGAGGAAGGAGGGCTTGGAGAACCTGATAATAACAGGCCAGACAGAGGGAAAAAGAGAGTGGAAAGCAACGGATAACATATTTGAAGGACCTGATCAGGTGGATGACGGAATGTGGGTTGCATGGTACAACAGGAGAAGGCATGCTAAAAGGCCACCAGGGATAGGGAGATGTGGAAAGACATGATCGCCTACGTCCTGAAATAACATGGCACATAAAAGAAGAATTGCAGCAAAGAGTGATATTTGCGTTCATTTCACGTTGGAAACATGTTCCGGATAAAAAAAAATCAATCCCTACTATGGGTTAAACATTTCAGGGTTATAAACTCTTGTGCAAATTAATTGAAACAACTGCTTTATTTTCCTTTCTTTCCCCTCACAGTCAGTTTTAGACCCACTGGAGTGACAGGGTGTAATCGTTTTTTTTTTTCATTTTACTATGAATCTATTTTCGGGGTGTATAATGAAATTTGTTTAACCTTGAAAAATGTTGTTTCATCCGTGATTGCATCAGATCTTTATCACGTCCAGACGTCTTCGATGGACGTTACTCCCAGGAAGCGTACGAACACACTGACAAGCTTTACAGAGAGATCGTGGATATTGCTGATGTCAGCCTTTTAACTGTCAGTCGTGTCATCAAGGCGAAGAACCAAACTGGATTTATTAGTTCAACACGTAAAGGAAAATGCGGTCGAAAGAGAAAAGCACCGCCAAGAGACAACGTATACATGATCAGGGAAAGTGAAAGATCCTAGGAAGTCATTATTTGTTTTGTTGCAGTTATTTTACACAAGAATGTAGATTCAGTGCTTAAAAGAAATCAACCTGAAGGATCTCGAAGCACTTGGACTTCCGGGCAGCCTTTGAGAATTCACTCGCCCGATCGACTCAGTCGATTAAAAGATTAATTGGGTGATTAAAATTTATTGCTTTACTCGCCCGCAGTCGATAAAAAATAAAAGGAAAGCTGATTCTTTTTACAACCCAAAAGTATGCATTTGAAGATTCACAAATTATTTAGAATGACCTATAATGACATTATTTAACTCTTGGCTTTTATCGTCCCGGTCAGTGTAAACATTCGTTTAATTAACGTTTCGAGAGTGGAGCCAAAATGTCTCTGTCGCCAAATTTTTACAGGTTTTTAGAAACTCATTTGGAAAAATATCTTTTGCTATACTTCTTTTAACCACGCAACGAAAATCAAATTATATAAGTAAGTAATTCTTTTATAGAAAATCGTTGAGAAAATCAGATTTGTTATTTTTTATCATCTATAAGATGGAGGTTGTAGTCAAACAGAAAAAAGAAACTACGAATTTAGATACCTAAACTCAATTGCCAAAAAACAAAAAAAAACAAAAAAAATAAAACCTGGCAAAAAAAAAAGCATATGATGATGTTAAAAAGATTCAAACTTAATACAAAGTTTTATCATCAAAATGTTTATGCAATTATTAATAGGAAAATTAAATTTTGTTGTTACCATTTTTAAAAAAAAATTAAAATCATTTCTAACGCGTTCGAAATTTTAATTAAAATTTCATTTTTTATTTTCCGTCAGCGATTCACGCTATGTTTACGTAAGGCGACTATTAAAAAAATGAAGTCGGTTGTGTAAAATGATTTTGGGGCGAGTAAATTTTACCTCGCTCTCGACCGCTGATCGAGTGATTTCTTTTTAAAATCTCAAAGGCTCCTTCCGGATGATGGAGAACTTTAGAGATCGTCTACAACAGTGTATAGTGGACAAACGCCACGATTTAGAGGATGTCATATTCAAAAGTAAATGAATAAAACTTTTAGACCCTTGTTTGAAACACAGTTAAATATATTTCTGAATAGTACTTATCGTTGTCCCTTTTCTAAAAATGTAAACTATGGGAGGTATTTTTGCCGCACCCTGAATAAACATACATTATTATCCCCAAATCTCGTAAATGCTGCTTCTACTACTTCCATGCGCTATGTTTCGTCAGGACCTAGGTGATCATAGTCCTCCGAATCTCCCTATCCCTAGTTGTACTTACCACGCTTTCTCCTGTTACCTGACCCAAACCCCGCTTTGCCATTCACTTGCACAAACCCATCATGTTACACGCTGCTTTTTCCTGCCTCTCTTATCCTCTATCTGCACTGTGAGTGTCAGGTTCTCCAAGCCATCCTTCCTCATTATATGTCCCAGAAACTTTAGCTGTCTTTTTCTGATATTAAGTATTAGTTTCCATTTCGTTTCTTTCCTCTCCAAAACCTGATCGTTGCTCACAACCTCGGTCCATGGTATCCTCAGCATCCTTCTGTAGAACCACATTTCGCTTGCTTCAAGTCTTTCCTTCATCTTTGATGAGATTGCTCAGCATTCGCTGCCATATTGAAGAATAGACATTACATAGCAATCCAGTACACTCTTCTTTGTTTCTAGCGAAATTTTCCTGTCTCTTAATACTCTACTCAGCTTCTGGAATGCATCCTTGTGCATTTGGATCTCAGGAATATAAATGTATAGAAACTGCTGTGACCACAAAGTGAGGAGTCAGTTTATATATTGATTGTAATATGGAATTGATACCCCACTTTATGTCCAGTATGCTTCTGTAGAACCACATTTCGGTTGCTTCAAGTCTTTCCTTTATCTTTGATGAGATAGTCTAGCATTCACTGTCATATTGAAGAACAGACAACACATAGCAATCCAGTACTCTCTTCTTTGTTTCTAGCAAAATTTTCCTGTCTCTGAATACTCTACTGCCGAGCTTAAAAAGGACCTCCGATCCGTGGCGGACTGGGGTAAGAAATGGCTCGTGAATTTTAATGTTTCCAAAACGAAGCTGCTATCTATTAACCGTTCACAGTCAATCGCTCCTACCCTCCATTAGCATGGATCAGACTAGTTTCCCTGAAAGCAAAACACTGCGCCTCCTCGGGTTAACTTTCACAACTGACCTCAAGTGGAATGACTATATAGAATCCATAGCTAAATCCGCTGCTAAGAAAGTTAGTTCTCTGTGTAGAATCAATCCTGCACATATATAAATCTACCATCCGCCCGTGCATTGAATACTGCTGCGATATCTGGTCGGGTGCTCCTGCTATCCATCTAGGTGTCCTTGACAAAATCCCAAGACAGTCACTTTCTCACCGGCGCAATGAGGCATTCCTGTGTCTCTTCTAAAAATATTTCCACAGCTTCTGCTCCGATGAAATTAGCTTTCTGGTGTCCCCTATATATGAATTTACTCGAATGACAAGATTAGAAACTAGGTCCCACCATTTTACTGTGAAACCAATAAAATATAAACGCAAATTCTACTCCATCAGCTTCTTTTCTCGCACTTCCCGCCTGTGGAATTCACTTCCATTTACTTGCTTCCCCGATAGTTACAATCTCCAAGAATTTAAATGTAAAGTCATCTCCTATGTCACTAACCTGCATCCTCTCTCTCTCCTATGCAACCCCCTGCAAAACAGTGGTAGTAAAATGCCTTGCTTGGGGTGATATGATTATAAAAAAAAAGTCATCTCCTATCTCACTAACCTGCATCCTCTCACGGTCAGTTTTCCGTCCACTCCACTCTCATTAGTATTCTCATCCTTCTCTTACCCACTTCTTGACACCCCCTATAACCTGTCACTCTTTCTCATAACTTTCCTCCTATGTAACCCCCTGCACAACAGTGGCAATAAAATGCCTTGCTTGGGGCGATATGATTATAAAAAAAAATCTATAAAATTGTAATGTGGATATAAAGTGAGGGATCAATTCTACATTACAATCAATAAATAAACTGATCCCTCATTTCATGGCCACAGTCATCTTTTTCATACCCACATCCGGAAAACCCCTTATAACCTGTCACTCTTTCTCATAAGTTTCCTCCTATGTAACCCCCTGCAAAACAGTGGCAGTAAAACGCCTTGCTTAGGGCGATATGATTATAAAATAAAAAAAGAAAAAAATAATTACGGTATTAAACAATCTGGCAAAGTTTGACATGCCATAAAATAAACCAATGTGCCTAACTGCCTATATTATTCTGTTCTGAGTTCTCTTAATGTGCTTACATTTAGTGAATCTTACAAGCCACAAATTCGACACACTGGCTGTTCACCAAGAAACATTTGACGGCCTGCTATTATCACTACGATGGCGTGTGCACCAGACCCTGACGACCTTCCTTCATTAGGCGAAAATCAAAAGCAATGAAGATGAAAGAGAAAATGAGAGAAGCGGGCAGATGGAAAACTTCAAAACGAGGCTTTGTTTTGCGGCCAGAAATATTTCCATAAATCGATTCCAAGGTGAACGTTTAAAATTTCTTGTACATGTAAAGCCTTCCCATAATGCTTTGTGCATTTCCACATTGCGTGTTTTTAGGCGTTGAATGAAAATTAATGTTTCTTGTATTTATATTTGAGATGAGTAATTTTCAATAATGTTGGAATTATTTCAAACTTTTGTTCTGATATTGGTTGATATAGGTGTTATAATAGACACAACGTTTCGACCAAGTAGTCTGGTCATCATCAAGTGTTCATAGATTGGCTGATATGAATTATCTCGTTGATACTAACACATGTATAATCTACAATATCCACTACGCTACCGTGACGAAGGACTTTAGTGGTGTATTTTTGGAGCCTTTTATATTCAGTGTCAGGTGGATTTTGACAACTGGATTATGTTGGTGGGTTCCTGCCACTTGTCATAATTTGTATTTATTTCTGAGATGAGTAATTTTCAATAATCTTGGAATTATTTCGAACTTTTGTTCTGATATTGGTTGATATAGGTGTTATGATAGACACGTTTCAACCAAGTAGTCTGGTCATCATCAGGTGTGCATAGATTTGCTGCTGACGTGGAATATCTCGTTGATTATTATTGTGAAATATCCAGTGAAATCGAACTCTATGGACACCTACCAAATAGGATAACTGCTATTACGTCAGTGCTCTTTTTTTTAAACGAGTTTTTCTTGTTTCTTATTACTTTGCATTTTTTTGGAAAGCATCTTTCTCTATGCCAATGCACTTTCAGATTTCAGTATCGAAGTTTCCTAGATGTATTAATTTTATATGTTTGATTTTTAGTATCTCCAATTTGTAATTTGCATTTTGGACTCCTCCTTTTGCTAATAAACATGTATTCTATCTTCTTGCAACTGATGTTTGATCCTGTCTTAACGCTTTCTTTCACTACCTACTGCTAGTTCTCGTAATTTCTTTTAGTAATCTATCATTCAGTTAAGTGCCAGACGTGATACACACTTAGGCGATCATGTCTCGAAATAAACATGACTGACTTGGCAAAAGATTTTCCTGCAGTACGTTTCCATTACTTTCTGCGGTAGACTGGTTGCCAGCCAAGGCTATAGAACCCAATCTGTCCTATTATTTGACTTATAGATAGAGGAGGAAGAGATGTATTATATTATTAAGTGGTAATTAGTGGGGGATCAGTTTCGTACTTCATAACAAAAGTAATCCGATCCCAAATTTTATGACCAGTAGAAACCTTAATTGAGAAACCTTAATCATTATTCCAACTATTATATTCAGTCAGTCAGTTAAGTGCCATACGTGATACACGCTTGGGCGATCATGTCTCGAAAGAGACATGACTGACTGGGCAGAAGATTATCCCACAGTAGATTGCAATTGCTTTCTGCGGTAGACTGGTTGCCGACCAAGGCTATAGAACCCAATCTGTCCTGTTATTTGACTCATAGCTAGAGTGGGGGGGGGGGAGAGATGTATTATATTATTAAGTAGTAATTAGTGGGGGGGATCAGTTTACTACTTCATAACAATGTAAAAACGATCCCCCACTTTATGAC
The DNA here is from genome assembly GCA_037127315.1 of Ascarosepion bandense. Taxonomy (NCBI): domain Eukaryota; kingdom Metazoa; phylum Mollusca; class Cephalopoda; order Sepiida; family Sepiidae; genus Ascarosepion; species Ascarosepion bandense. The sequence continues at coordinate 863,919 of JBBBDQ010002035.1, read as the reverse complement.
CAGTAGAAGCCTTAATCATGATTCCAACTATTATATTCAGTCAGTCATTAAAGTGCCATACGTGATACACACTTTGGGCGATCATGTCTCAAAAGAGACATGACTGATTAGGTAGAAGATTATTCCGCAGTAGATTGCAATTGCTTTCTGCGGTAGACTGGTTGCCAGCCAAGGCTATAGAACCCAATCTGTTCTGTTATTTAACCCATAACTGGAGGGGAGAGGCAGATTAATACATTTCCCAAGGGTATTGGCAAGTAAGTGAATTAAGCGAATTCAACTGGAATTTGAACTCGGCTCTTCGTTTTCTCGTTCCGAGCCGATATCCACGGCACTACGATGCACATATTAATATGTACAAATTTATAAACCATCGATGTACTTAAGGCCAAAATATTTCTTAAGGCCAACCATTCAATGTAATAATGAAGTTAATTATTTGAAGCAACGTCTATTCAACAATGAGGAATGACGTTCAATTTAACGTTGATGTCATTTTATCAATACAGTGTCGTCGATACGGCAAGTCAGCACACATTTGGTCGATAATTACTTTGCCTATATCTAGGTGACGAATCCCGTGTTAGATGTTCGTAGATTTATTATAAAATTAAGCGGGAAAAATCTACTCACTAATAAAATTTAAGATCGAAAATAACTTTATGAAAAAACAAAAAAAAAAAACAAAAAAAAAACGCTGTCACTTAAAACTAATTATAAATCTAGATCGTCACGTCCGACATTTGTTCCGACATTTTCTTTTTCAATAAATCAAAGACAGTTTGCTTGAAATGGCGTTGACAAAAGGTGACATGTTAAAACGGTTCAGTGGGCAATTTGACGTGGTGTAACGATTACATAATGTCTCGCGATAACAATTACGACTGAATAGTCAATGGATGCCCATATTTTCGGCCTTGTACACCATCTACGCTATGCTTAGAAAATCATTTGGGGGCGTTTCGATATATATATATATATCTTCTTCTTCTATGGGTCTTGTCCTTTCAGGACGTAGGCGATCATGGCATTCCACGTCTCCCTATCCCTGGTGGCTCTTAGCATGCTTTCTCCTGTAAAGTCTCGCAGCACCCGTTCCACCTGCTCAGGCCCACCTGCTCTGGCCCTTCAAATATGTTATCAGCTGTTTTCCTCTGTCTCTTTTTCCTTCTATCTGGCCTGTTAGTATCTGGTTCTCCAAGCTCTCCTTCCTCATTGCATGTCCCAAGAACTGATGCTCAATATTAATTTCCTTTTCGTTTCATTCTTTCCAACACCTCATCATTGCTCACATGTTCGGTCCACGATATCCGCAGCATCCTTCTGTAGAACCACATTTCAGCTGCTTCAAGTTTTTTCCCTCATCTTTGTTGATATTGTCCAACATTCACTGCCATATTGAAGAAGTGACATCACATAGCAATCCAGTACTCTCTGCAGGAGGTTTTGCGGTTTTCTTTCCGTGTCTGCAATCAGCACAGCGTTGTCTGCGAATTTTATGTTGTTCAAATTGTGGTCTCCGATGACAAATCCTGGCATAACATATAGGGTCCTCAAAATATATGTGAAAATACACATCCCTATCTTACACCCCTTTTTATCATTGTATATCTGCTGAATTCGTTACCTGTCAGCATGCAGGCGGTTTGCTGACAGTAGAGATTCTTGATTACTCTTAAGTCATTCCCAAATATGTTGAGGATATACACATATATTACGAAATTAACGAAACTTAATTATAAGCAACCGACAATTTGAAATGATTTGTTTGAAAATTATTTTTGATCGATACTCGTATTTAAGTAAATATTCTGTTTATAATCAAACAGTAATATATATTTATTTCTACCGGCCTGATTATTTACGATAATGATCATGTTACGGAAATTAACGAAGATTAACGAAATGGTTTTAAACAACCGACAATTTGAAATGATTTGTTTGAACATGATTTTTGATCGATATTCGTATTTAAGTAGATATTCTGTTTATAATCAAACAGTATTATATATTTATTACTACCGGCCTGATTATTTACGGTAATCATAATGTTACGGAAATTAACGAAGATTAACGAAATGGTCTTTAAACAACCGACAATTTGAAATGATTTGTTCGAACATTATTTTTGATCGATACTCGTAATTATGTAGATATTCTGTTTATAATCAAACAGTATTATATGTTTATTTCTACCGGCCTGATTATTTACGATAATGATCATGTTGCTAAAACCCTTGTGAAATGTATGAATCCACTTATTCTCTCCTAGCTATGGGTTAATTAGTAAGACTTGTATCACTAAGCAATTATTACCTTGAAAATGTTCTTACAAGCTAAAATATTATTTTATATCTTTAAATAACCTGCAACGGGTTGACAAACTGTGAAAAACGAATCAATGAATTGCGTCAAAGGATATGGTGAGTGTATAACACAGAGATTAGAATGATTTGTTATCTGTCTATATTTCTCAGATGTGGAATTGTAAGTATTTACATTATTTACATTGTTCGAACTTTTGTCCTCATCTTTGTTGACATATTCACCTTCAACATCTGTCTATATTTCTGAGATAAGGTATTGTAATTATTTACACTATTTATATTGTTCGGGTGTGCGTTGTGGTGCAGTGGATATCGACTCGGAACGACAACTCGTGGAGCCGAGTTCGAATTCCAGTTGAATTCCTTGCATTTACTTACACGCAAATACCCTTGGGAAAAGTATTAATCCGTCTCTTTATATATGTTTCCGTCACGGATGTGCGTTGTGGTGCAATAGATATAGGCTCAGAATGACAACTCAAGGAGCCGAGTTCGAATTCCAGTTGAATTCCTTGCATTCACTTACGCGCAAATATCCTTGGGAAATGTATTAATCCGTCTTTTCCCTCCAGTAGTGGGTTAAATAATAAAACAGATTGGTTTCTATAACCTTGGCTGGCAACCAGTCTACCGCAGAAAGCAATTGCTACCTACTGCGGAATAATCTTCTGCCCAGTCAGTCATGTCTCTTTCGAGACATGATCGCCCAAAGTGTGTATCATATATGGCACTTAACTGAATGACTGAGATTTTTCGGATTGTAATCCTCATTTCATTCCCATATTCACAAAGTTTCGGCTTTTGTATGCTCCGACCTTGTTCGGGTGACTGGAATTTTAAACTACACCCTTTATTTCTTCCACCTGATTAGATTGTTCTAGTTTCACGTGTCATGCCTCTGCCGGATGTCACGTATCAGTTATCTTCCTTTCACTCAACTGTCCAAGTTTTTGCTATTACTTTGTCTGGCTATGAATACTGCGAGTTTTATTTTAAATCCAAACTCGTTAATCTAAACTGGTTAATTCAAACTAATTTTCTGCAGAGGTTGGATTATAGAAATTAAATCTCTACGAATCTGTCACTTAGTCAAGTGTTATAAAATAAAATCAAGACTTGAGATCACAAAGAAGCAAGTACTGTCTGTATTGACTGAAAAGAAAAGTTGATATTATAAAAAAAAGAACATATTGGCAAATGGCTTCGTTAGAGAATTATAAATAACACGAGAAGACTAAAGAGCATATCGGCTGAAAAGATTGTGATAAAAACGAGCAAATCGACCATAATAAGAGACTGAAATCATCTGGAATATCTTGCATAGAAAGCAGAAATAATTTCAGATTCATAAACTCGGTTGATCCTGGAAAGTGGAGGCGATTTTGAAAGAGCCAAAATCAGGACTGTCTTCATTTGTCATTTCTCGAGACATGAACATCCATAGATTTGTAAAAAAAAAAAAAAATGTTCCAGTATTTATTCACATGTTAACAGAATTGATATTTACGCTACACTGTCGTCTGCCAGGCAAAATGTTCATCAGTTTTTTCTTACATTCTCCATTATGTTTGCCTAAGAAATAATATAGCAACCAACATAAGCTGAATCTTTGACATTAAAGGATAACACGATGTTCACGCAGATTAGCATTATCTCAAAGATGAAAAATAACTAAAATGGCATATCTATCTATCTATCTATCTATCTATCTATTTATCTATCTATCTCATTCTGTTCCTATCTATCTATCTATCTATCTATCTATCTATCTATCTATCTATCTCATTCTGTTCCTATCTATCTATCTATCTATCTATCTCATTCTGTTCCTATCTATCTATCTATCTATCTATCTATCTATTTCAGTCTGTTCGTATCTATCTATCTATCTATCTATCTATCTATCTATCTATCTCATTCTGTTCCTATCTATCTATCTATCTATCTATCTATCTATCTCATTCTGTTCCTATCTATCTATCTATCTATCTATCTATCTATCTATCTATCACAGTCTATTCTTATCATTTAATCACCCTGTATTTTTTGTACGAATGGAATATCTTCGCTTGATAATAAAATATCTGACTTCAGTCATGTGTCATAAACATGATCTTCTTTCATTCGATATTCCCTCAGTGATAAACAAAACTGCACCGTATTTTCAGCAGTTGTCGTTGGATAGATCCATGTGCACATCATTATAGATAGTTTGTGAAATTCGATTAAAAGATGTTACGTACTTGTACATAATTGTATGTGTGTGTGTGTGTGTGTGTGTGTGTGCGCGCGTGTGATAAGATAAAGAGCAAATATGAAATGTTTATAAATCTAAAACTTTTTGTGTTGTTTGATTTGAATTGGTTAATCACTGGTTAATAATTTTACCAATTAAGAAAACACATCAAATAGACTATATTACAGAAACCAAGATTCATTCAATCTATTCTTAAAGAATCCAACGTATATTTAACTACTACGTCCAGTATTTACCTAAACAGTTCCAAAATCACAAACACGGAACATAAGTCGTGATGCCAATTTGTTAAGCGTGAACACACACACACACACACACACACACACACACACACACACACACACACACACACACACACACATTATTATCCAAATGAAACATAGACAAACTAAAATTAAGATACACCAACATACTTAAAATCATATTTACATTTTTGATTAGGTTTGGAAAAAATGTTTGGACCTTCGTTAGGATGCGTCGTCTCTCCTTGAGTTCAGAAAGTCATAATTTATATTAATATCTAGCTTGGAAATGTTTAACTCCAGTGAGATTTATAATTCGTTTTTATTCCCATAATTAAAACTTTAACCTTCTTAAACTCATAAAAAATTTTGACAATCTTGTTTTAGCTATCTCTATTTTTCGCTTCTACCGGCCGAAAAATCAAAGCTTCTGACTGACTTTTGAATAAACAATGCCAGAACATATTTTTCCTTTCTATTCTCTTCAATTTTCATCTAGTTTTTTTTGTTCTTCAGGTTTTACAAGCATACAAGTATTTTATAAATATTTCTAACTCGACTAATAATAATTTCTTTCGCTCCGTCGTATTAAACTAAGGATTACATTTCTTTCTTTTCATGCAATTTTAAAAGGCAATCTAAAACAAGGTAATTACGTTTTACAAGTATTTAGAAGTTTTACAAGTATTTTTCAATTACGGGTTTACAGTTAGGTTTGGAATCCGTAAATGTTTTCGAGCTTCGTCTTTCTCCTTGAGTTCAGAACGTTATAGTGGGTTATCCGTTCTAGTGAAGTGTATTTGTGTGTGGAAATAGAGTAATTGAATTTGGCTTTATTAGTAGATAGCCCACTATAAGGGGGGTATAAAACAAGAAAATCAAATTGTGTATAGAAACAACACACACACACACACACACACACACACACACACACACACACACACACACACACATATATATATATATATATGTATGTATAAAGTTTTTTTTACAAATAAAAGTAATGTCTTTTGGTTGGTACAAAGGTCGTTAAAATGTTCATAGAAGTAATTGCTGAAAAGAGTTTGTGCGTATGTATACGTGAGCGTTTGTCTGTTAGGAATGTCTTTGATGTCTCCGCTCTGTCGATCGGGTAAGTGGCTCAGGGAACAGTGAAGAAGATGAGAGAGAAAGAAGAGGTGAGTATGATCTGATCGCTTGACATGGTCAAAGGACGTGTTAATTATGCTCGTATTTTCTCAGCTGGCGATGCTTCCTGTGTCGTCCTTTTATTTCGTCTTCAGGGCTCCGAACAAGTCATTTGGTAATTCACACCCGGATTTAATTCTGGGCTTCCCATTGGACGATAAACAAAATTCACGTCGCCTCACGAAAAGGGTCCGTAAAAGGAATTTGATATTTATTTATTTTTGGTTTTCCACCGGAACATCTGCGTGGAGCCAGATGCGCAAAGACCAGTTTTGGTCATTTGCTATTTGGACATCTGAGGGCAAACATCCGGTCCCTCACTTGCTCGGTATCACCACAACGTCATAATTTATACTAATATTGCTTAACAACTTCCGATCCACATTTGAGTTCGTACAAAATGTTCGTAGTAGTAATTGTTGACAGAGATGAGGAGAAAGAGAACAATGTGCAACCTGACCTTATCTCCGGATTGATTTGAAGTTGGTTCTTTCGTCTCTCGGCTCCCATCTGTCTGTTGGCTAACGCCGAGGTCATTTATATAGCGTTTTGGAATTTTGCACTGGATCGCTAAGTCATTCCAAGTCTCACAGTCGCTCCTATTGGTCAAAAATTATTTTAACGCCCACTTGCGAAATCGCCTACTCGACTTTTTCTTTAAGCACATGGTCAATCCTTTTTTTCTATTTGGGAAAACCAGGATTTCACACGTCGTTGTGAATTTTTGTAAAAGTGAAGAAGAGAGTTGATTTAATTATTTTTTTTATCTGTTGTGGAGTAGTTTTCACACTGAAGGTTATAATCGTGCTATGTCGGTTACTAATCGACTTAACACACCCAAAATGTTAGGAACTTGGTAATCTTCCACTGAATGCTGACTCCTTAGTTTTCGGCTAACTGCCGACTAATATCAACTGCCTATTGAACTCCAATAGAAGTCTGAAGAACTCTTATGAACTTCGCAAGTACTTCCTGTTAACTCTTATTAATATAGAAGGGAGAGTCCATTATCTGAGGAATAGGTGTGTTTCACTATAACATTATCCGCTACAAACTAACTGATAACCAAACAGACTTCTTGAGTATCGACCTGAATTGCCACTTTCAAGCCTAGATACGACCCCATTTAAAAAAAAACGGAAGACGAAATACTCTATCAATCCATTCAACAGCTAACAACAGAAAATTTAATGACGGAACACCCGAATCCGTGAGATCTTTTAGAAGCGGAAGGTTTAAAAAACCGTTATCGACGCAACAAACCCAATAATATTCTCACAAACTAAAATCAGCTGCAGAAGTCTTACTCAACAACACCAATATCATCATCAGACGTGCTGAAAAACCAACAACTGCGTAGTTCTCAACCGACAAGATTACAACATGCCGCCCGTCCGTAGAGAAAGTCTGTTTTAGTAGATAAAAATTTCTTGGAATATCTGAAAAAAAATTTTTTTAGCTATTGAAATATTTGTAAAGATTCAAAACAACTAAGTCCCTATTTAACACTAGCTTGTGTGTATTTAGTTTTAAAATCCAGTATTTTTCTTTCTTTCTGCGTAAAACTAGACTTTCTCTACGGACGTGCCGCATGTTGTGAACAAACACACCACGTGATGTAAACACAAAAAAAATATTCGGACGCTATCGTGAAATACGTTTCTAATCCAAATTTAAAAATCACTGGTTTCTGATGAAGGACCGAGGGCGGTCTGAAATATAAAATACAATAATAAAAATAAACAAATACTGTCAAAAAAAAAAGTACATTTTTAAATTCAAAACTTTTTATTAATATTCTTTCCTATACATATTAAGACAGTATATGTGGTTCATCACTATGTTTTATATATATATATATTATTATTATTATTAAATTACTTTAATCCGAAACGGAAGAGTAGGAAGGTGAATTCCAAGAACCTGATCCTAATTAATATTAAAAATTTTAATATTAAAAAGGATACAGGAGGAGAGCTCAATGTAATTAAAATTACAGAGCCAATATAAATTAAAATAAATTTTCAAAATTCAAAAATGTTGAATGTACATTTCAACATGAAATCCTTAAGAGAGATCTCACGACTGACTGTTGCTGAGGAGGCGTGAGATCTCTCTTAGGGATTTCATGTTGAAATGTTCATTCAACATTTTTGAATTTTGAAAATTAATTTTAATATATATATATATATATATATATATATATATATAACGCTCTCACACCCTGAGTGAGCACTATGGAGGAATGGTAAAATTAAAAAAAAAAACAGCTGCTACTCAAGCATCTACACATCGTTTATTCAGTAATGAATTTGAACACTCTCAGCTACTGGCGTATGTTTACATTGCATATAACACGCTGAAGTCCGCTTTTCTCTACTGAGCGCCCATAGCTTAGAGGTAGAAACGCCGACTGATATCAATTCATTCGGATTTCAATCCTGGCTAGAAGCAATCGGATATCTAACCGTATTGATGAGCTGTGATACAGATCTGTCTGCGGATGACTATATATATATAAATACTTTGTTGTGCAGCGGGTGGTTACAAAAGAGGTGAGTGATATGAAAGAGGAAGAAGTTATAGGGGGTGTCAGAGAATGGGCAAGAGAAATATGAAGACACTGGTGTGAAGAGGGAATCTTGAGAGTCGAATGGAAAGGAAGAACATGATACAAGGGTTTTCAGGGAAAAATGGGGGTCAAGGAGATAAGTGATGGCTATTGACATTGCATTTAAATTCTTGGAGATTGTAGCTGTCAGGGAAACAACAATATATATATATATATATATATATATATATATATATATATATAGGTGAAGAGGACATTAAGGTTTTACTATTTTCTGTGCCCCGGCATTTGTCTTACTTTTAAATAAACGCTGTGAGATAAATGTCGTATATAGACATTGCAAAATGTTCACATTAGAACATGGATAAGAAAACAAAAACAAAAAAGAAAACATATATATATATATATATATATATATATATATATATATATATATACTAGCAGTATAGCCCGCCGTTGCTGGGGTGAAACGAAAGCTTTAAAACTAATCCATGGTCCTGGAGCTCAGACACTTTGGACATTGGCATGAAAGACTAAAAGCAATACTTGTTTCCAGTTAAAGCGAAACCGTAGACTGAAAGAAAAATGAATGGATGTAAGTCAAATTTTGATTTCCTGGTATCAATATCAAATAAGTTTTATTCGTCGCAAACTGAATTTTGAAGGTTAAATAAGTCCTCTGAGTAAATGGTATCATGGTTGAGACTAAGAACTACAATTGTACCTACTTAAAGCCAAACCCGAAGCAAAAACTAAAATAAAAGGGCTGAAAAAAATACAGACATACAGGCAGATAAACAGACACACACACAAACATCTTGCCTTATATATATATATATTATCGATTTTCTGCACTATTGTAAGAACTGCAACCCTGAAACTTCTGAATATCGTTTCTTATGTCTTTGTCTATGAATGTATCAAATTTGATTAAAATCAGACCACTCCTTCTACAACCCGATTTTTTCGATTATCGATTTTCGATATTTATCGAAGGTACCTCGACACAAAACCAAGCTAAGAACACTCGCAGACGCTTATATTAAAACTGTAAATTTTCAAGAAAATCGGTTCAGCCGTTTCGGAGTTTATAGGTAACGGACACACACACACACACACACACACACACACACACAGACAAAGTTCCATTTATAAATAAGTTTAGATATATATTTATATATCGGCTCTGAATAACCTGTCTTTGTTCAAAGTGGTCATGTAATTACTGTATGGTAAGTAACGAATATGTCCAAGGATAATTTTAAGACACATGAGGGTGACAATTAAAACAAACACTGTGGAAGAAAAGAAAAATATTTTATTAATGTAGTGTAAAAGATGAACGGAACTTTTCATTTTTGACAGTGGCGTCCGAGCAAGTTCAAGTAAATATAATTTATGTTTCATGTCCGTCCTGTGCTTACTAGAATAGAATTACCGTCAAATAAGGCAGAAGGACTTAACCATGTCGAGTAGAAAAACAAGAGACGAGAAATCGCTCCGTCCACATCACCGACCAATCAATTACGATCGCGAACGGAAAACGACCCGGCAGACGAGATCTCATCAATTTCAAGCAGAGACGAACGCTTTTTCTTCTCCGCCATTCCAGGCCTCGCTTCGGAGTCTCGTTATCGTTTTGACAGAAAAATATGAAGCAATGAGAATGCGCACAATTTTATTTCAAATTAATTGACGCCGACCACTTGAAGTGAACTCTATGGGAGGAAGCCACGCCGATGGAAAAAGGCAAACACGAAACATTAATAAAAGTCGAGAAGAAAAAATATTACTGACTGTCTGCAGCACTAAACAGAGATGTCATCAGTTGAAATCTTTAGAGAATAATAATAATAATAATAATGACGATTCTCCGGAAGTTATTTTTAACTAGTGAATTATTACCAGATGATTACCATGGACCTTTCCTAAGGATATTTGCATTCATTTACGAGCAAATACCCTTAGGAAAGGTATTAATCAAGAAAATCAGCCTCCTCTCCCTCCAGCTATGGGTTAAATAGCACAACAGATTGGGTTCTTTAGCCTTAATTAGCAACAAGTCCACCGCTGAAAGTAATGGCAAAATCTTCTGCCTAGTCAGTTATGTCTCTTTCGAGACATGATCGTCCAAGCGTGTATCACGTATGGCACTTAGTTGACTGAATATAATAATTGGAAACATAATTAAACCTTCTACTGGTGAAAAAGTGGGGTATCAGTTTTCTATTGTCATGAAGTAATAAGCTGCTCTCCCTAGAATTAGTACAAATTAATATAATTAATGCTTGTTAGACCTAAAGTGAGGGCTCTGTTTTCTATTGTCATGAAGTAATAAGCTGATTCCGCTTTAGTATTACTTATTGGTGTAATAATAGAATCCATCTCTTCTGCCTCCAGCTATAGGTTAAATAGCAGGACAGATTGGGTTCTATAGCCTTCATTGGCAACCAGTTTACCACAGGAAGTAATGACTACCTACTGCGAGAAAATCGTTTGCCCAGTCATGTATCTTTCGAGACATGATCACCCAAGCGTGTATCCCGTATGGCACTGGATACCACAGAAATGATTTCGCCTCTCACTGGGTGCCACATAGGAGATCTTGTATCAAACTAAAACATACTTACGAATATTACTCATTATCATAATCTTATTTTATGCGCCGTGTCTCTTTATGACGTGGGTGATCGTGGTTCTCTACTACTTCCAGTCGCTTCTGTCAGGTGCTTGTTGACCCGGGTAACCAACAGGGAATTTCGAACTGAACACTTTATTTAATCTAAGGGCTGGATTTGTTCTCGTTTCGCTGGCCATGACTTCCGATATCTCGTTTAGTCTTTATGTTTTTTTTTTTTTTTTTTTTTAATCATTTCACCCCGAGCAAGGCAGAAACGCCACTGATGTGCAGGGGGTTACATAAGTGTAGAAAGATTAATTAGAAAAGAGTGAGGAGTACAAGCTAGTTAGAAAGGAACAATAGAAAACTGAGAAAGCAGGTGCAATGACAGGTACATGGGCGGAGAGAAAGGGAAGCTTATACAGGGGAGGGGAGAGAGAGCTAGAGGCCAGTGGTTAGTAGGTGAGTATTAACTTTGCTTTTAAATTTCTGGAGGTCGTAGCCGTCAGGAAAGCAAGAATACGGGAGTGAGTTCCACAGGCGGGAAGTGCGAGAGAGGAAGCTGCAGGAGTAGAATTGTCGTCTGCGTTTGGCTAACCTGACTGTGAATGGGTGGGACCCAGTTGCCAGTCTGGTTGAACGGGTAAACACCTGTTGAGGAGGCATCAGTGACTTAAGCTCATCCGAGCAGAAGCCATGAAAGTATTTATAGAAGAGACAGAGGGAGGCCACATTTCGACGATGGGAAAGTGGCTGCAGACGAGTCGCCAGATCAGTACCTATCACATTACAGACTCTCCTTTGGAGCTTGTCAAGAACACTGAGGAGAACGGCAGGGGCACCTGACCATAAATGGCAGCAGTACTCCATGCACGGACGGATGGTTGACTTGTATATATGCAGGATGGATTCAGGTGGAAAAAACATCCTGGATCGACATAGTGACCCAATCTTCTTAGCAGTAGATTTTGCTATGGATTCAATATAGTGCTTCCATTTGAGGTCTGAGGACAGGGTAAGTCCGAGGAGGCGTAGTGTATTACTCTCCGGGAGAATCATCTGGTCCATGCTTATGGGAGGCAGAAGAGGTTGCCTGTAATGGTTGACAGACAACAGCTTGGTCTTAGAGGAATTAAAGTTGACAAGCCACTTCTTGCCCCAGTTCACCACAGAGTGTAGATCCCGCTCAAGGTCAGCAGCGAGATTATGTCTGTCCGCCACGACAGGTTTCTTACTGGAGCGGGAGTATATTGTAGTGTCATCTGCGTAGATGCCTACTTGGGACCTGATCTCATCTGGGAGGTCGTTGATGAAAATAAGGAAGAGCGTTGGGCCCAGGATAGAGCCTTGTGGGACACCAGCATTCGTGCTGTAGGACGAAGAGGCACGCCCATTCAGAACGACCTTCATTTTGCGGTTATTTAAGAAAGATTGGATTAGGTCAAGCAGGCGACCGGTAATACCATAACCGCGTAGTTTGCATAGGAGGCCAGGGTGCCAAACCCTGTCGAAAGCCTTGGAGATATCCAGAGCAACCGCGCGAGCCTCGTCAGACTCATCAAGGGCCTGTAGCATGTACTCCGTTACAGTAGTTAGCAGGTCGGCTGTGGACCTGTCAAATCGGAATCCATATTGCCTGTCGGAGAACAGCTTGTGGGCGGTGAGATGATGAACTATTTCAGCATTTATTATAGCCTCGAACACTTTCCCGAATATTGGTAGGAGACTGATAGGGCGATAGTTGGATGGGTCCGAGGGTTCACCACAATTCTTAAAGACAGGAACGACTGAGGAGAATTTCCAGCATGCAGGAAAGCAGGAAGCAGAAAGGCAGTAGTTAAACAGTTTAGAGAGGACAGGGGAAAGTTCAGGGGCACACCTCTTAAGGACTATCACCGGGATTCCATCGTCTCCACACGCCTTATGGGGGTCGAGTTTTGAAATTACTCTGGATACTATTGTCGGGGTAATATACACGTCATGCAGTTTGGCCTCAGTTCTAATAGGGAAGTCGGGTGGGTGCACTCCGGACGAGTCGAGTGTGGAGTTGGATGAGAATCTGCGGGCAAAGCACTCAGCTTTCTCAGCAGATGACGTGAGAACGTCAAATCCATGGATTAAAGGAGGTATTGAGGATTTCCTATTGTTGAGCACTCGTTTACAAATCCTCCAATAGTCCTTGGAGCCGAACTTGCGGTCAGCTATGTGCTGTCGCATTCTCTCCGCAAACAACTGTTTGGCGTCATTTAGAGTTCTCTTGCACTCACTGCGAGCGGATGTGAACAGGCGCCTATTGTGATCAGTTGGCTGTCTCTGGAATAGATGGAAGTAATGGTTCCTGTGGGCAATGGCGGCTGAGCAGGCTGGAGAGAACCACGGAGGGGAATGAGGTTTTAAGCAATACTTCCTGGTGGGTATGAAGGCATCAATGCCAGCTTTCACCCATGACGAGACCTCAGAGGCACAGTCATCAACTGATAGGTCAAACACTTTTCCCCAAGGGACGTCGCAGAGGAAATCGCGAAAGGCTTCCCAGTCAGCTTTTTGGTAGAGGTAGGAGGTTCTATGAGTAGGGGGATCCTGGGGGGAGTGAGATTGGAAAGAAATACTGAGGGAGACTACAGCGTGGTCGGAGTTGCCGAGAGGGCAAAGCTGCGAGACTTGACAGGCGTCGGGCGCAGAGGTGAAACATATATCTAGCAGTGAGGAATGACCCGAGGGTGTGCTTGGGAAGCGAGTGGGGAAGTCCACCACTTGCGTAAGGGATTGGGAAATAGCAAAGTTCATGGCGTGAGTGCCCGCCGAATCAGTAACAGCGTTTTCAAGCCACTCAGAGTGATGGGCATTGAGGTCTCCAAATACAAATATGTGGGCAAATGGGTGATAGGTAATAGCCTTATCTATGTCGTCGGCAATGCTATCTAGTAGGGAGCAGTCAGGAGAGGAGGGAGAACGGTAAAGGAAGAATAGGTAGCTAACCGAACTGAGGAGAGACAAGCGGAGACATATGTATTGGTGGTCAGTAGATTCGAGTGAAGTCACCCTAGTTATGGGGAGGTGTTCGCTGACATAAACACCCAGCCCATGCATGTGGACAGTAGAATCCTTCCTTAAAAGGGGAAGATAACCAGGGATGAAGAGGTCAGAGGAGGGAATAGTTGAGTTGAGGTTAGTTTCGCAGAGCGCGAGGATGTCAGGGGACTTTTCATGCAGGAACGCTTCTACACTAGCAAAGTTAGTACGAATGCCTCGGATATTAGTGAAGGAGAGGTTAATGGGCTTAGGTGGTTTGGATTTAGCTGGTTTAGGGTCATTTCTGTTTTGTCTTGTCATGTTTTTGGTTTATAGAAAGGGACCTAGGGTAGAGGATACAGGCGGTCATTACCCACGATCTGAGCTGGGAGGGGGACTGGCTAGGGCTGCAACAAGGTGTGGCCTCGGGGTTGCCCACCGAAAGCGCTTGCAGGGACACCTATCCATGCGCGACATGGCACTACAAGAACCCCGATATTATACAACTGTTGATCAGAGCAGCCGCTCTTGACGCTACGCAAGAGTTAGGGCTCCTAACTACCAGTCGGAAGCAGCAACCAGGAAACTGCCAACCCGGTACCCTCACAGTGATGAGCCATTGCCACCAACCGGCCAGATCGCAGGAAACTCACGGAAGCACCAGTACCAAGGTCTGAAGAGAGAGAAGTGAAAACCGGAAACCACATCCTAAACAGGAAACAAGGAACGAGCCTCTACTCCAGTTCAATAGACGTGGGAGGAGTATAGACCGGGCGATAGTGTGACCTATCTACTCCTATTAAAAAAAAAAAAAAAAAAAAAAAAAAAATCGAACACGAACAATCCTTTGAAAAAAAAAAAAAAAAAAAAACACAAACTTACAAAAGTGGAGTTTAACTAAGTTTTAACTTAGTTAAAGTCCAAATGAACTCCAAAAAAAAGGGGGGGGGGGGGGGAGAACAAAAACATAGATATATATAAAAACAAAAAAAAAAAACAAAAAAACAAACGGAAAAATACCTCACAGTTTAACACAGGAAATTTGAATTAAGATCTATTCTTCAATTCTTGCTTTTCCCAAATATCAAAGCGAGTCGGCCTGCTAGTAAATTCCCATTCAAAGAACAACACGTGGCATGGAGCTGTAATGGCTGCCGATAACTTGGCCAAAGTAGCTTCGCATAACAGAATAAATATAAATTTCAAACTTTTTTTTTCCTCCTAAATGAAGCATGAACTCCAAAAAGGGGGGAGAACAAAAACATAGATATATATAAAAACAAAAAAAAAAAAAAAAAAAAAAAAAAAACCAAACGGAAAATACCTCACAGTTTAACACTATGAAATTTGAATTAAGATTCATTTTTTCTTCAATTCTTGCTTTTCCAAATATCAAAGCGAGTCGGCCTGCTAGGTAAATTCCCATTCAAAGAACAACACGTGGCATGGAGCTGTAATGGCTGCTGATAACTTGGCCAAAGTAGCTTCGCATAACAGAATAAATATAAATTTCAAACTTTTTTTTCCTCCTAAATGAAGCATGAACTCCAAAAAGGGGGGAGAACAAAAACATAGATATATATAAAAACAAAAAAAAAAAAAAAAAAAAAAAAAAAACCAAACGGAAAATACCTCACAGTTTAACACAGGAAATTTGAATTAAGATTCATTCTTCAATTCTTGCTTTTCCCAAATATCAAAGCGAGTCGGCCTGCTAGGTAAATTCCCATTCAAAGAACAACACGTGGCATGGAGCTGTAATGGCTGCTGATAACTTGGCCAAAGTGAATGTTGGCATAACAGAATAAATATAAATTTCAAACTTTTTTTTTTCCCTCCTAAATGAAGCATGAACTCCAAAAAAGGGGGGAGAACAAAAACATAGATATATATAAAAACAAAAAAAAAAAAAAAAAAAAAAAAACCAAACGGAAAATACCTCACAGTTTAACACAGGAAATTTGAATTAAGATTCATTCTTTCAATTCTTGCTTTTCCCAAATATCAAAGCGAGTCGGCCTGCTAGGTAAATTCCCATTCAAAGAACAACACGTGGCATGGAGCTGTAATGGCTGCTGATAACTTGGCCAAAGTAGCTTCGCATAACAGAATAAATATAATTTCAAACTTTTTTTTTTTCCTCCTAAATGAAGTATGAACTCCAAAAAAGGGGGGGGGAGAACAAAAACATAGATATATATAAAAACAAAAAAAAAAAAAAAAAAAAAAAAAAAACCAAACGGAAAATACCTCACAGTTTAACACAGGAAATTTGAATTAAGATTCATTCTTCAATTCTTGCTTTTCCCAAATATCAAAGCGAGTCGGCCTGCTAGGTAAATTCCCATTCAAAGAACAACACGTGGCATGGAGCTGTAATGGCTGCTGATAACTTGGCCAAAGTAGCTTCGCATAACAGAATAAATATAAATTTCAAACTTTTTTTTTTTTCCTCCCAAATGAAGCATGAACTCCAAAAAGGGGGGGAGAACAAAACATAGATATATATAAAAACAAAAAAAAAAAAAAAAAAAAAAAAAAAACCAAACGGAAAATACCTCACAGTTTAACACAGGAAATTTGAATTAAGATTCATTCTTCAATTCTTGCTTTTCCCAAATATCAAAGCGAGTCGGCCTGCTAGGTAAATTCCCATTCAAAGAACAACACGTGGCATGGAGCTGTAATGGCTGCTGATAACTTGGCCAAAGTAGTTTGGCATAACAGAATAAATATAAATTTCAAACTTTTTTTTTTCCTCCTAAATGAAGCATGAACTCCAAAAAGGGGGGGGGGGGGGAGAACAAAAACATAGATATATATAAAAACAAAAAAAAAAAAAAAAAAAAAAAAAAAACCAAACGGAAAATACCTCACAGTTTAACACAGGAAATTTTGAATTAAGATTCATTCTTCAATTCTTGCTTTTCCCAAATATCAAAGCGAGTCGGCCTGCTAGGTAAATTCCCATTCAAAGAACAACACGTGGCATGGAGCTGTAATGGCTGCTGATAACTTGGCCAAAGTAGCTTCGCATAACAGAATAAATATAAATTTCAAACTTTTTTTTTTCCTCCTAAATGAAGCATGAACTCCAAAAAGGGGGGGAGAACAAAACATAGATATATATAAAAACAAAAAAAAAAAAAAAAAACAAACGGAAAATACCTCACAGTTTAACACAGGAAATTTGAATTAAGATTCATTCTTCAATTCTGTTTTTCCCAAATATCAAAGCGAGTCGGCCTGCTAGGGTAAATTCCCATTCAAAGAACAACACGTGGCATGGAGCTGTAATGGCTGCTGAGAACTGGCCAAAGTAGCTTCGCATAACAGAATAAATATAAATTTCAAACTTTTTTTTTTCCTCCTAAATGAAGCATGAACTCCAAAAAAGGGGGGGGGGGGGGGGGGAGAACAAAAACATAGATATATATAAAAACAAAAAAAAAAAAAAAAACAAACGGAAAATACCTCACAGTTTAACACAGGAAATTTGAATTAAGATTCATTCTTCAATTCTTGCTTTTCCCAAATATCAAAGCGAGTCGGCCTGCTAGGTAAATTCCCATTCAAAGAACAACACGTGGCATGGAGCTGTAATGGCTGCTGATAACTTGGCCAAAGTAGCTTCGCATAACAGAATAAATATAAATACTAAACTTTTTTTTTTTTCCTCCTAAATGAAGCATGAACTCCAAAAAAGGGGGGGAGAACAAAAACATAGATATATATAAAAACAAAAAAAAAAAAAAAAAAAAAACCAAACGGAAAATACCTCACAGTTTAACACAGGAAATTTGAATTAAGATTCATTCTTCAATTTTTGTTTTTCCCAAACACGCAGCGAGTCGGCCTGCTAGGGTAAATTCCCATTCAAAGAACAACACGTGGCATGGAGCTGTAATGGCTGCTGATAACTTGGCCAAAGTAGCTTCGCATAACAGAATAAATATAAATTTCAAACTTTTTTTTTTTCCTCCTAAATGAAGCATGAACTCCAAAAAAGGGGGGGGGGGGGAGAACAAAAAAACATAGATATATATAAAAACAAAAAAAAAAAAAAAAAAAAAAAAAAAACCAAACGGAAAATACCTCACAGTTTAACACAGGAAATTTGAATTAAGATTCATTCTTCAATTCTTGCTTTTCCCAAATATCAAAGCGAGTCAATAAGAAAATTCCCATTCAAAGAACAACACGTGGCATGGAGCTGTAATGGCTGCTGATAACTTGGCCAAAGTAGCTTCGCATAACAGAATAAATATAAATTTCAAACTTTTTTTTTTTCCTCCTAAATGAAGCATGAACTCCAAAAAGGGGGGGAGAACAAAAACATAGATATATATAAAAACAACAAAAAAAAAAAAAAAAAAAAACAAACGGAAAATACCCTCACAGTTTAACACAGGAAATTTGAATTAAGATTCATTCTTCAATTCTTGCTTTTCCCAAATATCAAAGCGAGTCAGTCATTAGTAAATTCCCATTCAAAGAACAACACGTGGCATGGAGCTGTAATGGCTGCTGATAACTTGGCCAAAGTAGCTTCGCATAACAGAATAAATATAAATTTCAAACTTTTTTTTTTTCCTCCTAAATGAAGCATGAACTCCAAAAAGGGGGGGGGGAGAACAAAAACATAGATATATATAAAAACAAAAAAAAAAAAAAAAACAAACGGAAAATACCTCACAGTTTAACACAGGAAATTTGAATTAAGATTCATTCTTCAATTCTTGCTTTTCCCAAATATCAAAGCGAGTCGGCCTGCTAGGTAAATTCCCTCATCAAAGAACAAACACGGTACGGTTTCTAGTTTCAGCTGCCAGGATAACTGGGCTGTGCAGCTTCTGCACACAGAATAAATATAAATTTCAAACTTTTTTCCTCCCAAATGAAGCATGAACTCCAAAAAGGGGGGGAGAACAAAAAACATAGATATATAAAAACAAAAAAAAAAAAAAAAAAAAAAAACCAAACGGAAAATACCTCACAGTTTAACACAAATTTGAATTAAGATTCATTCTTCAATTCTTGCTTTTCCCAAATATCAAAGCGAGTCGGCCTGCTAGGTAAATTCCCATTCAAAGAACAACACGTGGCATGGAGCTGTAATGGCTGCTGATAACTTGGCCAAAGTAGCTTCGCATAACAGAATAAATATAAATTTCAAACTTTTTTTTTTTCCTCCTAAATGAAGCATGAACTCCAAAAAGGGGGGGAGAACAAAACATAGATATATATAAAAACAAAAAAAAAAAAAAAAAAAAAAACCAAACGGAAAATACCTCACAGTTTAACACAGGAAATTTGAATTAAGATTCATTCTTCAATTCTTGCTTTTCCCAAATATCAAAGCGAGTCGGCCTGCTAGGTAAATTCCCATTCAAAGAACAACACGTGGCATGGAGCTGTAATGGCTGCTGATAACTTGGCCAAAGTAGCTTCGCATAAATGAATAAATATAAATTTCAAACTTTTTTTTCCTCCCTCTCCCAAATGAAGCATGAACTCCAAAAAGGGGGGGGAGAACAAAAACATAGATATATATAAAAACAAAAAAAAAAAAAAAAAAAAAAAAAACCAAACGGAAAATACCTCACAGTTTAACACAGGAAATTTGAATTAAGATCTATTCTTCAATTCTTGCTTTTCCCAAATAGACACAAAAGCGAGTCGGCCTGCTAGGTAAATTCCCATTCAAAGAACAACACGTGGCATGGAGCTGTAATGGCTGCTGATAACTTGGCCAAAGTAGCTTCGCATAACAGAATAAATATAAATTTCAAACTTTTTTTTTTTCCTCCTAAATGAAGCATGAACTCCAAAAAGGGGGGGGGAGAACAAAAACATAGATATATAAAAACAAAAAAAAACCAAACGGAAAATACCTCACAGTTTAACACAGGAAATTTGAATTAAGATTCATTCTTCAATTCTTGCTTTTCCCAAATATCAAAGCGAGTCGGCTCCTGCTAGGTAAATTCCCATTCAAAGAACAACACGTGGTATTGAGCTGTAATGGCTGCTGATAATCATGGCTGTAGTAGCTTCGCATAACAGAATAAATATAAATTTCAAACTTTTTTTCCTCCTAAATGAAAGCATGAACTCCAAAAAGGGGGGGGGGGGGGGGGGAGAACAAAAACATAGATATATATAAAAAAACAAAAAAAAAAAAAAAAAAAAAAAAAAAAAAAAAAAACCAAACGGAAAATACCTCACAGTTTAACACAGGAAATTTGAATTAAGATTCATTCTTCAATTCTTGTTTTCCCAAATATCAAAGCGAGTCGGCCTGCTAGGTAAATTCCCATTCAAAGAACAACACGTGGCATGGAGCTGTAATGGCTGCTGATAACTTGGCCAAAGTAGCTTCGCATAACAGAATAAATATAAATTTCAAACTTTTTTTTTTTCCTCCTAAATGAAGCATGAACTCCAAAAAGGGGGGGAGAACAAAACATAGATATATATAAAAACAAAAAAAAAAAAAAAAAAAAAAAAAAAAAAACCAAACGGAAAATACCTCACAGTTTAACACAGGAAATTTGAATTAAGATTCATTCTAATTCTTTGCTTTTCCCAAATATCAAAGCGAGTCGGCCTGCTAGGTAAATTCCCATTCAAAGAACAACACGTGGCATGGAGCTGTAATGGCTGCTGATAACTTGGCCAAAGTAGCTTCGCATAACAGAATAAATATAAATTTCAAACTTTTTTTTTTTCCTCCTAAATGAAGCATGAACTCCAAAAAAGGGGGGGGGAGAACAAAAACATAGATATATATAAAAACAAAAAAAAAAAAAAAAACAAACGGAAAATACCTCACAGTTTAACACAGAAATTTGAATTAAGATTCATTCTTCAATTCTTGCTTTTCCCAAATATCAAAGCGAGTCGGCCTGCTAGGTAAATTCCCATTCAAAGAACAACACGTGGCATGGAGCTGTAATGGCTGCTGATAACTTGGCCAAAGTAGCTTCGCATAACAGAATAAATATAAATTTCAAACTTTTTTTTCCTCCTAAATGAAGCATGAACTCCAAAAAAGGGGGGGGGGAGAACAAAACATAGATATATATAAAAACAAAAAAAAAAAAAAAACAAACGGAAAATACCTCACAGTTTAACACAGGAAATTTGAATTAAGATTCATTCTTTCAATTCTTGCTTTTCCCAAATATCAAAGCGAGTCGGCCTGCTAGGTAAATTCCCATTCAAAGAACAACACGTGGCATGGAGCTGTAATGGCTGCTGATAACTTGGCCAAAGTAGCTTCGCATAACAGAATAAATATAAATTTCAAACTTTTTTTTTTTCTCCTAAATGAAGCATGAACTCCAAAAAAGGGGGGGGGGAGAACAAAACATAGATATATATAAAAACAAAAAAAAAAAAAAAAAAAAACCAAACGGAAAATACCTCACAGTTTAACACAGGAAATTTGAATTAAGATTCATCTTCAATTTTGCTTTTCCCAAATATCAAAGCGAGTCGGCCTGCTAGGTAAATTCCCATTCAAAGAACAACACGTGGCATGGAGCTGTAATGGCTGCTGATAACTTGGCCAAAGTAGCTTCGCATAACAGAATAAATATAATTTCAAACTTTTTTTTTTTTTTTTCCTCCCTAAATGAAGCATGAACTCCAAAAAGGGGGGGGGGAGAACAAAACATAGATATATATAAAAACAAAAAAAAAAAAAAAAAAAAAAAACCAAACGGAAAATACCTCACAGTTTAACACAGGAAATTTGAATTAAGATTCATTCTTCAATTCTTGCTTTTCCCAAATATCAAAGCGAGTCGGCCTGCTAGGTAAATTCCCATTCAAAGAACAACACGTGGCATGGAGCTGTAATGGCTGCTGATAACTTGGCCAAAGTAGCTTCGCATAACAGAATAAATATAAATTCCCTAAACTTTTTTTTTTTTCCTCCTAAATGAAGCATGAACTCCAAAAAGGGGGGGGAGAACAAAACATAGATATATATAAAAACAACAAAAAAAAAAACAAACGGAAAATACCTCAGTTTAACACAGGAAATTTGAATTAAGATTCATTCTTCAATTCTTGCTTTTCCCAAATATCAAAAGCGAGTCGGCCTGCTAGGTACCCATTCAAAGAACAACACGTGGTATGGAGCTGTAATGGCTGCTGATAACTTGGCCAAAGTAGCTTCGCATAACAGAATAAATATAAATTTCAAACTTTTTTTTTTTTCCTCCTAAATGAAGCATGAACTCCAAAAAAAGGGGGGGAGAACAAAAACATAGATATATATAAAAACAAAAAAAAAAAAAACAAACGGAAAATACCTCACAGTTTAACACAGGAAATTTGAATTAAGATTCATTCTTTCAATTCTTGCTTTTCCCAAATATCAAAGCGAGTCGGCCTGCTAGGTAAATTCCCATTCAAAGAACAACACGTGGCATGGAGCTGTAATGGCTGCTGATAATCTCAATAAAGTAGCTTCATAACAGAATAAATATAAATTTCAAACTTTTTTTTTTTCCTCCTAAATGAAGCATGAACTCCAAAAAGGGGGGGGAGAACAAAAACATAGATATATATAAAAACAAAAAAAAAAAAAAAAAAAAAAAAAAAAAAAACCAAACGGAAAATACCTCACAGTTTAACACAGGAAATTTGAATTAAGATTCATTCTTCAATTCTTGCTTTTCCCAAATATCAAAGCGAGTCGGCTCAAGGGTAAATTCCCATTCAAAGAACAACACGTGGCATGGAGCTGTAATGGCTGCTGATAACTTGGCCAAAGTAGCTTCGCATAACAGAATAAATATACCTAAACTTTTTTTTCCTCCTAAATGAAGCATGAACTCCAAAAAAGGGGGGGGGGGGGGGGGAGAACAAAACATAGATATATATAAAAACAAAAAAAAAAAAAAAAAAAAAAAAAAAAAAAACCAAACGGAAAATACCTCACAGTTTAACACAGGAAATTTGAATTAAGATTCATTCTTCTCTCAATTCTTGCTTTTCCCAAATATCAAAGCGAGTCGGCCTGCTAGGTAAATTCCCATTCAAAGAACAACACGTGGCATGGAGCTGTAATGGCTGCTGATAACTTGGCCAAAGTAGCTTCGCATAACAGAATAAATATAAATTTCAAACTTTTTTTTTCCTCCTAAATGAAGCATGAACTCCAAAAAGGGGGGGGGGGGGAGAAACAAAAACATAGATATATATATAAAAACAAAAAAAAAACAAACGGAAAATACCTCACAGTTTAACACAGGAAATTTGAATTAAGATTCATTCTTCTCCAATTCTTGCTTTTCCCAAATATCAAAGCGAGTCGGCCTGCTAGGTAAATTCCCATTCAAAGAACAACACGTGGCATGGAGCTGTAATGGCTGCTGATAACTTGGCCAAAGTAGCTTCGCATAACAGAATAAATATAAATTTCAAACTTTTTTTTTTCCTCCTAAATGAAGCATGAACTCCAAAAAGGGGGGGAGAACAAAAACATAGATATATATAAAAACAAAAAAAAAAAAAAAAAAAAAAAAAAAACCAAACGGAAAATACCTCACAGTTTAACACAGGAAATTTGAATTAAGATTCATTCTTCAATTCTTGCTTTTTCCCAAATATCAAAGTGAGTCGGCTCAGCTAGGTAAATTCCCATTCAAAGAACAACACGTGGCATGGAGCTGTAATGGCTGCTGATAACTTGGCCAAAGTAGCTTCGCATAACAGAATAAATATAAATTTCAAACTTTTTTTTTTTCCTCCTAAAATGAAGCATGAACTCCAAAAAGGGGGGGGGGGAGAACAAAAACATAGATATATATAAAAACAAAAAAAAAAAAACAAACGGAAAATACCTCACAGTTTAACACAGGAAATTTGAATTAAGATTCATTCTTCAATTCTTGCTTTTCCCAAATATCAAAGCGAGTCGGCTCAAGTTAGGTAAATTCCCATTCAAAGAACAACACGTGGCATGGAGCTGTAATGGCTGCTGATAACTTGGCCAAAGTAGCTTCGCATAACAGAATAAATATAAATTTCAAACTTTTTTTTTTCCCTCCTAAAGAAGCATGAACTCCAAAAAGGGGGGAGAACAAAAACATAGATATATATAAAAAAACAAAAAAAAAAAAAAAAAAAAAAAAAAAAAAAAACCAAACGGAAAATACCTCACAGTTTAACACAGGAAATTTGAATTAAGATTCATTCTTCAATTCTTGCTTTTCCCAAATATCAAAGCGAGTCGGCCTGCTAGGTAAATTCCCATTCAAAGAACAACACGTGGCATGGAGCTGTAATGGCTGCTGATAACTTGGGCTAAAGTAGCTTCGCATAACAGAATAAATATAAATTTCAAACTTTTTTTTTTTTTTTTCCTCCTAAATGAAGCATGAACTCCAAAAAAGGGGGGAGAACAAAAACATAGATATATATAAAAAAAAAAAAAAAAAAAAAACAAACGGAAAATACCTCACAGTTTAACACAGGAAATTTGAATTAAGATTCATTCTTCAATTCTTGCTTTTCCCAAATATCAAAGCGAGTCGGCCTGCTAGGTAAATTCCCATTCAAAGAACAATGGCATGGAGCTGTAATGGCTGCTGATAACTTGGCCAAAGTAGCTTCGCATAACAGAATAAATATAAATTTCAAACTTTTTTTCCCAAATGAAGCATGAACTCCAAAAAGGGGGGGAGAACAAAACATAGAGATATATATAAAAACAAAAAAAAAAAAAAAAAAAAAAACCAAACGGAAAATACCTCACAGTTTAACACAGGAAATCTGAATTAAGATTCATTCTTCAATTCTTGCTTTTCCCAAATATCAAAGTGAGTCGGCTCAAGTTAGGTAAATTCCCATTCAAAGAACAACACGTGGCATGGAGCTGTAATGGCTGATAACTTTGGCCAAAGTAATACAGAATAAATATAAATTTCAAACTTTTTTTTTTCCCAAACAAAGCATGAACTCAAAAAGAAGAAAACATAGATATATATAAAAACAAAAAAAAACAAAAAAAAAAAACAAACGGAAAATACCTCACAGTTTAACACAGGAAATTTGAATTAAGATTCATTCTTCAATTCTTGCTTTTCCCAAATATCAAAGTTGAGTCATCTGCTAGGTAAATTCCCATTCAAAGAACAACACGTGTACATGGAGCTGTAATGGCTGCTTAGATAACTTGGCCAAAGTAGCTGCATAACAGAATAAATATAAATTTCAAACTTTTTTTTTTTTTTTTCCTCCCAAACAAGCATGAACTCCAAAAAGGGGGGAGAACAAAAACATAGATATATATAAAAACAAAAAAAAAAAAAAAAAAAAAAAAAACAAACGGAAAATACCTCACAGTTTAACACAGGAAATTTGAATTAAGATTTCATTCTTCAATTCTGCTTTTCCCAAATATCAAAGCGAGTCGGCCTGCTAGGTAAATTCCCATTCAAAGAACAACACGGTGCATGGAGCTGTAATGGCTGCTGATAATCTCACAAAATAGTTTCTGCATAACAGAATAAATATAAATTTCAAACTTTTTTTTTTTTTCCTCCTAAATGAAGCATGAACTCCAAAAAAGGGGGGGGGGGGAGAATAAAAACATAGATATATATAAAAACAAAAAAAAAAAAAAACAAACGGAAAATACCTCACAGTTTAACACAGGAAATTTCGAACAAGATCATCTCTTCTTCAATTCTTGCTTTTCCCAAATATCAAAGCGAGTCGGCCTGCTAGGTAAATCTCATTCAAAGAACAACACGTGGTACGGAGCTGTAATGGCTGCTGATAATCTGGCCAAAAGAAGCTGCATAACAGAATAAATATAAATTTTAAACTTTTTTTTTTCCTAAATGAAGTACGAACTCCAAAAAGGGGGGGAGAACAAAAACATAGATATATATAAAAACAAAAAAAAAAAACAAACGGAAAATACCTCACAGTTTAACACAGGAAATTTGAATTAAGATTCATTCTTCAATTTTGCTTTTCCCAAATATCAGCGAGTCGGCCTGCTAGGTAAATTCCCATTCAAAGAACAACACGTGGCATGGAGCTGTAATGGCTGCTGATAACTTGGCCAAAGTAGCTTTCGCATAACAGAATAAATATAAATTTCAAACTTTTTTTTTTTCCTCCTAAATGAAGCATGAACTCCAAAAAGGGGGTGGGGAGAACAAAAACATAGATATATATAAAAAACAAAAAAAAAAAAAACAAACGGAAAATACCTCACAGTTTAACACAGGAAATTTGAATTAAGATTCATTCTTCAATTCTTGCTTTTCCCAAATATCAAAGCGAGTCGGCCTGCTAGGTAAATTCCCATTCAAAGAACAACACGTGGCATGGAGCTGTAATGGCTGCTGATAACGGCATTAAGTAGCTTCGCATAACAGAATAAATATAAATTTCAAACTTTTTTTCCTCCCCTAAATGAAGCATGAACTCCAAAAAGGGGGGGGGGGGAGAACAAAAACATAGATATATATAAAAACAAAAAAAAAAAAAAAAAAAAAAACCAAACGGAAAATACCTCACAGTTTAACACAGGAAATTTGAATTAAGATTCATTCTTCAATTCTTGCTTTTTTAAATATCAAAGCGAGTCGAAGCACACTAGGTAAATTCCCATTCAAAGAACAACACGTGGCATGGAAGCTGTAATGGCTGCTGATAACGCAGCCCAAAGTAGCTTCGCATAACAGAATAAATATAAATTTCAAAACTTTTTTTTTTTCACTCTAAATGAAGCATGAACTCAAAAAAGGGGGGGGAGAACAAAAACATAGATATATATAAAAACAAAAAAAAAAAAAAAAAAAAAACAAGCGGAAAATACCTCACAGTTTAACACAGGAAATTTGAATTAAGATTCATTCTTCAATTCTTTGCTTTTTTTAAATATCAAAGCGAGTCGGCCTGCTAGGTAAATTCCATTCAGAACAACACGTGGCATGGAGCTGTAATGGCTGCTGATAACTTGGCCAAGCTAAACCTACTTATATAAGAATAAATATAAATTTCAAACTTTTTTTTTCCTCCTAAATGAAGCATGAACTCCAAAAGGGGGGGGAGAACAAAAACATAGATATATATAAAAACAAAAAAAAAAAAAAAAAAAAAAAACAAACGGAAAATACCTCACAGTTTAACACAGGAAATTTGAATTAAGATTCATTCTGCAATTCTTGCTTTTCCCAAATATCAAAGCGAGTCGGCCTGCTAGGTAAATTCCCATTCAAAGAACAACACGTGGCATGGAGCTGTAATGGCTGCTGATAACTTGGCCAAAGTAGCTTCGCATAACAGGTAAATATAAATTTCAAACTTTTTTTTTTTCCTCCTAAATGAAGCATGAACTCCAAAAAAGGGGGGAGAACAAAAACATAGATATATATAAAAACAAAAAAAAAAAAAAAAAAAAAAACAAACGGAAAATACCTCACAGTTTAACACAGGAAATTTGAATTAAGATTCATTCTTCAATTCTTGCTTTTCCCAAATATCAAAGCGAGTCGGCCTGCTAGGTAAATTCCCATTCAAAGAACAACACGTGGCATGGAGCTGTGGCTGCTGATAACTTGGCCAAAGTAGCTTCGCATAACAGAACCAATATAAATTTCAAACTTTTTTTTTCCTCCTAAATGAAGCATGAACTCCAAAAGGGGGGGGAGAACAAAAACATAGATATATATAAAAACAAAAAAAAAAAAAAACAAACGGAAAATACCTCACAGTTTAACACAGGAAATTTGAATTAAGATTCATTCTTCAATTCTTGCTTTTCCCAAATATCAAAGCGAGTCGGCCTGCTAGGTAAATTCCCATTCAAAGAACAACACGTGGCATGGAGCTGTAATGGCTGCTGATAACTTGGCCAAAGTAGCTTCGCATAACAGAATAAATATAAATTTCAAACTTTTTTTTTCCTCCTAAATTAAACCATGAACTCCAAAAGGGGGGGGGGGGGAGAACAAAAACATAGATATATATAAAAACAAAAAAAAAAAAAAAAAAAAACAAACGGAAAATACCTCACAGTTTAACACAGGAAATTTGAATTAAGATTCATTCTTCAATTCTTGCTTTTCCCAAATATCAAGCAGTCGGCCTGCTACGATAAATTCCCATTCAAAGAACAACACGTGGCATGGAGCTGTAATGGCTGCTGATAACTTGGCCAAAGTAGCTTCGCATAACAGAACAAATATAAATTTCAAACTTTTTTTTTCCTCCTAAATGAAGCATGAACTCCAAAAAGGGGGGAGAACAAAAACACCAGATATATATAAAAACAAAAAAAAAAAAAAAAAAAAAAAAAACAAACGGAAAATACCTCACAGTTTAACACAGGGAAATTTGAATTAAGATTCATTCTTCAATTCTTGCTTTTCCCAAATATCAAAGCGAGTCGGCCTGCTAGGTAAATTCCCATTCAAAGAACAACACGTGGCATGGAGCTGTAATGGCTGCTGATAACTTGGCCAAAGTAGCTTCGCATAACAGAATAAAAATATAAATTTCAAACTTTTTTTTTTCCTCCTAAATGAGCTTATGAACTCAAAAAGGGAGGAGAACAAAAACATAGATATATATAAAAACAAAAAAAAAAAAAAAAAACAAACGGAAAATACCTCACAGTTTTGCACGGAAATTTGAATTAGATTCATTCTTCAATTCTTGCTTTTTCCCAAATATCAAAGCGAGTCGGCCTGCTAGGTAAATTCCCATTCAAAGAACAACACGTGGCATGGAGCTGTAATGGCTGCTGATAACTTGGCCAAAGTAGCTTCGCATAACAGAATAAATATAAATTTCAAACTTTTTTTTTTCCTCTAAATGAGCATGAACTCCAAAAGGGGAAGGCAAAAACATAGATATATATAAAAACAAAAAAAAAAAAAAAAAAAACAAACGGAAAATACCTCACAGTTTAACACAGGAAATTTGAATTAAGATTCATTCTTCAATTCTTGCTTTTCCCAAATATCAAAGCAGAGTCGGCCTGCTAGGTAAATTCCCATTCCAAAAGAACAACACGTGGCATGGAGCTGTAATGGCTGCTGATAACTTGGCCAAAGTAGCTTCGCATAACAGAATAAATATAAATTTCAAACTTTTTTTTTTCCTCCTAAATGAAGCATGAACTCCAAAAAGGGGGGGGGAGAACAAAAACATAGATATATATAAAAACAAAAAAAAAAAAAAAAAAAAACAAACGGAAAATACCTCACAGTTTAACACAGGAAATTTGAATTAAGATTCATTCTTCAATTCTTGCTTTTCCCAAATATCAAAGCGAGTCGGCCTGCTGGTAAATTCCCATTCAAAGAACAACACGTGGCATGGAGCTGTAATGGCTGCTGATAACTTGGCCAAAGTAGCTTCGCATAACAGAATAAATATAAAATTTCAAACTTTTTTTTTTCCTCCTAAATGAAGCATGAACTCCAAAAGGGGGGGAGAACAAAAACATAGATATATATAAAAACAAAAAAAAAAAAAAAAAAAAAAAATAATGGAAAATACCTCACAGTTTAACACAGGAAATTTGAATTAAGATTCATTCTTTAGTTCTTTTCCCAAATATCAAAACAGAATTGGCCTGCTAGGTAAATTCCCATTCAAAGAACAACACGTGGCATGGAGCTGTAATGGCTGCTGATAGCAGCCCAGTAGCTTCATGTCACCAAATAATCTCATTCTTTTTTTTTCCTCCTAAATGAAGGCATGAACTCCAAAAAAGGGGGGAGAACAAAAACATAGATATATAAAAACGAAAAAAAAAAAACAACTGGAAAATACCTGCAGTTTAGCAGGACAATGAATGAATGTATTATTAATAATCCCACTACTTTCTAATCAGTGGGAGGAAATCAATATATATAATGAATAGTTCTCAAATCTCAAAAAATGTTCTGTAATGGAGCTGTAATACAAAACACTTGATAACAGTAAATGAAAACTGTAACAGAATAAATATAAATTTCAAACTTTTTTTTTCCTCCTAAATGAAGCATGAACTCCAAAAAGGGGGGAGAACAAAAACATAGATATATATAAAAACAAAAGCAAAAAAAAAAAACAAACGGAAAATACCTCACAGTTTAACACAGGAAATTTGAATTAAGATTCATTCTTCAATTCTTGCTTTTCCCAAATATCAAAGCGAGTCGGCCTGCTAGGTAAATTCCCATTCAAAGAACAACACACAGCATACTGGGCACAACCAATAAAACATGATAACTTGGCCAAAAGCCTTCATAACAGAATAAATATAAATTTCAAACTTTTTTTTTCCTCCTAAATGAAGCATGAACTCCAAAAAGGGGGGAAACAAAAACATAGATATATATAAAAACAAAAAAAAAAAAAAACAAACGGAAAATACCTCACAGTTTAACACAGGAAATTTGAATTAAGATTCATTCTTCAATTCTTGCTTTCCCAAATATCAAAGCGAGTCAGCCTGCTAGGTAAATTCCCATTCCAAAGAACAACACGTGGCATGGAGCTGTAATGGCTGCTGATAACTTGGCCAAAGTAGCTTCGCATAACAGAATAAATATAAATTTCAAACTTTTTTTTTCCTCCTAAATGAAGCATGAACTCCAAAAAGGGGGGAGAACAAAAACATAGATATATATAAAAACAAAAAAAAAAAAAAAAAAAAACAAACGGAAAATACCTCACAGTTTAACACAGGAAATTTGAATTAAGATTCATTCTTCAATTCTTGCTTTTCCCAAATATCAAAGCGAGTCGGCCTGCTAGGTAAATTCCCATTCAAAGAACAACACGTGGCATGGAGCTGTAATGGCTGCTGATAACTTGGCCAAAGTAGCTTCGCACAACAGAATAAATATAAATTTCAAACTTTTTTTTTCCTCTAAATGAAGCATGAACTCAAAAGGGGGGGGGGAGAACAAAAACATAGATATATATAAAAACAAAAAAAAAAAAAAAAAACAAACGGAAAATGCCTCACAGTTTAACACAGGAAATTTGAATTAAGATTCATTCTTCGTTCTTGCTTTTCCCAAATATCAAAGCGAGTCGGCCTGCTAGGTAAATTCCCATTCAAAGAACAACACGTGGCATGGAGCTGTAATGGCTGCTGATAACTTGGCCAAAGTAGCTTCGCATAACAGAATAAATATAAATTTCAAACTTTTTTTCCTCTAAATGAAGCATGAACTCCAAAAAGGGGGGAGAACAAAAACATAGATATATATAAAAACAAAAAAAAAAAAAAAAAAAAACGGAAAATACCTCACAGTTTAACACAGGAAATTTGAATTAAGATTCATTCTTCAATTCTTGCTTTTCCCAAATATCAAAGCGGAGTCGGCCTGCTAGGTAAATTCCCATTCAAAGAACAACACGTGGCATGGAGCTGTAATGGCTGCTGATAACTTGGCCAAAGTAGCTTCGCATAACAGAATAAATATAAATTTCAAACTTTTTTTTTCCTCCTAAATGAAGCATGAACTCCAAAAAGGGGGGGGGAGAACAAAAACATAGATATATATAAAAACAAAAACAAAAAAAAAAAACAAACGGAAAAATACCTCACAGTTTAACACAGGAAATTTGAATTAGATTCATTCTTCAATTCTTGCTTTTCCCCAAATATCAAAGCGAGTCGGCCTGCTAGGTAAATTCCCATTCAAAGAACAACACGTGGCATGGAGCTGTAATGGCTGCTGATAACTTGGCCAAAATGGCTATAACAAGATCAAAATATAAATTTCAAACTTTTTTCCTCCTAAATGAAGCATGAACTCCAAAAAGGAGAACAAAAACATAGATATATATAAAAACAAAAACAAAAAAAAAAAACAAAACGGAAAATACCTCACAGTTTAACACAGGAAATTTGAATTAAATTCATTCTTCCAATTCTTGCTTTCTATCAAAGCGAGTCGGCCTGCTAGGTAAATTCCCATTCAAAGAACAACACGTGGCATGGAGCTGTAATGGCTGCTGATAACTTGGCCAAAGTAGCTTCGCATAACAGAATAAATATAAATTTCAAACTTTTTTTTTTTCCTCTAAATGAAGCATGAACTCCAAAAAGGGGGGGGGGGGGAGAACAAAAACATAGATATATATAAAAACAAAAACAAAAAAAAAAAAGAACAAACAGAAAATACCTCACAGTTTAACACCAGGAAATTTGAATTAAGATTCATTCTTCAATTCTTGCTTTTCCCAAATATCAAGCGAGTCGGCCTGCTAGGTAAATTCCCATTCAAAGAACAACACGTGGCATGGAGCTGTAATGGCTGCTGATAACTTGGCGAGAAAAAACAGCTTCGCATAACAGAATAAATATAAATTTCAAACTTTTTTTTTTCCTCCTAAATGAAGCATGAACTCCAAAAAAAGGGGGGGGGGAGAACAAAAACATAGATATATATAAAAACAAAAAAAAAAAAAAACAAACGGAAAATACCTCACAGTTTAACACAGGAAATTTGAATTAAGATTCATTCTTCAATTCTTGCTTTTTCCATCAAAGCGAGTCGGCCTGCTAGGTAAATTCCCATTCAAAGAACAACACGTGGCATGGAGCTGTAATGGCTGCTGATAACTTGGCCAAAGTAGCTTCGCATAACAGAATAAATATAAATTTCAAACTTTTTCCTCCTAAATGAAGCATGAACTCCAAAAGGGGGGAGAACAAAAACATAGATATATATAAAAACAAAAAAAAAAAAAAAAAAAACAAACGGAAAATACCTCACAGTTTAACACAGGAAATTTGAATTAGAATTCATTCTTCAATTCTTGCTTTCCCAAATATCAAAGCGAGTCGGCTTGCTGAGTAGTTCCCATTCAAAGAACAACACGTGGCATGGAGCTACGTAAGCTGCTGATAACTTGGCCAAAGTAGCTTCGCATAACAGAATAAATATAAATTTCAAACTTTTTTTTTTTTCCTCCTAAATGAAGCATGAACTCCAAAAAGGGGGGAGAACAAAAACATAGATATATATAAAAACAAAAAAAAAAAACAAACGGAAAATACCTCACAGTTTAACACAGGAAATTTGAATTAAGGTCATTCTTCAATTCTTGCTTTTCCCAAATATCAAAGCGAGTCGGCCTGCTAGGTAAATTCCCATTCAAAGAACAACACGTGGCATGGAGCTGTAATGGCTGCTGATAGCAGCCCGTCGCTTCGCATAACAGAATAAATATAAATTTCAAACTTTTTTTTTCCTCCTAAATGAAGCATGAACTCCAAAAAGGGGGGGAGAACAAAAACATAGATATATATAAAAACAAAAAAAAAAAAAAAAAAAAACGGAAAATACCTCACAGTTTAACACAGGAAATTTGAATTAAGATTCATTCTTCAATTCTTGCTTTTCCCAAATATCAAAGCGAGTCGGCCTGCTAGGTAAATTCCCATTCAAAGAACAACACGTGGCATGGAGCTGTAATGGCTGCTGACAACTTGGCCAAAGTAGCTTCGCATAACAGAATAAATACATGTTTCAAACTTTTTTTTTCCTCCTAAATGAAGCATGAACTCCAAAAAGGGGGGGGAGAACAAAAACATAGATATATATAAAAACAAAAAAAAAAAAAACAAACGGAAAATACCTCACAGTTTAACACAGGAAATTTGAATTAAGATTCATTCTTCAATTCTTGCTTTTCCCAAATATCAAAGCGAGTCGGCCTGCTAGGTAAATTCCCATTCAAAGAACAACACATTATCTACATGGAGCTGTAATGGCTGCTGATAACTTGGCCAAAGTAGCTTCGCATAACAGAATAAATATAAATTTCAAACTTTTTTTTTTTTTTTTTTCCTCCTAAATGAAGCATGAACTCCAAAAAGGGGGGGGGAGAACAAAAACATAGATATATATAAAAACAAAAAAAAAAAAAAAAACAAACGGAAAATACCTCGTTTAACACAGGAAATTTGAATTAAGATTCATTCTTCAATTCTTGCTTTTCCCAAATATCAAAGCGAGTCGGCCTGCTAGGTAAATTCCCATTCAAAGAACAACACGTGGCATGGAGCTGTAATGGCTGCTGATAACTTGGCCAAAGTAGCTTCGCATAACAGAATAAATATAAATTTCAAACTTTTTTTTTCCTCCTAAATGAAGCATGAACTCCAAAAAGGGGGGGGGGGGGGAGAACAAAAACATAGATATATATAAAAACAAAAAAAAAAAAAAAAAAACGGAAAATACCTCACAGTTTAACACCCAGGAAATTTGAATTAAAGTTCATTCTTCAATTCTTGCTTTTTCCCAAATATCAAAGCGAATTGACTGCTAGGTAAATTCCCATTCAAAGAACAACACGTGGCATGGAGCTGTAATGGCTGCTGATAACTTGGCCAAAGTAACTTCGCATAACAGAATAAATATAAATTTCAAACTTTTTTTTTCCTCCTAAATGAAGCATGAACTCCAAAAAGGGGGGGGAGAACAAAAACATAGATATATATAAAAACAAAAAAAAAAAAAAACAAACGGAAAATACCTCACAGGTTCACACAGGAAATTTGGATTAAGATTCATTTCTTCAATTCTTGCTTTCCCAAATATCAAAACGAGTCGGCCTGCTGGGTAAATTCCCATTCAAAGAACAACACGTGGCATGGAGCTGTAATGGCTGCTGATAACAAAACCAAAGTAGCTTCGCATAACAGAATAAATATAAATTTCAAACTTTTTTTTTCCTCCTAAAATGAAGCATGAACTCAAAAGGGGGGGGAGAACAAAAACATAGATATATATAAAAACAAAAAAAAAAAAAAAAAAAAAAAAAAAAAAAACAAACGGAAAATACCTCACAGTTTAACACGGGAAATTTGAATTAAGATTCATTCTTCAATTCTTGCTTTTCCCAAATATCAAAGCGAGTCGGCCTGCTAGGTAAATTCCCATTCAAAGAACAACACGTGGCATGGAGCTGTAATGGCTGCTGATAACTTGGCCAAAAGTAGCTTCGCATAACAGAATAAATATAAATTTCAAACTTTTTTTTCCTCCTAAATGAAGCATAGACTCCAAAAAAGGGGAGAACAAAAACATAGATATATATATAAAAACAAAAAAAAAAAAAAAACAAACGGAAAATACCTCACAGTTTAACACAGGAAATTTGAATTAAGATTCATTCTTCAATTCTTGCTTTTCCCAAATAGTCCTATTTAATTATTACTCACCCCATTTCTACCCGGGTTCAAGTAGACGCTACCCAGCAACATAGCAACCAATTTAGGTTTGGTTTGGTTAGTTTAACGACCCATCGAACATTATGGTCATTTAAGGTCGGTTTTTGAATTTCTGGGTCACATTTTTTTTAATTTAGTTCATTTGATTCGAAGTTGTTGCGCGCGTTATAGTGGTTTGTACGCATTAGATTGATTGTACACGTTTTTATTTTAATAAAATTTTGTTGTATAGTCCTATTTACCATTAAATGATCTATTTTAAATGGTCTATCTTGGTGTGTTCAAATAGTTCTTTTATTGTTTTTGTGTTGTTTTCCGTTTTTGTGTTGTTTTCTGTACAGATGAAAAGTCAGCACGGGCCATGATGAAGTGTCTTTCAGTGTAAGGGGCATGACAGGCTGTGTACCATGGCGGTTACTTTTTTTATTCAAGTAGGAATAGGTTAATTATTTTAGTATGTCCAATCTTCAAGACATAGGTGATCATGGCCTTCCACCTCTCCCTATCCGTGGTGGCTCTTAGCACGCTTTCTCCTGTAACGTCTCTCGGCCCCCGTTCTGTCATCCACCTGCTCAGGCCTTTTAAATATGTTATCCACTGCTTTTCTCTGTCCCCTTTTCCCTCTATCTAGCCTGTTAGTATCAGGTTCTCCAAGTCCTCTTTCCTCATTACATTTTCTAGGAACTTTAGCTGTCTCTTCCTGATGCTCAATATTAATTTCCTTTTCGTTTCCATCATTTTCAGAACCTCGTCATTGCTCACATGCTCGGTCCATGATATCCGCAGCATCCTTCAGTCAGTTAGTTAAGTGCCATACGTGAAACACGCTTGGGCGATCATGTCTCGAAAGAGTCATGACTGACTGAGCAGAAGATTATCCCGTAGTAGGTTGCCATTGCTTTCTGCGGTAGACTGGTTGCCGACCAAGGCTATAGAACCCAATCTGTCCTGTTATTTAACCCATAACTGGAAGGAAGAGACGGATTAATAACTTTCTCAAGGGTATTTGCGCGTAAGTGAATGCAATGAATTCAACTGGAATTCGAACTCGGCTCCCCGATTTCTTGTTCGGAGCCGATATCCACTACACCACAACGCAGCATCCTTACGGAATCAAAAAAAGAATAGCAAATTTAGGAAACAACGATATTGTTCCGTGGGACTAGGGCTAGATTAACCATTAAGAAAAATAAGCAGTTGTTCTCATCTTTATTGTCATATTCATGACTTTTCGGCACTTGTACGCTCCGACCTTCTTCAAGTGACTAGGACTTTGAAGCGAACCCCTTTATTTTGATCACTGGGATAGATAGCGGCGAACAAGACTTAGAGAGTTGAGTTAAATGGAGATAACTAACACATCCGGAAGTGGCATGACTCATGGAACGAGAACAATCTACACCAGTGAATAAAGTGTTCTGTTCAAAGTTCCAGTCACCTGAAAAAAGGTCGGAGTGTACAATGGTCGAAACGTCATGAATATGATATTAAAGATGAGGATAACAGTCTGAGTAATGTAAGTAACGTCTGAAGAAATAAGTCGAACACGATTAACATTTGAATCTGCTGGGCGCTATAACGAACGTGGGGAGACAACTGATCCCCTGATTGGTTAATAAAGGAACATGCTGGTTCTGGGTATGACGGTAAGAAATTCATCCAGCAAGAAGGCCTTTGATAAGGAGATTGTGAGAAGCATGGGATCACCTTTTAATTGCTGCTGTTCCCAGCTCCACGCTGACCTGGAGTGGTAGAACCTGTTAGGGTCCCAACTATGGGTAAATAGTTTATCCCCAAACAGGGGTCAAAACATTATGAAAGTTTAAAAATAGACTTTTATAGAAATATATGCATAAAAGTAGATTTTTATAGAAATATAGACATTTTTGAAAGAAAAATATTAACAATAACACATTTTTGAATGAAAAAAAAACTATTGCCATAGTACATTTTTGAAGGAAAAAATATTACCATCAATACATTTTTAAATACAAAACTAGAAGAAATCTTCAGTTTTCTAAAATGAAAATAAAAAAAAAGATTTCATCAGAATCTGACTAAATCAACCTTCTTACTATAACCGAACATTAAAAAATAAACAAACCTTAAAATCCCACCTTTTTGGCATTAAAAAACCCACAGAGGTGTTGATATGCCGTCAAATAAAACTCAAATACAAACTCAAACTCAAACTCAAAGGAACATGGCTAGGGAGATAATGGGATTTAATTTTTTGTGAACGATCTGTGGGGAAGACGGCCCACCTGTTCGTTTCGTATTATTCTGGCTGTCTGCTTACGTCAACCTGTAACGTGCCGGTTATAAAACCCTTTTTGGTCACAGTTCAGTTGCAATCTGGTCGTTTCGACAATTGCTGCGTTTGGTCCTTCCTGGTTCGATTTTCCAAGGCATTGGTGTTGTTCTGTGTATCTCTCGATTGTTATACGTGCTTTAGTGATTTCCAGAGTTGTTGCACCGACACTCCATACTAGCATAAATAATTCGTACTTTGAGCCTTAAGCGTGTCTTCGGGTGTGACACAGTTGCGAGAAAAGATTTTGTGGTCTTAAATTAATTAGTAGACCCGAAATCTCCATTTTCTTTCGCTGTTAGGCATGGACCAGACTCCTATCCTTGGATTTCTCCACTTACCCTCAGTCTATCTCTTTGTTGCTAAGTGCTCAGCAGAGAGGCGTCGAGTAACATTTTTAAATTCTTTGTCATGGCCCTACTGGGGATCAAGCCCGAACCACCCGCCCAGTAGGCATGCACTCTACCATTGCTCTTAATAATATTAATAAACCTATTAATAATATAATCTTAATAAGGTCAGAAAAATAGTCCCAGGAAAATTTCCATTGGTCATTTTTGTAAAAAAAAAAAAAAAAAAAAAAAAATAGAATAAAAAATCACCTAAGATCACATACATTTTACCTGGATAAAGGTGTTCGTAATGTGTGAGCTGTACTTGTGAGTACAATTTTTTTTGTATTTCTTTGAGGTATATGCTACCAGAAATCCTTTAAATGACTTTATCAGAACCATTTTCAGTCTAACTGAGGGCTCCAACTACAACGGAAATTATTGATGTCTTTTTATGCCCCATTTTAAAAAAAAATCTTTTTTTCAAGTTCCTTGTATTGTGATATTTATTGAAGATTTTCCAAGATATATTACAATCGGCAGGAACTTTTGTGTTAATAAGAAAGCACATTCTGTTTAGCTTTTTGTCTTTGATTACAATGTCTGGCGATTAGCTTTGTTCGGATTGTGTGTATTGTAAATTCCCATAAAACATTTTTTTTAATTTTTGAAACACACTGCTACCCGGTACAAGATGGTCAATTGTTGTATAGACATTTGCTTTCAGTTTTCAACCAGTGAACTAAGGTCAGAAATGGGTTCATGCCATTTTCCACTGATTATTAAAAAAGATTATTATTATTATTTTTATTATTATTTCCTCTGATTTCTGTTGTATAATCATTACTTTCGGGGGTCTCAACCAGAGACCTAAGGTCAGAAATGTTTCATTCCATTTTCCACTGATCATTTTTGAAAAAAAATTGACAATTATTATTATTATTACATAATATATAATTATATATATGGTATATATTACCTTGAAAATCTTGAAGCATTTCCAATCAATCCGAGGGCTCTAGCTACAACTGAAATTATTAGTGTCCTCATGAGCCACATTTTGTGTATTTATTTAAGGCATGGGCTACCAGGAATCCCTTCACTGAGTCTATCGGAACCTTTTGCAATCAATCCGAGGGCTCCAGCTACAACTGGAATTATTGATATCCTCACATACATTATTTATTCTTACTATTTCCTTTTATTTTTGTTGTATACAAATTTCCTTCCGGACCCCAACCAGAGATCTATGATCAGAGATAGCTTCAGGACATTTTCCAATAATCCTTTTGTAACATAAAAAAACTAATAAACACACATTTCACATAATATCACCCGTATTCATCAATTTCATCAATGTATGTCGATATGGAAAACAACCCATTACCTCAATCATATAAATGGAACCTATAAGTCTGGTGAAATAAACATTAAAAGAGATATATTTCAAGGCAACTCTTTGTCTCCCTTAATATTCTGCATATCATTAATAGCACTAACCAGTCAACTTAACAAGACAGAATGTGGTTATAAAATAGCTCAAAAGAAAATAAGCCATCTATTTTACATGGATGACTTAAAGTTGTATGCTAAGAATGATAATGATCTGGAAGGTCCTCTGCAAACTGTAAAATGCTTCAGCGAAGACATTGGAATTAAATTCAATTTGAATAAATGTGCTAAAAGTACAGTCTGACGAGGATCACTACAGCAAAACATTCTCAATTAGCTTAGACCCTGATGTAACAATAAAAGATTTAGAACCAGGAGAAGCTGATAAATACGTAGGTCTAAATGAGAGTGAAAACATTCACCATAAAAAACTGAAAGAAATAGTGCGTAAAGAGTACTATAGAAGGCTACGACTGATATTAAAAACTGAATTGAATTCTCAGAACAGAATTATGGCCATTAATAGCCTTGCAATCCCAGTTGTCGAATATAGTTTCAACAGCTTAAACTGGACTCTAAACGACATCAGGAGAATGGATTCTAAACAAGAAAGCTTCTTTCTAAGCATAAGATGCATCATACAAAGGCTGATGTAGACCGTCTATACATGCCCCGTAAAGAAGGTGGAAGAGGTCTTATTCAGCTGGAATTGTCATACAAGACAACAACTATTGGCTAACTAACATACATAGAAACAACAAAGGATTGGATGATACAATTAGTAAGGCAACATGAAGAAAGAAAGAAAAAAATATTCAATAATAAAAGAAGGCAGTAAATACAAACAAGATTTATAGTTAGTAGATTCTGTGGAAAAGCAAAACAGAAGCCAAGAACCAACTATTGCGGCAAAAAATATGAAAATGAAAGCCAAAGATAAAGCTCTTGAACAGATGAAACAGCGCTGGCAAGACAAACCTCTGCATGGCCAATATCCAGTACGTGCCAATAAATCCAATGTTGACAAAGTTAATACTCATCGATGGTTACGTGCATCTGGATTAAAGTCTGAAACTGAAGGCTTTATTCTTGCAGCACAAGACCAAAGTCTTTTCACTAGAAACTTTCAGGCAAATATTATGCATAATAATATGGATCCAAAATGCAGGTTTTGTGATAAACACCAAGAAACAATAGACCACCTAATCTCAGGCTGTTCTGTGCTTGCTCCAAATGAATATAAAAATCGCCACGATAGAGTTGGGCAATATTTACATTGGGCAATGTGCAAACATTATGGAAAAGCTGCAAACAAACACTGGTATGAACATCACCCAGCACCGGTTACAGAAATAGAAGATGTCACCATTCTATGGGATTACACCATCTACACAGACAGAAAAATTGAAGCAAATAGGCCAGACATTATTGTTAAAAACCAGAAGGACCAGAAGGAGAAAACTTGTCTATTAATTGATATGGCTTGTCCAGCGGATTGTAACATAGCAATCAAGGAATTTGAAATACTGTCAAAATATAAAGACCTGGAAATGAAAATAGAAAAAATATGGAAATTGAAAACAAGAGTTGTGCCAATGATAGTAGGTGCACTTGGAATGATAAAAAATGGAACAAAACAACACATTGAAAGAATCCCTGGAAACCCCAGCTTAAGAGATATACAAAAAATTGTCTTATTAAGTACAGCCCACACACTAAGGAAAACTTTATCTATGTAATGGTAGGGATGATAGGGAAGATAGAAAAACATGAAATGGAGCCATAACAACACGCCACGACCTGCCTTAGGTCTCCCAGTAGACTTGGTTGGTAGTGAGACCAAAGCAGAAATCGAAATATGATGAAAAATGACATAATAATTAGGAACTTTCAGGCAAATATTAGACATAATAATGTGGATCCAAAATGCAGGTTCTTTGAAACAAGAAACAATAGACCATCAAATCTCAGGATGTTCTGTGCTTGCCCCAAATGAATATAAAAATCGTCACGATAGAGTGGGGCAATATTTACATTGGACAATGTGCAAACACTATGAAAATATGTAAACAAACACTAGTATGAACATCACCCAGCACCTGTTACAGAAATAGAAGATGTCACCATTCTATGAGATTACACCATCTACACAGACAGAAAAATTGAAGCAAATAGGCTGGACATTATTGTTAAAAACCAGAAAGAAAAAACTTGCTTATTAATTGATATGGCTTGTCCAGCGGATTGTAACATAGCAACCAAGGAATTCGAAAAAACTGTCAAAATATAAAGACCTGGAAATTGAAAAACAACACGCCACTACCTGCCTTAGGTCTCCCCGCAGACTTGGTTGGTAGTGAGACCAAAGCAGAAATCGAAATATGATGAAAAATGACATAATAATAATAATAATATCATGTTATTGGTGTAAAACTAAAAGAAGAGAAATAAAAAACGGGTCTGACATCCTTGAAAATCAGTATTCAATTTTCTTCTATGTGCCCGTCCTTTTAGGACATAGGCGATCATGCCTTTTCACGTCTCCCTATCCCTGGTGGCTCTTAGTACGTTTTTTCCTGTTACACCATGTAACCCCCGTTCTGTCATCCACCTGCTCAGGCCCTTCAAATATGTTATCCGCTGCCTTCCTCTGTCTTTTTTTCTCCTCTATCTGGCCTGTCAGTATCAGGTTCTCCAAGCCCTCCTTCCTCATTGCATATCCCAGGAACTTAAGTTGTCTCTTCCTGATGCTGACTATTAATTTTCTTTTCGTTGCCATTCTTTCCAACACCTCATCATTGATCACATGCTCGGGCATCCTTCTGTAGAACCGTATTTCCGCTGCTTCAATTTTTTCTTTTATTTTCGATGATACTGTCCAACATTTACTGCCGCACTGAAGAACTGAAATCACATAGCAATCTAGCATTCTCTTCTTTGTTTCTAGTGAAATTTTCCTGTGTCTTAGTACTTTACTCAGCTTCTGGAACGCGTCCTTCGCCATGCCAATTCGCCTTCGGGTCTCTATATCGCACTTTCCATCTCTTGGTAGAACACTTACTAAGTATTTAAATCGTTGTACTTGCTTGATTCTAGTATACCCCACCTGTATTTGGCATTTTGGGTTGATCTTTTTGCTGATGACCATGGTCATCAACATTCAGCATTCAGTATCCTGGCTTTTTCTTAGTCTCAAGTTTTAAGCTCTGACACCAAAAGAAATACGCAACTATTTTAGCTACCAAGTATTACGGGAATAGCAGTAATTATTGTTTCCGAGTTTGCAGCACGCAGACAACAAATTTAGCCGTCAAGCAGGCAGAGGATGAATAGTGGACATGTACTGAGATAGAATCACGTCAGAATATCAACATAACAGGCAAGCATACCAAAACATAACAAGATATGAAACTTACTCTTCGATAGAATGCTTAATATATAAAAAGGGGACGCTTATAATAGAATATGAAAAGATATTATAAAAATGGAATTAATACAACAGGAAAATCTTTCCTGGTAACATATGAGAGAAGGATATTGTTGTAGGGTTCTACCTTTTTTATAAAAATGGACACGTCCAGAGTATACGTACATTCACGACTGGGCAAAATTAGACAGCTATATTTGGCTGGGCTATATAGCCCGTAGAAGACACGTTAAAAAAGCCTTGTGCCACATTTTGCACTGGTGGGGGGGGAGGAATAAATACTGAATACCGCGTTTTCACAGAAAGTTAATCGGAGAATTCGAGAGTCCAGAGAGAGATTGGCAGTCAGTATACAGTAGTTCATAGTAGCTCTGTGCTTCACTCATTCAGAAGATTATTACGCCGTACCAGTCAGTTCCCAACGCGGACAGACTCAATTATACTACGGCTTCACTTCCAGAGACTTGTACATATGCTTTTTACTAACCCGCATTCCTGGACTATTATTCTTCGTTCAAGTCTGTATCCTTACGTTAATACACTTATCTTTCTATCTCAATTACTGGTCGTTGTTCATTTATTTGTGCGGGCCCCATTTCCGGAAGCCACAACAGATATAATCCGTGAAATATAGAATGGCTTGAAGTATTCAAATCAGTTAAAATCTGCACAAGCAAGACATTTAAATAAAAACCTGTTTCTGATCAGAACTCTTAAAGAATAATACATATTCCGTCGATTTAGAGAAAAAGATATTTGATAATTTAAGACACAAAAACCTATTTGATTTTATATCCGAGCTGTGGTACAGTGGATATCGGCTCCGAACGAGAAACCGGGTAGCCGAGTTCGAATTCCAGTTGAATCCATTGCATTCACTTACGCGCAAATACCATTGGGAAAGGTATTAATCCGTCTCTTCCTTCCAGTTATGGGTTAAATAGCAGGACAGATTGGGTTTTATAGCCTTGGTCGGCAACCAGTCTACCGCAGAAAGTAATGGCAACTTACTGCGGGATAATCTTCTGCCCAGTCAGTCATCTCTCTTTCGAAACATGATCGCCCAAGCGTGTATCACGTATGGCACTTAACTGACTGAAGTCGGAACAGCTTTTTGGAACAAACTTTCGACATGATGTTTTCCCGATCACTACAACCTTAGCTTCTTTAAATCTAGGTTTACCCGTTAACTTTCTTGCATGGCCTCACTTGTCTTCTCTTACGCTCATACAACACCACACAGTAACCCTCTACTTTGAGTGGTTTCTTTTATGAGTAAGCATTATTTTAAAAAAAGTCGCTAAAATAAAAAGAGAAAAAAGACAATGGCGTGTTGTCGCACAGGAATTCACCCAGTCAGTTAAGTGCCATACGTGATACACGCTTTGGGCGATCATGTCTCGAAAGAGACATGACTGACTGGGCATAAGATTATCCCGCAGGTGTTAGCCATTGCTTTCTGCGGTAGACTGGTTGCCAGCCAATGCTATAGAACCCAATCTGTCCTCTTATTTGAATGATAGCTAGAGGGAGAAGAGATTTATTATATTGTTAAGTAGTAATTATTCGAGGATCAGTCAATTATTTCTGATTTTGAAGTTGTTTTCGAATTTGAAGTTGATTAATC
The DNA here is from genome assembly GCA_037127315.1 of Ascarosepion bandense. Taxonomy (NCBI): domain Eukaryota; kingdom Metazoa; phylum Mollusca; class Cephalopoda; order Sepiida; family Sepiidae; genus Ascarosepion; species Ascarosepion bandense. Next base: position 819,386 of record JBBBDQ010002035.1, on the reverse strand, counting down.
CATTTTGAAGTTGATTAAACCATTTTGGAGTTGATTAATTTTTTTTAACCTGAAAATAAGTTCATTTTGAAGTTGATTATTATCATTTTGAAGTTGAAAAGGTAAAGATAAAGAAACTTATTGCTTAACTTAGTATTAACTATTTGGTTAAATTGTGGTATGTACCAAATTATTTTCGTATTTTGATTATGTTTGGTATTATGATTAATTTGTTTATAATATTTAATGTCATTACATTTATATCTGCTATTTAGAGCTGTTGTAGTAAAGACTATGTTGCTAGAAAATGTCTTTAGTGGAAGAATTGTTGTTAGAGCTGTGTTGTAGTGAAGACTATGTTGCTAGAAAATGTCTTTAGTGGAAGAATTGTTGTTAGAGCTGTGTTGTAGTAAAGACTATGTTGCTAGCAAATGTCTTTAGTGGAAGAATTGTTGTTAGAGCTGTGTTGTAGTAAAGACTATGTTGCTAGAAAATGTCTTTAGTGGAAGAATTGTTGTTAGAGCTGTGTTGTAGTAAAGACTATGTTGCTAGAAAATGTCTAGTGGAAGAATTGTTAGAGCTGTGTTGTAGTAAAGACTATGTTGCTAGCAAATGTCTTTAGTGGAAGAATTGTTGTTAGAGCTGTGTTGTAGTAAAGACTATGTTGCTAGCAAATGTCTTTAGTGGAAGAATTGTTGTTAGAGCTGTGTTGTAGTAAAGACTATGTTGCTAGAAAATGTCTTTAGTGGAAGAATTGTTGTTAGAGCTGTGTTGTAGTGAAGACTATGTTGATAAAAAATGTCTTCAGTGGAAGAATTGTTGTTAAATCTGTGTTGCAGTAATGACTATGTTGCTAGAAAATGTCTTTAGTGGAAGAATTGTTGTTAGAGCTGTGTTGTAGTAAAGACTATGTTGCTAGAAAATGTCTTTAGTGGAAGAATTGTTGTTAGAGCTGTGTTGTAGTAAAGACTATGTTGCTAGCAAATGTCTTTAGTGGAAGAATTGTTGTTAGAGCTGTGTTGTAGTAAAGACTATGTTGCTAGAAAATGTCTTCAGTGGAAGAATTGTTGTTAGAGCTGTGTTGTAGTAAAGCACTATGTTGCTAGCAAATGTCTTTAGTGGAAGAATTGTTGTTAGAGCTGTGTTGTAGTAAAGACTATGTTGCTAGAAAATGTATTTAGTGGAAGAATTGTTGTTAGAGCGGTGTTGTAGTAAAGACTATGTTGCTAGCAAATGTCTTTAGTGGAAGAATTGTTGTTAGAGCTGTGTTGTAGTAAAGACTATGTTGCTAGCAAATGTCTTTAGTGGAAGAATTGTTGTTAAATCTGTGTTGTAGTAAAAACTATGTTGCTAGAAAATGTCTTTAGTGGAAGAATTGTTGTTAGAGCTGTGTTGTAGTAAAGACTATGTTGCTAGAAAATGTCTTTAGTGGAAGAATTGTTGTTAGAGCTGTGTTGTAGTAAAGACTATGTTGCTAGAAAATGTCTTTAGTGGAAGAATTGTTGTTAGAGCTGTGTTGTAGTAAAGACTATGTTGCAAGCAAATGTCTTTAGTGGAAGAATTGTTGTTAAATCTGTGTTGTAGTAAAGACTATGTTGCTAGAAAATGTCTTTATTTGAAGAATTGTTGTTAGAGCTGTGTTGTTGTAAAGACTATGTTGCTAGAAAATGTCTTTAGTGGAAGAATTGTTGTTAGAGCTGTGTTGTAGTAAAGACTATGTTGCTAGAAAATGTCTTTAGTGGAAGAATTGTTGTTAGAGCTGTGTTGTAGTAAAGACTATGTTGCTAGAAAATGTCTTTAGTGGAAGAATTGTTGTTAAATCTGTGTTGTAGTAAAGACTATGTTGCTAGAAAATGTCTTTAGTGGAAGAATTGTTGTTAAATCTGTGTCGTAGTAAAGACTATGTTGCTAGAAAATGTCTTTAGTGGAAGAATTGTTGTTAGAGCTGTGTTGTAGTAAAGACTATGTTGCTAGAAAATGTCTTTAGTGGAAGAATTGTTGTTAGAGCTGTGTTGTAGTAAAGACTATGTTGATAAAAATGTCTTTAGTGGAAGAATTGTTGTTAAATCTGTGTTGTAGTAAAGACTATGTTGATAAAAAATGTCTTTAGTGGAAGAATTGTTGTTAGAGCTGTGTTGTAGTAAAGACTATGTTGCTAGCAAATGTCTTTAGTGGAAGAATTGTTGTTAAATCTGTGTTGTAGTAAAGACTATGTTGCTAGAAAATGTCTTTAGTGGAAGAATTGTTGTTAGAGCTGTGTTGTAGTAAAGACTATGTTGCTAGCAAATGTCTTTAGTGGAAGAATTGTTGTTAGAGCTGTGTTGTAGTAAAGACTATGTTGCTAGAAAATGTCTTTAGTGGAAGAATTGTTGTTAGAGCTGTGTTGTAGTAAAGACTATGTTGCTAGAAAATGTCTTTAGTGGAAGAATTGTTGTTAAATCTGTGTTGTAGTAAAGACTATGTTGCTAGAAAATGTCTTTAGTGGAAGAATTGTTGTTAAATCTGTGTTGTAGTAAAGACTATGTTGCTAGCAAATGTCTTTAGTGGAATAATTGTTGTTAGAGCTGTGTTGTAGTAAAGACTATGTTGCTAGCAAATGTCTTTAGTGGAAGAATTGTTGTGAAATCTGTGATGTAGTAAAAACTATGTTGCTAGAAAATGTCTTTAGTGGAATAATTGTTGTTAGAGCTGTGTTGTAGTAAAGACTATGTTGCTAGCAAATGTCTTTAGTGGAAGAATTGTTGTGAAATCTGTGATGTAGTAAAAACTATGTTGCTAGAAAATGTCTTTAGTGGAAGAATTGTTGTTAGAGCTGTGTTGTAGTAAAGACTATGTTGCAAGCAAATGTCTTTAGTGGAAGAATTGTTGTTAAATCTGTGTTGTAGTAAAGACTATGTTGCTAGAAAATGTCTTTATTTGAAGAATTGTTGTTAGAGCTGTGTTGTTGTAAAGACTATGTTGCTAGAAAATGTCTTTAGTGGAAGAATTGTTGTTAGAGCTGTGTTGTAGTAAAGACTATGTTGCTAGAAAATGTCTTTAGTGGAAGAATTGTTGTTAGAGCTGTGTTGTAGTAAAGACTATGTTGCTAGAAAATGTCTTTAGTGGAAGAATTGTTGTTAAATCTGTGTTGTAGTAAAGACTATGTTGCTAGAAAATGTCTTTAGTGGAAGAATTGTTGTTAGAGCTGTGTTGTAGTAAAGACTATGTTGCTAGAAAATGTCTTTAGTGGAAGAATTGTTGTTAGAGCTGTGTTGTAGTAAAGACTATGTTGCTAGAAAATGTCTTTAGTGGAAGAATTGTTGTTAGAGCTGTGTTGTAGTAAAGACTATGCTGATAAAAAATGTCTTTAGTGGAAGAATTGTTGTTAAATCTGTGTTGTAGTAAAAACTATGTTGCTAGAAAATGTCTTTAGTGGAAGAATTGTTGTTAGAGCTGTGTTGTAGTAAAGACTATGTTGCAAGCAAATGTCTTTAGTGGAAGAATTGTTGTTAAATCTGTGTTGTAGTAAAGACTATGTTGCTAGAAAATGTCTTTATTTGAAGAATTGTTGTTAGAGCTGTGTTGTTGTAAAAACTATGTTGCTAGAAAATGTCTTTAGTGGAAGAATTGTTGTTAGAGCTGTGTTGTAGTAAAGACTATGTTGCTAGCAAATGTCTTTAGTGGAAGAATTGTTGTTAGAGCTGTGTTGTAGTAAAGACTATGTTGCTAGCAAATGTCTAGTGGAAGAATTGTTGTTAGAGCTGTGTTGTAGTAAAGACTATGTTGCTAGAAAATGTCTTTAGTGGAAGAATTGTTGTTAGAGCTGTGTTGTAGTGAAGACTATGTTGATAAAAAATGTCTTCAGTGGAAGAATTGTTGTTAAATCTGTGTTGCAGTAATGACTATGTTGCTAGAAAATGTCTTTAGTGGAAGAATTGTTGTTAGAGCTGTGTTGTAGTAAAGACTATGTTGCTAGAAAATGTCTTTAGTGGAAGAATTGTTGTTAGAGCTGTGTTGTAGTAAAGACTATGTTGCTAGCAAATGTCTTTAGTGGAAGAATTGTTGTTAGAGCTGTGTTGTAGTAAAGACTATGTTGCTAGAAAATGTCTTCAGTGGAAGAATTGTTGTTAGAGCTGTGTTGTAGTAAAGACTATGTTGCTAGCAAATGTCTTTAGTGGAAGAATTGTTGTTAGAGCTGTGTTGTAGTAAAGACTATGTTGCTAGAAAATGTCTTTAGTGGAAGAATTGTTGTTAGAGCTGTGTTGTAGTAAAGACTATGTTGCTAGAAAATGTCTTTAGTGGAAGAATTGTTGTTATAGCTGTGTTGTAGTAAAGACTATGTTGCTAGAAAATGTCTTTAGTGGAAGAATTGTTGTTAGAGCTGTGTTGTAGTAAAGACTATGTTGCAAGCAAATGTCTTTAGTGGAAGAATTGTTGTTAAATCTGTGTTGTAGTAAAGACTATGTTGCTAGAAAATGTCTTTATTTGAAGAATTGTTGTTAGAGCTGTGTTGTTGTAAAGACTATGTTGCTAGAAAATGTCTTTAGTGGAAGAATTGTTGTTAGAGCTGTGTTGTAGTAAAGACTATGTTGCTAGAAAATGTCTTTAGTGGAAGAATTGTTGTTAGAGCTGTGTTGTAGTAAAGACTATGTTGCTAGAAAATGTCTTTAGTGGAAGAATTGTTGTTAAATCTGTGTTGTAGTAAAGACTATGTTGCTAGAAAATGTCTTTAGTGGAAGAATTGTTGTTAAATCTGTGTTGTAGTAAAGACTATGTTGCTAGAAAATGTCTTTAGTGGAAGAATTGTTGTTAGAGCTGTGTTGTAGTAAAGACTATGTTGCTAGCAAATGTATTTAGTGGAAGAATTGTTTTTAGAGCTGTGTTGTAGTAAAGACTATGCTGATAAAAAATGTCTTTAGTGGAAGAATTGTTGTTAAATCTGTGTTGCAGTAATGACTATGTTGCTAGAAAATGTCTTTAGTGGAAGAATTGTTGTTAGAGCTGTGTTGTAGTAAAGACTATGTTGCTAGAAAATGTCTTTAGTGGAAGAATTGTTGTTAGAGCTGTGTTGTAGTAAAGACTATGTTGCTAGAAAATGTCTTTAGTGGAAGAATTGTTGTTAGAGCTGTGTTGTAGTAAAGACTATGTTGCTAGCAAATGTATTTAGTGGAAGAATTGTTTTTAGAGCTGTGTTGTAGTAAAGACTATGCTGATAAAAAATGTCTTTAGTGGAAGAATTGTTGTTAAATCTGTGTTGCAGTAATGACTATGTTGCTAGAAAATGTCTTTAGTGGAAGAATTGTTGTTAGAGCTGTGTTGTAGTAAAGACTATGTTGCTAGAAAATGTATTTAGTGGAAGAATTGTTGTTAGAGCTGTGTTGTAGTAAAGACTATGTTGCTAGCAAATGTTTTAGTGGAAGAATTGTTGTTAGAGCTGTGTTGTAGTAAAGACTATGTTGCTAGAAAATGTCTTTAGTGGAAGAATTGTTGTTAAATCTGTGTTGTAGTAAAGACTATGTTGATAAAAAATGTCTTTAGTGGAAGAATTGTTGTTAGAGCTGTGTTGTAGTAAAGACTATGTTGCTAGCAAATGTCTTTAGTGGAAGAATTGTTGTTAGAGCTGTGTTGTAGTGAAGACTATGTTGCCAGAAAATGTCTTTAGTGGAAGAATTGTTGTTAGAGCTGTGTTGTAGTGAAGACTATGTTGCTAGAAAATGTCTTTATTTGAAGAATTGTTGTTAGAGCTGTGTTGTAGTGAAGACTATGTTGCTAGAAAATGTCTTTAGTGGAAGAATTGTTGTTAGAGCTGTGTTGTAGTAAAGACTATGTTGCTAGAAAATGTCTTTAGTGGAAGAATTGTTGTTAAATCTGTGTTGTAGTAAAGACTATGTTGCTAGCAAATGTCTTTAGTGGAATAATTGTTGTTAGAGCTGTGTTGTAGTAAAGACTATGTTGCTAGCAAATGTCTTTAGTGGAAGAATTGTTGTTAAATCTGTGTTGTAGTAAAAACTATGTTGCTAGAAAATGTCTTTAGTGGAAGAATTGTTGTTAGAGCTGTGTTGTAGTAAAGACTATGTTGCAAGCAAATGTCTTTAGTGGAAGAATTGTTGTTAGAGCTGTGTTGTAGTAAAGACTATGTTGCTAGAAAATGTCTTTAGTGGAAGAATTGTTGTTAGAGCTGTGTTGTTGTAAAGACTATGTTGCTAGAAAATGTCTTTAGTGGAAGAATTGTTGTTAGAGCTGTGTTGTAGTAAAGACTATGTTGCTAGAAAATGTCTTTAGTGGAAGAATTGTTGTTAGAGCTGTGTTGTAGTAAAGACTATGTTGCTAGAAAATGTCTTTAGTGGAAGAATTGTTGTTAAATCTGTGTTGTAGTAAAGACTATGTTGCTAGAAAATGTCTTTAGTGGAAGAATTGTTGTTAAATCTGTGTTGTAGTAAAGACTATGTTGCTAGAAAATGTCTTTAGTGGAATAATTGTTGTTAGTAAAGACTATGTTGCTAGAAAATGTCTTTAGTGGAAGAATTGTTGTTAAAGCTGTGTTGTAGTAAAGACTATATTGATAAAAAATGTCTTTAGTGGAAGAATTGTTGTTAGAGCTGTGTTGTAGTAAAGACTATGTTGCTAGAAAATGTCTTTAGTGGAAGAATTGTTGTTAAATCTGTGTTGTAGTAAAGACTATGTTGATAAAAAATGTCTTTAGTGGAAGAATTGTTGTTAAATCTGTGTTGTAGTAAAGACTATGTTGCTAGCAAATGTCTTTAGTGGAAGAATTGTTGTTAGAGCTGTGTTGTAGTGAAGACTATGTTGCCAGAAAATGTCTTTAGTGGAAGAATTGTTGTTAGAGCTGTGTTGTAGTGAAGACTATGTTGCTAGAAAATGTCTTTAGTGGAAGAATTGTTGTTAGAGCTGTGTTGTAGTAAAGACTATGTTGCTAGAAAATGTCTTTAGTGGAAGAATTGTTGTTAAATCTGTGTTGTAGTAAAGACTATGTTGCTAGAAAATGTCTTTAGTGGAAGAATTGTTGTTAAATTTGTGTTGTAGTAAAGACTATGTTGCTAGAAAATGTCTTTAGTGGAAGAATTGTTGTTAGAGCTGTGTTGTAGTAAAGACTATGTTGCTAGCAAATGTCTTTAGTGGAAGAATTGTTGTTAGAGCTGTGTTGTAGTAAAGACTATGTTGCTAGCAAATGTCTTTAGTGGAAGAATTGTTGTTAAATCTGTGTTGTAGTAAAGACTATGTTGCTAGAAAATGTCTTTAGTGGAAGAATTGTTGTTAGAGCTGTGTTGTAGTAAAGACTATGTTGCTAGAAAATGTCTTTAGTGGAAGAATTGTTGTTAAATCTGTGTTGTAGTAAAGACTATGTTGCTAGAAAATGTCTTTAGTGGAAGAATTGTTGTTAAATCTGTGTCGTAGTAAAGACTATGTTGCTAGAAAATCTCTTTAGTGGAAGAATTGTTGTTAGAGCTGTGTTGTAGTAAAGACTATGTTGCTAGAAAATGTCTTTAGTGGAAGAATTGTTGTTAGAGCTGTGTTGTAGTAAAGACTATGTTGATAAAAAATGTCTTTAGTGGAAGAATTGTTGTTAAATCTGTGTTGTAGTAAAGACTATGTTGATAAAAAATGTCTTTAGTGGAATAATTGTTGTTAAATCTGTGTTGTAGTAAAGACTATGTTGCTAGAAAATGTCTTTAGTGGAAGAATTGTTGTTAGAGCTGTGTTGTAGTAAAGACTATGTTGCTAGAAAATGTCTTTAGTGGAAGAATTGTTGTTAAATCTGTGTTGTAGTAAAGACTATGTTGCTAGAAAATGTCTTTAGTGGAAGAATTGTTGTTAGAGCTGTGTTGTAGTAAAGACTATGTTGCTAGCAAATGTCTTTAGTGGAAGAATTGTTGTTAAATCTTTGTTGTAGTAAAGACTATGTTGCTAGAAAATGTCTTTAGTGGAAGAATTGTTGTTAGAGCTGTGTTGTAGTAAAGACTATGTTGCTAGCAAATGTCTTTAGTGGAAGAATTGTTGTTAAATCTGTGTTGTAGTAAAGACTATGTTGCTAGAAAATGTCTTTAGTGGAAGAATTGTTGTTAGAGCTGTGTTGTAGTAAAGACTATGTTGCTAGAAAATGTCTTTAGTGGAAGAATTGTTGTTAAATCTGTGTTGTAGTAAAGACTATGTTGCTAGAAAATGTCTTTAGTGGAAGAATTGTTGTTAGAGCTGTGTTGTAGTAAAGACTATGTTACTAGAAAATGTCTTTAGTGGAAGAATTGTTGTTAAATCTGTGTTGTAGTAAAGACTATGTTGCTAGAAAATGTCTTTAGTGGAAGAATTGTTGTTAGAGCTGTGTTGTAGTAAAGACTATGTTGCTAGAAAATGTCTTTAGTGGAAGAATTGTTGTTAGAGCTGTGTTGTAGTAAAGACTATGTTGCTAGAAAATGTCTTTAGTGGAAGAATTGTTGTTAAATCTTTGTTGTAGTAAAGACTATGTTGCTAGAAAATGTCTTTAGTGGAAGAATTGTTGTTAGAGCTGTGTTGTAGTAAAGACTATGTTGCTAGAAAATGTCTTTAGTGGAAGAATTGTTGTTAGAGCTGTGTTGTAGTAAAGACTATGTTGATAAAAAATGTCTTTAGTGGAAGAATTGTTGTTAAATCTGTGATCAACTGAATGTCGTCTATGGCTAATAATGGATGGGGGATGTTATGGAGCATTATTCTTTAAATATGATAAGCACTATCAACTAAGTCAAGTGTAACACCGAGAAAGTCAACTTTTTTGAGGTTACTATTTACTATTACTTTAAGATTAAAGTTCTTTCGTATTCTATGTATTTATGGATTACCATAAACATTCATTATATATATATATAGTCATCCGCAGACAGGTCTGTATCACAGCTAATCAATACTGTTAGACCCCGATTGCTTTCTAACACAGGATTGAAACCCGACCGAATTGGCTTCAGTCGGCGATTCTACCTCTGAGCTGTGGGCGCTCGGTAGAAGGAGGCAAACTTTTTAGCGTGTATATTATCAATAGCTGAGAGTGTTCTAATTCATTGTTGAATGAAACATACGTATATATATATAATGTTCAAACAAAAAAAATTCATATATATATATATATATATATATACATATATATATATATTGTATATAACACTCTTTGTATATGTAACGCTAGGGATGTTAGGAAGACATGAAAAAAAGAAATGAAATGGGGCCATAACAACACACCACGAACAGCCTTAGGTCTTCCTGCAGATTTGGTAGGTAATGCGACCATAGCAGAAATCGAATAATGAGGAAAATGGTATTAAGGCAACATGAAGAAAGAAAGAAAAAATATTCAATAATAAAAGAAGGCAGTAAATACAAGCAAGATTTACAGTTAGTAGATTCTGTGGAAAAGCAAAACAGAAGCCAAGAACCAACTATTGCGGCAAAAAATATGAAAATGAAAGCCAAAGATAAAGCTCTTGAACAGATGAAACAGCGCTGGCAAGACAAACCTCTGCATGGCCAATATCCAGAACGTGCCAATAAATCCAATGTTGATAAAGTTAATACTCATCGATGGTTACGTGCATCTGGATTAAAGTCTGAAACTGAAGGCTTTATTCTTGTAGCACAAGACCAAAGTCTTTTCACTAGAAACTTTCAGGCAAATATTATGCATAATAATATGGATCCAAAATGCAGGTTTTGTGATAAACACCAAGAAACAATAGACTACCTAATCTCAGGCTGTTCTGTGCTTGCCCCAAATGAATATAAAAATCGCCACGATAGAGGTGGGCAATATTTACATTGGGCAATGTGCAAACATTATGGAAAATCTGTAAGCAAACACTGGTATGAACATCACCCAGCACCGGTTACAGAAATAGAAGATGTAACCATTCTATGGGATTACACCATCTACACAGACAGAAAAATTGAAGCAAATAGGCCAGACATTATTGTTAAAAACCAGAAAGAGAAAACTTGTCTATTAATTGATATGGCTTGTCCAGTGGATTGTAACATAGCAATCAAGGAATTTCAAAAACTGTCAAAATATAAAGACCTGGAAATGAAAATGGAAAAAATATGGAAATTGAAAACAAGAGTTGTGCCAGTGATAGTAGGTGCACTTGGAATGAAAAAAATGGAACAAAACAACACATTGAAAGAATCCCTGGAAACCCCAGCTTAAGAGATACACAAAAAATTGTCTTATTAAGTACAGCCCACACACTAAGGAAAACTTTATCTATGTAATGCTAGGAATGATAGGGAAGATAGAAAAACATGAAATGGAGCCATAACAACACGCCACGACCTGCCTTAGGTTTCCCCTTTCCCCGCAGACTTGGTTGGTAGTGAGACCAAAGCAGAAATCGAAATATGATGAAAAATGACATAATAATAATAATAACTGACTTCCTTTATCGAACGCCCATAGCTCAGAGGTAGAATTGTCGCCTGATGTCAATGCGGTTGGGTTTCAATCCTGACTAAAAGCAGTCGGATATCTAACCGTACTGATGAGCTGCGAAACAGAAACAGATCTGTCTGCGCATGACTATATATATGCAGCTTTCTTTAAAAAATGACAGACAAGGTGTAATGGCTTACTTTTTATGTGATTTTAAGATATTTGATTTCAGAACAAAATCATAAGATCACATAAAAAATTACATAAAACTTCTTAATTTTAATTTCTGTTCTCTCTCTCTCTCTCTCTCTCTCTATATATATATATATATGTATATATATATATATTGTAGGTAAGTTGTTGAACTCGTAGGTTTATTTACCTTTTGTTCATGCATTTACTTTTATAAAGAGTGCTCGATACAAATATATATATGTCTACCGGCCTGATTATTTACAATGAATTTTGTAACGAAAATTTGTGTCATTTTGCAGGATTCGAATCTGCGACCTCTATCAACATAGCCGCCAATTGATCTAGTGCATCTTAGACCACTCGACCACGAATGACAAACAGTCTAAACGAAATCAAATCAAGCCTATATAACACAATTTTCGATTCTACACGAATAACCACCTCTGCTCTGAAATGTATCGTAATGTCAACAAATGAAAACAGACAATGTTACGGAAAATCCAGAGGATTAACGAAATGGTTTTAACAACCGACATATTGAAATTATTTGTTTGAACATTATTTTTAATTCATACTCGTATTTGAGTAGATATTCTGCTTTTAATCAAACAGTATATTTATTCTACTGGCCTGATTATTTACGATAAATTAACCATTTCATTTAGAATAATGTATCATTCGTGGTCGAGTGGTCTAAGAAGCGACAGTGGTCTAAGACACACCAGATCAATTAGTGGCTTTCCCTATGTTGATAGGGGTCGCAGGTTTGAATCTTGCAGAATTCTTGTAACAAAATATATCGTATATATATATATATATATATATATATATATATATATATATATATATATATATATAATGATGCTAAGATCGTGAACGGAGAAGATAATCCTCAAAGATCTATTTAATATAAAATATTAAGTGATAGATTTATATAGAGTGCTCAATGGATATTATTCCAAGGAATATAATATACATAAAAAACTCAACACGTCATCTAAAGTGGCTATAAATTATAACCTATTTCGATAAGCTAATAAGCTCATCTCTTAGGATCACGACTTTATTTGGTATATATTTCTTCAGAAGATCAAAAAAAAAAAAAAAAGAAAAGAAAAAAAGAAATTCCTGAGTAAATTTATACCAAATAAATCTTATTAGCTTGTCGAAATGGGTTATAATTTAGAACTATTTAGATGTGTTGAGTTTTCCTTTATGTGTGTGTGTATATATATATATATATATATATATATATCCGCAGACAGATCTGTTTCGCTGTATCACCGCTCATCAGTACGGTTAGATATACGATTGCTTTTAACCCAGGATTGAAAACCGACCGAATTGGCGTCAGTCTGTGATTCTACCTCTGATCTATGTACGCTTTGTAGAATGAGGTAGACTTTCAGCGTATGATGTATCATACGCCAGTAGCCAGAGTTCTCTAATTCATGAATGAATGAAAGATGCGTAGATGCTAGAGTAGCTACTGTGTTTTCGAAGTCTACCATTCTTTTAGAGTGCTCAATCAGGGTGTAAGAGCGTATATATATATATATATATATATATATATATATATATATATATATATATATATGTAAACTTATCACTATACTCGTTTCGAAAAACTCTCCGAGTATATACGCGGAAGGAAAAAAATGGATGTAAAAAAAGAAATAGCTATGCACGTGAACATCAGTCAAAGTACGTAGCCCAAAGAAAAAAAAGCCGAGACGAGTAATCTATAACAAAAAAGCGCTCAATACGCAAGCAGAGCAGAAAAAATAGATAACCTAAAGAGCCAAAAACCTAACTAGGTTTCACCTCACCGGATCTTCAGGGAAGGTTGTTTGGTAGGTTTGTTGGTTCTTTAGGTTATCTATTTTGGTATATATATATATATATATATATACAAGTCTTGTTGGAATAATATTCCTTGTCCAAAGAAACACTATTTTTAAAAAAGTGTTCAATACAAAAGTAGAGCTAATAATATTATTTATTCATAAATTATAGCATTTTTTTCAGAATAATCACATCACTTGACAAGACACAAAGGTGTCGAAACAAAATTGCTACTTTTGTAGTGATATTGTAACATATCCATGTTATAATTTATGAATAAATAATAATAATAATAATATATATATATATATATATATATATGTGTGTGTGTGTGTGTGTGTGTGTGTGTGTGTGTGTGTATGCATGTATGTATGTATGTATGTATGTATGCAAAGGTTGGTGCAGCTTCGATCCCTATCGGAGATCACATTTCCTTATTAATAGACGTAACACACTTTTTAAAGTAAAAATAAAAATAAGGCGTTTATTTCAAATACGAGTATCCACGAATAATAATGTTGGAATGTGTGTATTTCAGTCTGTCTTTTTCCATTTTCTTTTTACACAACAAATTCCAATTACAGAATTACATTTCTTGAAATTCTTTCTGTCTCACGTCATTCTAAAATTTCAAATGATCAACGCCGAGTCTCACTTCTTGTATAATTATAACTGCAATGGCTTCTTGTCCGTCTCTTTCTCTATTTCAGACTAAGACGCACAGAAAAAGAAATACTTTTACTTTTCTCGTTTAATCATGACGTAATATTAAATAAATTAAACATGATTTGAATAAAAACTTTTTTTGACTTCAATTCAGAATGTATCGAATATCCAAACCGTGTTTAGTTACAAGTAACCAAAAAGTGAAAAAACAAAAACAAAACAAAAAACAGCTTTATTAGTGATTAGAACCTGAGAAAGATAGGGAGGGAGAAACAGATTTCTGAGGTATTTTTTTTTTATTAATATTTAAGTGTTGGTGTTCATTTCTATTGATTACCACTCGATCGCCACAAAGGCAAAGTAACAGGAACCAGTCTTTTAATTGATAGCTATTAAATGCATGTTTTGTTTCTATTACACATAAAATCAGATATTTCACTCTTAGAGAATTCTGACGAGATGTAAACATTTGGTAGAAGCATTGAACCATTCTTTAGTTAGAGAATGTAGGCTTTTTATTCTGCAAGAACATTTTAATATTGACAAAATTTGATTACGAAAATCATAATCCTCAGAATTGGTTTTGGAAGTAGTTCTTCGTCTAGTTTGTCTGGTGACGTAAGACAAAATGGCGGATCACACAGTAAGAATTTAACTCACAAATAATGGCTTACGAAAGGTGCTTGCAAAACAAGAGCTATTTACATTATTCGGACTATTGTCCTTACTTTTGTTGCCACTTGTACAACGTTTCGGCAGTTGTACGCACCGGCCTTCTTCAGGTGCTAGGAATTTCGAAAATTTCCTAAGCTGACCAAGCATAGAGATGAACAAAATATGGGAATCAGTAATACAGAGTGCCAGAGAAATTCATTAGTGTTAAAATTGCAATATGAGCTCTGGTAAAAAATAGTTGAGAAAACCATAAACATTAAAAAAAGTAAATTGCAATATGAGCTCTGGTCAAAAAGGGTTGCTGGACATTACGTTTATAAATCTCAAAAATTCAGTTGTTTTTGTTCTAAGGGACACAGAGGATATAGACTTTGGTTAGTTCCAGTGACTTGAACCAAAGAGTTGTGAGTTCAGAATCAGGCTACAAGCAACTTGCAGGGTTAGAGGAAGATAACACATGACTTCAAATCGTGGCATTACAACTACGTTTCGGTTTGAACGGCCTTAACGTCGTACAAATGGCAACAAAGACGAGCAAAATACTGTAAATACTACCTCATTTCAGAAAGATAGACAAATAGAATGATCTATTATTAAACGTCGTACAAATGGCAACAAAGATGAGGACAATAGTCCGAATAATGTAAATACTGTAAATACTACCACATCTCAGAAATATAGACAAATAGAATGATCTATTATTAAATGTCGTACAAATGGCAACAAAGATGAGGACAATAGTCCGAATAATGTAAATACTGTAAATACTACCTCATCTCAGAAATATAGACAAATAGAATTATCTATTATTAAACGTCGTACAAATGGCAACAAAGATGAGGACAATAGTCCGAATAATGTAAATACTGTAAATACTACCTCATCTCAGAAATATAGACAAATAGAATGATCTATTATTAAATGTCGTACAAATGGCAACAAAGATGAGGACAAAAGTCCGAATAATGTAAATACTGTAAATATTACCTCATCTCAGAAATATAGACAAATAGAATGATCTATTATTAAATGTCGTACAAATGGCAACAAAGATGAGGACTATAGACTGAATAATGTTAATACTGTAAATACTACCTCATCTCTAGAGAGAAATAGAATGATCTATTATTAAGCGTCGTACAAATGGCAACAATGATGAGGAAAATAGTTCGAATAATGTAAATACTGTAAATACTACCTCATCTCAGAAATATAGACAAATGGAATTATCTATTTTTAAACGTCGTACAAATGTCAACAATGATGAGGACAATACTCCGAATAATTTAAATGCTGTAAATACTACCTTACCTCAGAAACATAGATAAATAGAAGAATATATTGTTAAACGTCGTACAAATGGCAACAAAGATAAGGACAGTAGTCCAAATAATGTAAATACTGTAAATACTACCTTATCTCATAAATATAGACAAATACTAAACCAGAGCTCTTCAACATCTTCAATGGATGTTCAAGGGTATGTCTGTTTAATAAGCGGATACAATTACAAGACATCTAGAAAGAAGAAAAGTCTATAAATAATTTTCTATACCTGGTGTCTAGTTCTTTCCTTGTGTGTATCAACATAGGCAAAAGTGCTCTTTTATAGCTGAAACAATTGCTTATTCATCATCAGTGGTCGTGGTCGTGGTCGACGGTCGGCGGTCGTGGTCGTTGTCGGCGGTCGATCCGATATAAAAACAATGATTTAGAATGCTGTTTTAATGTCAAGCAAGATAACTCCTTTTAAAATACTGACGCAATAAATCTTTGTACGATTTGTATTGAACTAAGCTTAAATGAATTTACTAGATAAAGACGTATTTTTTACATTCAAGGTTTCTGCAATCCCCTCCACACATACGTAACTAGATCAATAAATGCGTAAATGATGAATAAAATGATTTCATATAACAAAATATTATTTTATAACCTAATCTCATTTGTTCATGCAATGAATTCAATGGTAAATATTAAATACACAAATCATATATTATTACGTGGAAAAATGCGCACATTAAAAGTAATATTTAGATTATATTAAACCTGTAAAAGAACAGGATAAGATATTAAACCTGGAAAAGTAAAGAACAAGATATTCCAGTGAAGTAAAAAATAAGAAATTTCTTACTTAAAATATTGCATTCACATTTTATTTTTAGCTGCAATATTTTAAGTAAGAAATTTCTTATTTTTTACTTCACTGGAATATCTTGTTCTTTACTTTTCTAGGTTTAATCTTAAGAGTATTACTTTTAATGTGCGCATTTTTCCATGGAATCCATGATTTTTCCAGGCATTGCTATTAATTAAATATTGTGACACCTTATGCCCATTGTGACGGTTGTTCTTGTCGACGGTTGTGACGGCACCGGTTGTGACACTGCCACCCGGCTGGCCGGTTGGTTCGGTCGCTGTTGCTGGTCGTGATGATCTCGTCCGATGACGTCGTTACAAAAGCTGGTTTTCAAGACGTCTATTACAACAACGTGCCACTTTCCACGTTGTGAATTGATTCTCAGAGGTCGCGTTGTGCAATTTCATTAGACGTCCTTCCACCCAAAGCCAGTTCGGACACTGGTGTACACGTGTGGTTAAAAATAAACATGATACCCAAAAAAAAAAAAAAAAAAAAATTAATAAATAAATGAATAAAGCCGAACACGCCTGAAGAGTTACAAAAATGTCTTTATATGAAAAAAACAAAAAACAACAACAAAAAAACAATGTTTTTTCTTTTCTCAGGAGCAGATAATACAGTTGTCAGAATGATAATACAGTTATCGGAATGCCAGTTTACAACGGAGAGAGAGAGTTCGTTTTTTAAAATCTCAGGGCTTTCAATCCTTAAATAAAAATGTCTTTTCTAAATTTCGTTAAAGTAAACAGAGCTCTTCAAATTTTCACTAAAGTCTTTTCATGTATTCATTAAATTTTTCATTAAAGTCTTTTCACATATTCTCTATAACCAGGGCTGTCAATTCTCTATGCAACTTCTAAAATAACAAAGTCCTTTCGAGTTCTTATCGAAGTTTAACGGAGTTTACCGAAGTGGAGCGAACGAGGAATCAGAATTTTCGATTCTTCCGAGATTAAAAAAACAAAAAAACAATAACGTTCTTTCGGGATTCATATCAAAGGCGCATTATTCAAAATGAACTCTTTAGGTTAATTGGCGGCAGGCTTCATTCGACATTAACTGGATGATGGAACGGAGTTTGCGTGGTGTAACATGAGAAAACGTACTAAGAGCCACAAGGTATAAGGAGACTTGGCAGGCCATGATCGCCTACGTCCTGAAAGGACAGGGCACATAGAAGAAGAAGAAGAATATCTCATCCGATTTAGGACAAACTACCAAGTGAACTAAAAATATTCAGATTAAACCTCCACGGCAAGGATGTGCAATGCTGCTTTCAAACAAGGTGCCCGATAATTAACCAGAAACTATGGTACGGTTATTTATTTAGTAGGTGGATAGTACGGCGTTGCTCGGGTGTAATGAAAATTTGGTTTGCTGATCCCACTTTCGTTGCTGAAATGCGGTACGCTACCTTTAAAATATATTTCAGGAAATTCCCATAGAAATAATCCTGTAAATGAATAGATTGACAACTTCAAAACGTTTTACCATTTGTTTAGTATTAATAAAATATTTTCTAAATTCTTCGTTATTTGTTTATAATTTTTTAGAAGAGGTAGTATTTACAGTATTTATATTATTCGGACTATTGTCCTCATCATTGTTGCCATTTATACGACGTTTAATAATAGATCATTCTATTTGTCTATATTTCTGAGATGAGGTAGTATTTACATTATTCGGAGTATAGTATTCATCTATGTTGCCATTTGTACGACGTTTAATAATAGATCATTCTATTTGTTTATATTTCTGAGATGAGGTTGTATTTACAGTATTTACATTATTCGGACTATTGTCCCCATCTTTATGGCCATTTGTACGACGTTTAATTATAGATCATTCTATTTGTTTATATTTCTGAGATGTGGTAGTATTTACAGTATTTACATTATTCGGATTATTGTCGTCATCTTTGTTGCCATTTGTACGACGTTTAATAATAGATCATTCTATTTGTCTATATTTCTGAGATGAGGTAGTATTTACAGTATTTACATTATTCGGATTATTGTCCTCATTTTTGTTGCCATTTGTACGACGTTTAATGATAGATTATTCTATTTGTCTATATTTCTGAGATGAGGTAGTATTTACGGTAATTACATTATTCGGACTATTGTCCTCATCTTTGTTGCCATTTGTACGACGTTTAATAATAGATCATTCTATTTGTCTATATTTCTGAGATGAGGTAGTATTTACAGTATTTACATTATTCGGTCTATTGTCCTCATCTTTGTGGCCATTTGTACGACGCTTAATAATAGATCATTCTATTTGTCTGTATTTCTGAAATGAGGTAGTATTTACAGTATTTACATTATTCGGTCTATTATCCCCATTTTTTGGCCATTTGTACGTCGTTTAATAATACATCATTGTATTTGTCTATATTTCTGAGATGAGGTAGTATTTACATTATTCGAACTATTGTCCTCATCTTTGTTGCCATTTGTACGACGTTTAATAATATATCATTCTATTTTTCTATTTTGTTTCTTAAGACATTACTAGTTTGGAAAATCTGTTTTGTTTTGTAATCATTTCACTCTAAGTAAGAGACTACAGCCACTAAGATACAAAAGATTACTGAGTGTTTTAGAATGAGAAAAATTTCTATTAAGGAGAGAGGACATTAAACGAACAAGAATTAAGAAGACAGAAGATATCGATTGACACTTGCATTTACATTTTTATATTTTATTCTAAGGAGACCAATAAAGCATATAGGACGCAAGAGGTTACAGACTTAGGGAATATGAGAGAAACTACTCTTCCTTAATAGTAGTTTTTCTAGAGAGGACAATAAAAAAATAAGTATTTAGAAGACAGAAGATAACGATTGACATTGGAGTTAAGTTTTTGATGATTATAGTTTACTGAAAATCAAGAAGTTGTAAGAGAGTTCTAAAAGCTATATAGAAGACATTGTCAGCATAGAACTTACGGCCGCATCTAGTCATTTCAGCTGTAAAATGATAAGTTCTTACTGTCAATCTAGTGCCTCATTTAAATTCATGAAATTATTTATAAAAAAAGGCACAGGGGAAGCTAATTTATGGTGGGGTGGGTAAGTGACTGAAACAGAGATGCCAGGTCATATCTCTTCTCTTGCGTACTTCTACATGTTTCTCAAAGGTATAAATAAAAGTACTATGTACTTTTATATATGGTCACGCTCATGCCCATGTTTTCACATACGCACATATCATATGCGTGTGTGTGTGAAACATTCCTAAGTTCCTACTTGAAAAATCAAAGCGTATGTGTAATTTAAAAACAAAAAATCATTTTATGCCTGCAGTTGAAATTGGGTCTGACTTGCGCAGAGAAGTTTATTTATGAAGTCACTTCGGAAATGTTTTGACGAAAAGACAACTAAATTTGGTAGTTGGTTTTCTAGGGGGTTTCATGAGCGTCGAGTAGCTTTTCAAGGAGTTCAGAAGAGGAAAGCGGCGAGCAAGTTGCATAAAATGATTTCCACTTCATTAGCCGTCACCCAACCCGACTCCAGCAACTGTTGTGTTTGTCGGCTTCTTGTTGATAAAATTCACACGCCTCAAAGATGAAAGCCAGTCAATAATTTGATAACAGCGACAACTAAAATGAAATAGTGTATGAAACTCGAAGATGTTTAGGTTCCACATGGCTTCAAACAAAAGTTTAGGAAGGAAACTAACCATTAATACTGAAAAAAATAATAACAGTTAGTGGACATGGGAAACTTGTTTTCATGAAAAAATATTTTAAGAGAAAATTTTTCTGAATACCAGCCGGAAGTGGCACTGGCTGCTCGGTCAATGAATGTTGATATATATCCATACGCTTTTCTAACGTGTTTCTTTCTCACTCAACAATAAGAATAGTAATAATAAGTACCTAGCGGAATTTCCACGGAAGGATAATTATGATTTCCTGGAAAAATCTTACTTTGTCATACTACAAATGATAGTAACGTCTTCAAACATAAAAGTATTGGATAATAAAATAACGATAACACAGAGTGTAATTTTATTAAAATATCTATAAAAGTAATGTCCATAGAAGCTACTTTACTATAATCTTATCTCATATTAAGCGGCGTATGCACAGACCATAACCAAAAAGAGGCTCATCTCTTGTTCCCTGTTTAGGATGTGGTTTCCGGCTTTCTCTTTTCCAATCTTCTCACTTTGGCTTCTTTTTTTTTTCAATTGGAGTAGATAGATCTCTCTATCGCCCGGTTCACACTCCACCCAAGTCTATTGAACAGGTTAAGAGGCCTATCCCTTGTTCCCTGTTTAGGATGTGTTTCCGGCTTTCTCTTTTCCAATCTTTTCACTATTACGTAGCCCCCTGCACATCAGTGGCGTTACCGCCTTGCTCGGGGTGATATGATTAAAAAAAAAATACTGTACGCTATTTTGTGAGAGATTTTGAAAGAGAAAATGTTTTTTTTATTACTGAAAAATCATGGCTCTTGTGTCCATTGTAAACAGAAAAGACCAAGGGTATAGAGGCCAGAAATTTTCTTATTAGGCCGCGGGATACGACAACAAATATAGCGTTTAAAATGATAGAGAGGAAGGAAAAGCTCGTATAGAGAGTGAGTGGCTTAACGGACGGAGGAACTAAGTAACTAAGGAAGGAAAAAGTAGAATTATTATATGATATATATTTATAGTAAAATTACCAACAATATATATTTTATTCCGCTTCTATTCGTACAGTTATAGGTTAATTAGTAGAAAATCTATAAGTAAAAATCATTATAATATCTTCATATTCTTACAATCTAAAAATAATGTAAAAATACACATTTAATCGCAAATTTTAAGACATTTTACATAAAATATTTTATAGTTTGAAATTATTATATAAAAGTCATTTTATTTTGTTCAAAGTTTTTAAAGAATGAAAAGAGTCTTACAAGCCGATACTTCCCAGAAAAATCAATTCTTTTTTTCTCTTTCGAATGGTAAAAAAGGTTTCATCGATCCATGGGATCTATATTGATCAATTAATCAATATTTAAGACACATGAAGCTGTTATAGACTTCATATGACACCAATCGACTGGCGAAATGACGAGGATTTGCCAAAGACTAAAGCTAAATTTGTTTTCTTTTCACCAAATATTAAAATCGGTTCTTAATAGAATCTAAGAAGGAAGGAGAAACGGTGTAGCGTTGAAGAGTAGTTTAGATAGAAGTATCGGATAACCGATTTCGAATTCCAGTCGAGTTTATGACATTCACTTACGTGTTGATAAGAAAGGCATGAATCTGTCTCTTCTCTCCCAATCTATGAGTTCTATAGCCTTGGGTGGCAACCGGTCTAGGAGAAGGAAAGATATGACTTAAGTGTCCGGACCGAGGTCAACTGCTGATTGTGACATATGTGTGTGTGTTGATATAGCAGGTTGCTAGTTAATAAAAATCAATGACAATGATAATATTGAAAAAAATTACTAATCATAATTACTGTATATTCGTCGGACTTTTTGGTCAAATAGAAGAAGGACTAAAAAGATGTTGAAAATGGCAATTTTCGGACACACATGTCTTGTTTTTTAATAAGAAATAAAAAATAGAGGCTGAAATTTTAGTTTTGAATTCGTTGTTTGCTACGATTAGGGTTGTAGAAGATTTGTAGAAGACTTTCCGGAAAATATGTTTTCATTAAGTATATATATATATATATATATATATATATATATATAAGAAAAAAACGACATATAAAAAGGTCACTAAAACAGCCCCACGTGACCAGGTAATCAAAGAAACTACATAAGACAATAGAGAGGGGTTAACAATTTTATTACTTTTAATTTTTAATTTTCAGCGGGAGGAGTAAAAGACGAAAACAAAAAGTTACTATACCACGATAGACGGGTCTAATCTAATTGCCAGGACTTCCTATGCCTACATTTATTCAGGATTTCAGTCTTAGAATTCAGTAAGTTTGTCGGTTGCTTATCCAAAGATATAGCTCGTTTATCTTCAGTACATCGTTTACAAAATTCCTGGCCAGATTTGTATCTAGGACATCTCTTCAGTATTTCCCATTTCAAGATTGGGTCCTTATTTCTTTCTTGCCTCATAGTCCATACGTAAGTGGATAATGCTGTACTATGCTTAGTCTTTTCATTATTGAAGCTACTTGTGTGATTATAATATCTTTTTTTAAACTTATCCTGTGTGGCTCCTATATATATTTTGGGGTCTGTATCCTCCCTATTCTTATGGATTTTAAGTGGATAAGGCTGTACTATGCTCAGTCTTTTCATTATTGAAGCTACTTGTGTGATTATAATATCTTTTTTTAAACTTATCCTGTGTGGCTCCTATATATATTTTGGGGTCTGTATCCTCCCTATTCTTATGGATTTTAACTTGGTAGACCACGCATTCCTGTTGACATCTACCCTGTAACGGACAACTATTTTTATTCCGACAATTACAACTCTGTGGGTCAATGTGTGGATTATCGCTAACTTTTTTTTTTATTGAATCTCCTAATTAACTAATTAACTAGTTATTTAGTTGACGTTTTGTTTAAAGTGTAGATTTAGTGTTATTAATAATATCACTTGCGTTTTTTATCATATATTAAGTGTTCATAATGTTATTTGTGTCGCTACACGTGTTTCGAGTCTAAAGTTGACTCTCTTCAGGCGAATAAACTTGTGACTTTACATATCGAGATCCGTTTGTTTTTCTGATGGCCGGAATATCGTGTATATATAGATAAGTGGTCAATAAGCAGGTCAGAAAATTTATATGCGTGCGTGTTGGGTTGTTAGCTTTTTTCACACTCGCTCGTAAAATATTGTAAATAATTCCGGGTTGCTTTTGTTGCGTGTAGAGACTTATGCTAGAATGTATTCTTCTTGTTCATGTTTTGTGTTATTTTTTGGATTCCGGGGAGATTCTAATAGTATTTCTTCTGCCAGTTGGTAACCCTTGTTTATTAGTGGAGTGGGGTATTCTCTTATTTGAAGTGCTTTTCGTAGTTCCTCGAAGCGTATTTTACTAAAGAGAACTCAGAGTTAAAATTTATTGCTAAATTTAACAGAGTATTAATCAGGAAACAAAAGTTATATATTTTGACAAATCCATTGGTAATAATATATTTCGCAGCTCCAGTCGCTCGTCAGATCAAATTCATATAACAATGTTTCAAATTTATCCGGACGAAGTCAAGTGAAATAGAAAAAGGAAAAAAAAGAAAAAAAAAAAGAAAAAGAAGAGAAAAGAAAAAGAAAGGGAGAAGAGAAGAATAAGGCTATTCACTTACGTGCAAATACCCTTGGGAATGGTATTAATCCGTCTCTTCCTTCCAGTTATGGGTTAAATAACAGGACAGATTGGGTTCTATAGCCTTGGCTGGCAACCAGTCTACCGCAGAAAGCAATGGCAACCTACTGCGGGATAATCTTCTGCCCAGTCAGTCATGTCTCTTTCGAGACATGATCGCCCAAGCGTGTATCACGTATGGCACTTAACTGACTGATTAGATCTTAGCTTCGCGCAGCGTCTTTGACCTCGATTCACAAAAAACCTTGGTTGATGAAAGAAATGAACTTTGACCCGAGCAGTCAGTTGTCTGTTTTGGATATATAACATTGAAATTTAAAATTCAAAAATTAGAGGTTGAATTTACGCTCAAAAAATAATTGTTAGTTTTTCTATTTAATTTTAATCGTAATAATAATAGTATTATATTATTATATTTGTAGTTACAAGAACGTGGTAATAAATAAATTAATATCTAGAAACCTAAAATTAATAATAATTAAAAATTAAGAACTTAAGAGTTTTAAAAAATTAAAAAATTCAAGAAATTAAAAAACTAAAAAAAATAGTTAAAAAATATATAATAAAAATTTTTTAGAGGTAAATAACTAAAAATATGTAAACCATAACAGAAAAATTACTAATACTACTAATACTACTACTACTACTACTAATAATAATAATAATAATAATAATAATAAACATACAACTTGAAATTTCCAGTAGTACTACTGTAAATTACAATCACATCACGTTGAATACACCAGTTCCCGTTCGATCACCGAAGTTAAGCAACGTTGAGCCTGGTTAGTACTTAGATGAGTGGCCGCTTGGGAATACCAGGTGCTGTGAGCGTTTATTGATGGAGGTGCGTTGTGGTGCAGTAGATATCGGCTCGGAAAGAGAAATCGTTGAGCCGATTTCGAATTCCAGTTGAATGCCCTGCACTTCACTTGGGAAAGAGATTAATCCGTCCCTTCCCGCCAGTTATGGTTTAAATAACAGGGTAGGACTTGGGACCTTTCCCTTAAACAAGTCCTAATGAAATTTTCTCCGTCGGGGAGGAAGCTGGCTTAACCCCACTAGGGTGCATGCGGCTTGGACTACTGTAAATGGAAGGTCGGAGGCTTACATACTTTTAGTTATTTATTTACCCCTAAAAATGTTGCTGGATCATTCAATACATAGTATAAAACTGAAAACTTTGTCAATTTTTATAACAAATGATGAAATCACATGCACAAACATGATTTATTTAAAAAGCGCACATCTGAGGATATTGAAAAATACCACACGAAAATATAAATTCATTTGTGCTAATATAAAAAATTGGTGAAGTAAACTAAAAATTAAAATTTAAAAATTAAATATATATATATATATATATATCAATTAACCTAGTGAGCCAACAAACCTACAAAGGTTTCACCTAAACAGAGCTTCAGGGAAGGTTGGCTCTTCCCTATATATATATCGAGTTCCATCAGCTCCCAGCATTGTAAGTACTTTATTTTGCCTTGTCCTTTTCCTTAATTCCCTTAAAATTAAAGCCAACGAGAACCCTTGATAAGAGTTGGCCGAAAGGTTCCTCGGGTTTAAATAATATGACGTCTGTTCTTTTTAAAGCCATTAGTAATTTCTGTGGGTACAAATCGTTATTTATATATTTACGTCGGCGGTACCCCGGAAAAATCATCGGCCAGATTAATCAGGTTGTAAGAGAATGGCATAGGGCGAATAATTTGAGAATCAGAAGATCTTTTCTCAAATCTTGTTTGTCTTGTGGTGTCGTGCCTTCTTATATTCAGAAGCGGTTAGCCAGAATTAAAGCCACTAATACCTCAGTTGAACATTCTTTAGTTAAGTATGAGCTTGATAAATTGTTTGATCGCTCAAATGGGTGCTTATGTTCTTTTCGTTCAAATTTGAACAAAATCAAAACAGAAATGAGCTTCTTTGATTATTTACGGTTCTCTCGCTTTTTAGTGAATTGAAGGTTTCGGTTGGAAGAATCTGCAAAAAGGAGAAATAAGAAGAACCTAGAATACTTAATCACCAGACGGTTTGGTTCTGTGTCAGGTTATTTACACCGACAATTATTCCAATATTAATCTCAATGGTATTGAGCTTTCTGTTCTATCCCGTGGATTGCAATTTTGTATTCCTCCCTCTGCTGTTAATAAGGAACGGATTTTTTCTGAGTTTGAGTTGTTATACTCTCAAATCATCCATCATGTTCCTAAGTCCGTCGAGAAGTGTTCTGAGGTTAAAACTAGGTTGTTTGAGTTTGCCACTGAATATTCTGCGCTAGGTTGCGAGAAAGATTCTCTCGACTGGCGCAGTATTCATTTTCAAACGATTAGAGCTTTACGCTCGCGGGGTGACATTTATATCACCAAGCCAGACAAGGGTGCCGGTGTCGTGATTTTGAATAGAATCGATTATATTGCAAAGATGCATAATATATTGGATGATCCATCTAAATTTACAGTTATCGGTCCAGCCGATACTCACGATAACACCGGCAAAATAGAAGCCAAACTTCAACGTTGGCTGTTGTCCAAGTATAAGGACAAATTAATTTCTAAGGACATCTATAGTAGGATCAGACCCGTGGGCTCGCAACGCTCTAGAATCTATGGCCTTCCAAAAGTTCATAAAGACGGAGTCCCACTCAGACCTATTTTGTCTATGGTGGGCTCTGCACAACATGAGTTGGCTAAGTGGTTGGGTGAGATTCTCCAACCAGTGTCTCTTGCTCTGTCTGCGTACAATGTCATCGACTCCTTCAGATTTTCTAGTTTCATTAGAAACTTAGATTTTTCATCTAGGGATAAATTTATGGTCTCTTTTGACATTATCAGAAAAATTGAAGCAAACAGGCCAGACATTATTGTTAAAAACCAGAAAGAGAAAACTTGTCTATTAATTGATATGGCTTGTCCAGCGGATTGTAACATAGCAATCAAGGAATTTGAAGAACTGTCAAAATATAAAGACCTGGAAATTAAAATAGAAAAAATGTGGAAATTGAAAACAAGAGTTGTGCCAGTGATAGTAGGTGCACTTGGAATGATAAAAAATGGAACAAAACAACACATTGAAAGAATCCCTGGAAACCCCAGCTTAAAAAATTGTATTATTAAGTACAGTCCACACACTAAGGAAAACTTTATCCATGTAACGCTAGGGATGATAGGGGAGATAGAAAAACATGATATGGAGCCATAACAACACACCACAACCTGCTTTATGTTTCCCCGCAGATTTGGTTGGTAGTGAGACCAAAGCAGAAATCGAAATATGATGAAAAATGACATAATAATAATAATAATAATAATAATAATAATAATAATAATAATAATAATAATAATAATAATAATTTAAGCGCATCACATAAAAAACTAGCAAAAGAACTTCAAGAAATGGTTGACGATCCCACTAAAATTCCTGCGTGGTTGACAAAAGGAATTACATTTCTTCTACCCAAGAATGGTGACACAAAAAATCCGAAAAACTACAGACCAATTACATGTCTTCCGACAACATATAAACTATTAACATCTATTTTAACAAAGCAGACATACTTATTCTTAGAAAGACATGTTACCGCTGTAACAAAAAGGGTGCAAACGTGGCTGTTATGGTTGTAAAGACCAATTGCTGATTAACAAAATGATCCTGGAAAACTGCTACAGTACAAAGAAAAATCTTAGTACAGCCTGGATAGACTATCGAAAGGCATTCGATAGTGTGCCACATGACTGGATTTTAAAGACTTTAAATATATACAAGATATCGCCCGTCATCATCAATTTCATCAAACAGTGCATGTCTATATGGAAAACAACCCTTTACCTCAATTCATATAAATGGAACCTATAAGTCTGATGAAATAAACATCAAAAGAGGTATATTTCAAGGTGATTCTTTATCTCCCTTACTATTCTGCATATCATTAATAGCACTAACCAGTCAACTTAATAAGACAGAATGTGGTTATAAAATAGGACAAAAGAAAATAAGCCATCTATTTTACATGGATGACTTAAAGTTATATGCTAAGAATGATAATGAGCTGGAAGGTCTTCTGAAAACTGTAAAATGCTTCAGCGAAGACATTGGAATGAAATTTAATTTGAATAAATGTGCTAAAGCTATAGTTTTACGTGGATCAATACAAGAAACATCCTCAATTAGCTTAGACCCTGATGTAACAATAAAAGATTTAGAACCAGGAGAAGCTGATAAATACGTAGGTCTAAATGAGAGTGAAAACATTCACCATAAAAAACTGAAAGAAATAGTGCGTAAAGAGTACTATAGAAGGCTACGACTGATATTAAAAACTGAATTGAATTCTCAGAACAGAATTATGGCCATTAATAGCCTTGCAATCCCAGTTGTCGAATATAGTTTCAACAGCTTAAACTGGACTCTAAACGACATCAGGAGAATGGATTCTAAACAAGAAAGCTTCTTTCTAAGCATAAGATGCATCATACAAAGGCTGATGTAGACCGTCTATACATGCCCCGTAAAGAAGGTGGAAGAGGTCTTATTCAGCTGGAATTGTCATACAAGACAACAACTATTGGCTTACTAACATACATAGAAACAACAAAGGATTGGATGTTACAATTAGTAAGGCAACATGAAGAAAGAAAGAAAAAATATTCAATAATAAAAGAAGGCAGTAAATTCAAACAAGATTTACAGTTAGTAGATTCTGTAGAAAAGCAGAACGGAAGCCAAGAGCCGACTATTGCGGCAAAGAATATGAAAATGAAAGCCAAAGATAAAGCTCTTGAACAGATGAAACAGCGCTGGCAAGACAAACCTCTGCATGGCCAATATCCAGTACGTGCCAATAAATCCAATGTTGACAAAGTTAATACTCATCGATGGTTACGTGCATCTGGATTAAAGTCTGAAACTGAAGGCTTTATTCTTGCAGCACAAGACCAAAGTCTTTTCACGAGAAACTTTCAGGCAAATATTATGCATAATAATATGGATCCAAAATGCAGGTTTTGTGATAAACACCAAGAAACAATAGACCACCTAATCTCAGGCTGTTCTGTGCTTGCCCCAAATGAATATAAAAATCGCCACGATAGAGTTGGGCAATATTTACATTGGGCAATATGCAAACATTATGGAAAAGCTGTAGGCAAACACTGGTATGAACATCACCCAGCACCGGTTAGAGAAATAGAAGATGTAACCATTCTATGGGATTACACCATCTACACAGACAGAAAAATTGAAGCAAACAGGCCAGACATTATTGTTAAAAACCAGAAGGAGAAAACTTGTCTATTAATTGATATGGCTTGTCCAGCGGATTGTAACATAGCAATCAAGGAATTTGAAAAACTGTCAAAATATAAAGACCTGGAAATTGAAATAGGAAAAATGTGGAAATTGAAAACAAGAGTTGTGCCAGTGATAGTAGGTGCACTTGGAATGATAAAAAATGGAACAAAACAACACATTGAAAGAATCCCTGGAAACCCTAGCTTAAGAGATATACAAAAAATTGTCTTATTAAGTACAGCCCACACACTAAGGAAAACTTTATCTATGTAATGCTGGAGATGATAGGGAAGATAGAAAAACATGATATGGAGCCATAACAACACGCCACTACCTGCCTTAGGTCTCCCCGCAGACTTGGTTGGTAGTGAGACCAAAGCAGAAATCGAAATATGATGAAAAATGACATAATAATAATTATTGAAAGAATCCCTGGAAACCCCAGCTTAAGAGATATACAAAAAATTGTTTTGTTAAGTACCGCCCACACACTAAGGAGAACTTTGTCTATGTAACGCTAGGGATGTTAGGGGAGATATAAAAGACATGAAATGGAGCCATAACAACACACCATGACCTGTCTTAGATCTTCTCATAGACTTGGTACGTAGTGCGACCATAGCAGAATTCGAAATATGATGAAAAACGACAACATAATAATAATTTAAGTGATATATTATATGTGATTATAGAATAATAAAGATGATTAGAATTTGTCACACATTGAAGAGCATCCGAGAACATCTATCTATCTATCTATCTATCTATCTATCTATCTATTTATCCTATCTATCTATCTATTTAAGCCTGTTCATATCTATCTATCTATCTATCTATCTATCTATCTATCTATCTATCTATTTAAGCCTGTTCATATCTATCTATCTATCTATCTATCTATCTATCTATCTATCTATCTATCTATCTATCTCGGTTAGGGTATGTAGATTTCTTAAACAGACTCTTATACAAATGTAGATACTTAGGGCATGATATCATAAAACCAGACGCAAAATGCATTACGTTAAAATTTCGATTCCATTTTAAGAAAATACATTTATATCAAATTAATTCATAATATCTCGAGGGTTGCTGAGGCGTTAACTGAAATAAAAACCCAAGCTGGATTATTCAATACTAAGAAAAAGTGAATATAAACGAATTTAAAACGAGGTTTAATATTTCTATACAATACTGGAAAAGTACATATAAAAAAGAACACATATAATTGCTACAATAAATCAGATGCTTTTTAAATTTTACTTTAAATTAATTTATTTATGTGCAGGCAATTCCGATGTATACAAAGCGCAGGTTATATTAAAACCATTATTATTTTTAATTAGTATCACTCCGAAGCAAAGCAGTAAAACCCCTAAGCCGCAAGAGATGACAAGGGGTGGAAGAAATAGGGACAGAAACAGGAATGATGAGCGGGAAGAGAAAAAGGAAGTCAAGGGGATAGTAAATAGCAATTGACACATTTAAATTTTTTGCAGATTAAAATTGGCTGAATGGCACGAAGCTGGATGAGAGTTCTAAAAGGAGAATTTCGGGAGAACAAACTGTTTGCATTATAGGATACAAACCCTATATCATCCATCAAATTTTCAGTATTTATCCATCTGCGAGGTGTGCATAGGATTAAAATCCTATTTCATCCATTAACTAACTAAAACACACAAAGAAAAATTGCACACTCAAAAAAGTGAATTCAAACGACTAAAACCATTTTGGAAACATCCAGACCAAGGCAATTTTCACAAGTCAGTGTGAAAAGCAAAATTCTGGATAGTGATTGGATAAGAAATAGAAAATTCATATATGACGTCAGTCAAACGTTTTTTTCATACCTAAGAATGAAAATACCTGCTGGAGCCGGCAAAATGAGGAACTTCACTATTTAAACCACGGTCCATGACTGGTCAAAATGAGTCCAGCATGTGGCAATGTAACAAAAGAAATTTCAAGAAGCCGACCCGGACGTAAGGGCGCGTCACAAATTCATTCAACCTTTTCTTCCAATTTTCTTTTCCTTTACTTTCACTCCACACCACCAAAGAAAACAACAACAACATGGACATTCTGTCTGCGATAAGTACTATTTATTTATTCCTTCCTTCTCGTTCTGTCACCCACCTACCGAAAAATGGAAAGGGACGTAAGATTTTATATTTTGCTTCTACAAAACCATGAACTCTAAACTTCTGTGGACATTTTAAATACTTATATTTTTTTTTAACAATTTTCACTACAAAACTGCATGCATTTTCTCTATGAACATTTCTTCTCACAAATATGTTATAGTGCTTAGTTAACGAAAATTTACTTATATTTCACGCGTTCGTATTGGGAGGACTTGTCCGTCCAATACTACCTTCATTGTGGTATTTAAAAGGAATGACTGGATTAGGTCGAAAACCTGTCAAGCTATACCATATCCCCGCAGATTGCGTAGAAGGCCAGCATACCAGACTCTGTCAAACACTTTGGAGATATCCAGGGCAACAGTTCAAGCTTCACTGTTCTTATCAAGAGCCTGGTATATATACTCAGTGATGGTCGTGAGCATATCAGCGATAGACCTGGTGAATCGGAAGCAATACTGTTGGCAGAATAGAGTCTGTGGGCTGTGAGATGTTGAACCCCCTCGGCATTGATAATGGCTTCGAACACTTTGACAAAAATCGGTAGAAGGGTGATAGAGCGATAATTAGAGGAGTCGGAGGGTTCACTAGTATTTTTATATATAGGAACCACGGAGGAGGACTTCCATCGGCCAGGAAAGCACCAAGCAGAGGGGCAGTAGTTATAGAGTTTGGAGAGTTCAAGGGCACATTTCTTCAGGTGATTAGGTTTTAAGCAAAATAGTATAACCCATTAACCAGGTCACGGGGTGAATTAAGCAGAGCGTAATCAAAGAACGTTTCGTTGTGTTTCCGTATTCGGTCAGCAAACCGAACATGCCGTGGTGCGTTGGTCTCGTGAACAAGGTCGACTTTTATTGAACCAGTTTCTGAAAATAAAGTCAGTCCTGCCGAACGTTGGTTGATGGATAGTTCGGTAAACGAACAAACAAATTACAGCCAATCATATAAGAGATATTTGTTTGCGTTTTTATTTTTCTTGTGAGTACAATTAATAAGCCACTTCGGGGTGATGCGCGTGTCAAGATCGACAATCCAACAACAGGGGTGGGGCTGAGTGAGAGTGGAAATGCCTGTACTCAATCGGTGATCATTGGGGGGGGGGAGAAGGATCAGGTCGGATCCTGTAACAGTGCTGAACGAGGGTGTTAGGCAAGAAGCTGTGAACTAATCTCGCCAAGTCAGTCAGTTAAGTGCCATAGGTGATACACGCTGAGGTGATCATGTCT
This sequence comes from Ascarosepion bandense, assembly GCA_037127315.1. Lineage (NCBI taxonomy): Eukaryota > Metazoa > Mollusca > Cephalopoda > Sepiida > Sepiidae > Ascarosepion > Ascarosepion bandense. The sequence goes on along the minus strand of JBBBDQ010002035.1, from coordinate 787,515 downwards.
CGAAAGATACATGACTGACTCGGCAGAATATTTTTCTACGGTAGGTTGCCATTACTTTATGTGGTGGAATAGTTGTCAAACAAGGCTATAGAATCCAATCTACCCTGCTATTTATCTCATAGACAGAGAAAAGAGATCGATTAATACCTTTCACAAGTTATTTGAGCGTAACTGCATGAAACTAATTCCAGTTGAATTCATTGCATTCACTTACGCGCAAATACCCTTGGGAAAGGTATTAATCTGTCTCTTTCCTCTAGTTATGGGTTAAATAATATGACCGATTGGGTTCTATAGCCTTGGCTGGCAAACAGTCTACCTCAGAAAGTTATGGCAACCTACTGCGAGATAATCTTCTGCCCAGTTAATCATGACTCTTTCAAGACATGATCGCCCAAAGCGTGTATCACGTATGGCATTTAACTGACTGACTGAATATAATAGTTGAAAGCATGATTAAGGCTTCTAGTGGTCATAAATTGGGGGATCGGTTTTATATTGTTATGAAGTAATAAACTGATCCCTCACTAATTATTACTAATATAATACATCTCTCCCCCTCTAACTATGAGTCAAATAACAGGACAGATTGGGTTCTATTGCCTTGGCTGGCAACCAGTCTACCGCAGAAAGTAATGCCAACCTACTGCAGGATAATCTTCTTGCAGGGTTTGCATTGAAGCAGTCGTCTTCGGACGACTGCTCTATAACCCTATAACACTGTCAGCTCTCTGCTTCCGAGCAGAGAGCACAAACCCAGTCGTGGTTCCGCCGAAGGGTAGAACCACGACTCGGTAAAAATAGACAGACATATTTTTGGCCCGGCTATATGGCCGAGAATTCCCACATTAAAATGACCATGTGTCACATCCGGCCTTGCGTGGGAAGGCTAGTAAATACAGCAAGGATAATCTTCTTCCCAGTCAGTCATGTCTCTTTCGCGACATGATCCGCCAAAGCGTGTATTCCGTATGGCATTTAACTGATAGATAATAATGATCAATTCTTCTTGGTAGCCAGCCGAAAAATCTGCTCCTGATTATCCACTTCCCCCGCCCCCGCGACTGGGCAGAAAGCCTGCCGGCCTAAGTATCATCGGCTAACGAGTCTTTGTATAAGACCAACATGTTTGAAGGGGCGTGGTTTATTTTATTCGCCTATTACCAAAAACGATACGTCACTAAATCACATGTGCCCATACCTTCCAATTAATAAAGCGTTGCTTATGCATGGTTTACATGGCGCTTATTCTATAATTCCGGTCACGATATAGTTTATTTTACAAATCTTCGCCATTTCTTTCTTTCTTTCTTTTTTTTTTTTTTTTTTTTTTTGCCCTTCAAGCAAGTAAAACGATACTCAAAAGTTCGCTAAGCTAGTGTTTTACACGTTTGCTAGCCGCTCAACTTTGGACTGTTTACAGATTCGTTTCCTTAATTCCTATTGTTCTCTTTGCCTAAAGTAAAAATAATTCGTTTAAAAAAAAGAAAATTCTCTTTCTTAAAGTCCAAAATCTAATTGACGTGTCTCAAGGTTGGCTCAAGGCCATTTTAACCGAAGCACTCTATAGTTTTACGAGGGTCATTCAATAAATAAGGTGAAGTTTTCGGTATAATGACTTCTAATACAGATAGAAGCTTACTTTTTTTTAAACATTTTTTCCTTTACTTCTTTTTCAAAGGGATTTAATTTGTTTTTGCAGATTGAAAAAAAAAAAACTTTGAGAGTTTTGGAGATTAACAAAATGGCCGAACAAGAGGGCACTTATCAGGTTTTTGGTTGCTGAAGGCTGCAAATCAGTTGAAATTCATAGGAGAATGTCAACTCTGTATGATGCCACATGTTTTAGCCAAAAAATGTCTACAAGTGGGCTAAATTGTTTAAAGAAGGACGGAGCAGTGTTGAGGATGAAGACAGGCCTGGGATGCCTACACAAGTGTGGTCTCCTGAGGTGATCGAATCAGTCAATGACCTCATTCAGAAGGGTGACAGAAGGGTTCTAAGACAGGTCAAGAAAGACATAAAAAATAAACGCAGGGTTCATCAGTCATATGGATTCGTCTTGCATCAAGAAAACGCAAGGCCTCACACAGCAACCGAACCGTGCAGACTATCAACGAGCTGTGCTCGGAATTGTTCTCTCATTCCCTTTACAACCCAGACCTTGCCCCTTCAGACTTTCACCTGTTTGATCTCTTGAAAGCGTTCACGAGAGTCAGAAAGTTTGAAAGTGACGATGAAGTCAAAAGTGCTGGAAGCGATTGGCTGAGACATCAGTTCAAAGATTTTTACGCTGAGGGAATACGGAAGCTTGTGCACAGATGGGAAGTGTGTATGACACTGCTGGGAGACTACGTTGAAAAATAAAAAAAAGTAAACTTCTATCTGTATTAAAAGTTCTTATACCGAAGTATTCACCTTATTTATTGAATGACCCTCGTATAATAGAAATTATCTGTACTGATAAAACGTGATGTGATAGGAAAAAATGAACTTGATATCATATTCATCGTGAAAAAAGAAACATGCGAATATTACTCAAAAACATTTGGTTAAAAAAAATGTCGACTGGTGTTATATATTACACTAACAGTATAGCCCGGCGTTGCTCAAATGTAATGAAAGCTTTAAAACTAATCCATGGTCCTGGAGCTCAGACTCTTTGGACGTTGGCACGAAAGTCTAAAAAGCAATAGTTGTTTCCAGTTAAAGCGAAACCGTAGATTGAAAGAAAAATGAATGAATGTAAGTCAAATTTTGATTTCCTGGTATCGATATCAAATAAGTTTTTTTTGTCATAAACTGAATTTTGAAGGCTAAATAAGTCCTCTGAGTAAATGGTATCATGGCTGAAACTAAGGACTACAATTATAAGTACTTAAAGCCAAACCAGAAGCAAAAACTAAAGTAAAAGGGCCGAAAAAATACAGACATACAGGCAGATAAACAGACACACACACAAACATCTTGTCTTATATATATATATATATATATATATATATATATATATATATATGTATATATTATCGATTTTCTGCACTATTGTAAGAACTTCAACTTTGAAACTTCTGAATATCGTTTCTTATGTCTTTGTCTATGAGTGTATCAAATTTGATTAAAATCGGACCACTCCTTTTATAACCCGATTTTTTCGATTATCGATTTTCGATATATCGGGGGTACCTTGACACAAAACCTAGCTAAGAACACTCGCAGACGCTTATAGTACAACTGTGTAAATTTTCAAGATAATCGATTCAGCCCTTTCGGAGTCTACAGGTAACGGACACACACACACACACACACACACACACACACACACACACACACACACACACACAGTTCCATTTATAAATAAGTTTAGATATACTTGTGTTTATTAATTAGATTATGTATATAATAAATACATAATTTTGTATATGAAAAATTCTGAAATTTGTTTTATCGTTTGTTTCGAATGTTATTACTTTTAATTTACTCTCTATCAACATCGACCTTGGCAGCAGCATCTTGAATAACGTCACCGCGATAGAGACATTGACAACAGGATCAAAATGGCTCATAGTGCGTACGGAACAATCTTGCACCAAGTCTTCGGCAATCACGGCCTCTTCCGGTCATGATGGTCTTCCGGGCCGGGCCTTCTCCACCCTTCTTTACACTTGCAAGGCTTGGACTTTGTATAGTTGGGATATCAAACGCCTGGAGTACCTCCAGCAAACGAATCTCAGAAGAATTCTTCTCATCAGTTGAAAGGACTTCATCACCAACAACGAGTTCCTCTTTTGAACGTCTTTCCCTCGCATCAAGGCAAACATCATTAAACATTTGCAGGACAGGTCACGTATCCAGTTTGCGTCCCACTCGACAAGCACGTATCATCCTGTTTGGAGAGTTTGACAGTGGCAAGAGGCTACGCGGAGGTCCAAAACGACGCTTGAAGAATCAGTTGTTGAAATCTCTGAAACCGGTCAATATCGACGCCGAAATCTGGGAAACTTTTGCAACAAATCGCATTTCCTGGCGTTGGGTGATTCGCTGGAGAGGGGATGTCAACTCAAGTCTAACCGTCAACATGAATAGAATCTGCGATGTATTTTTAGGACAATCTGACTCACCAAGCCGCATTCAGCGCCTACACTCCTCTGTGACTCCTACACACGACTCTAAAAGAGTACGTTGGGCTCTTACGACCCCCTCCGCAAACGACACAAAGAGGGAGAAAGAGAATAGGGAGGGAGGACGACTGTCTCGGTGCTCAGATGTGACTGGGTGCCGACGACATATATATATATTAATCATCCACATATTCATTTGTAAACGAGTTATTACGCGACCTAGGTTTCTACCATGAGTGGTATCTTCAGGCGATTTGCAATAACAGATTTTATCGTTTAACGTTTTCTTTAAGAGCGCTCACGTAACAGTGTTTTTTTGAATGCTCACATGGCAGGGAATTTTTGAACGCGCAATTTTTAAAATTACAAGGAAATATGGCGTTTTCATCCATTGTTGGATGAACTTAAGAGGTATTTTTTAGTATGCTTTCACTTAGATATAATTTCCGTTCTTTTATTCAACAGTTCGCTTTCGCTTGAGAATAGCATGATACGACACAGGTAGTGTTGAAACAAAATAGCTACCTTTGTGGTGATGTTATAACTTATTTATGTTATATTGTAGTGATATTGTAACATATTTATGTTATAGTTTCTAACTAAATATAAATATACATATATATATGTATATATATGCGTACATACATATTCAGATTTGCATATGTATAAATATATAGATATGTATATATATATTTTTCTGTATATATATATATATAAAATGAATTGTTTGAACATTATTTTTTATTGATACTCGTATTTAAGTAGATATTCTGTTTTTAATGAAACAGTATTATATATTTATTTCTACCGGCCTGATTATTTACGATAAATTTTTATTACGAAAATGTGTGCCATTCGGCAGGATTATGAACCTGCGAACCCATATCTAGATAGGGGAAGCTACTATTTGATCTGGTAACGTCTTAGACCTCTCGACCACGAATAGCCTCCAGTCTAAACGAGGTTTTTATCATGCCTATATAACACAATTTTCGATCCATCGTAAACAAACATATCTGCTCTGAAATGTATCGTAATGTCACCAAATGTAAACATGTTACGGAAATTAACGAAATTTAACGAAACTTGGTTATAGACAATTCAAACAATTCATTTCAAATTGTATAACCAAGTTTGTTAAAATTCGTTGATTTCCGTAATATATATATACGTGTGTGTGTGTGTGTGTGTGTGTGTATGTATGTGTAAAAATGTATATATGTGTATGTATGTATATATATGTTTACATAGGTATGTATTCTATTGTCAGTTACTTACAGCATTTGATGATATCACCACATTTACATGAAACAACCCATGATGCTGGATAGGCGTGGCCAGCTGTCATACCGTTACGTAGTGTGTTAGTCCCGTGATAAAAATCTCGAGATGGTGGCGCCCTGTTCATGAACCTCGTGTTCCAGTTGATGCCCAAGCCATCAGAAATTGTAATTCCAGGTTGAAGCAACTGTATTGCAAAACCCAGATTAAAATAAAATATGTAAATGATATTCATTTTAACACTGCTAGACTTCTGTGTATACATTTGCTTTCAGGCTTCTCTCCCCTGAAAGCGAAACACTGCGCCTCCTCGGGTTAACTCTCACACCAGACCTCAAGTGGAATAACTATATAGAATCCATAGCTAAGAAAGTCGGTTCTCTGTGTAGGGCCAGGAAGTTTTTTCCCGTCCCAAACAATCCTGCACATATACAAGTCTACCATCCGCGCGTGCATTGAATATTGCTGCTATATATGGTCCAGTGCCCCTGCTATCCACTTAGGTGTCTCGAATCCAACGGAGAATCTGCCGAGGCTGACAAAGCAAACCTCGTTGCTGAGCTTGAAAAGGACCTCTAATCCGTGGTGGACTAGGGTAAGAAATGACCCATGAATTTTAATACTTCCAAAAAGCAGCTATCTATTAACCATCACAAACAATCGCTCCTACTTAGCATGGATCTCCCTGATAGTAAAACACTGCACCTCCTCGGGTTAATTCTCACGACAGACCTCAAGTGGAATGACTATATAGAATCCATAGCTAAATCCGTTGATAAGAAAGTCGGTTCTCTGTGTAGGGCCAGGAAGTTTTTCCCGTCTGAAACAATCCTGCACATATATAAATCTACCATCCGCCCGTGCATTGATTACTGCTACCATATCTAGTCGGGTGCTCTTGCTATCCTAGGTGTCCTTGGCAAAATCCAACGGAGAATCTGTAATGTTATAGATCCCGACTTGGCAGCTCAGATACAGTCACTTTTTCACCGGCGCAATGTGGCTTCCCTGTGTCTCTTTTACAAATACTTTCACGGCTTTTGCTCTGATGAACTTAGCTCACTGGTGCTCCCTATATATGAATTTACTCAAGCCACAAGATTAGAAACTAGGTCTCACACTTTTACTGTGAAACCAATAAAATGTAAACGCAAATTCTACTCCAACAGCTTCTTTTCTCGCACTTCCCGTCTGTGGAATTCCCTTCCGTTTACTTGATTCTCTGACAGCTGCAATCTCCAAGAATTTAAATGTAAAGTCAATAGTCATCTCCTATCTCACTAACCTGCATCCTCTCTCTCATACTCCTTTCTCCGTCCACTCCACTATCATCAGTATTCTCGTTCCTCTCTTACCCACTTCCTGACACCCACTATAACCTGTCACTCGTTCTCATAACTTTCCTCCTATGTAATCCATTGATTGGGGCGATATGATTTTAAAAATCAAACAAAAACAGTGCGTTGTGGTGAATGGATATCGTTTCGGTAGGAGAAATCAGAGGGCTGTGTTCGAATTCTAGGCGATTTAGTTTTATTCACTTACTTACAAATACATTTGGGAATAGTATTAATCCATCTCTTCTTTCTCCATCTATGGGCTAAAAAGTAGAATAAATTGGGTTTTATAGCATTGGTTGGCAACCGGTGTACCGCAGGAAATAGTGACAACCAGCCGCGGGAAAATCTTCCAGTCAGTCATGTTTCGTATGGCAATTAACTGACTGTACTTCTACCATTATAATGTTGAAAATGAAACATGCTTCATATAACGATATGAAGCATGTTTCATTTTCAACATTATAATGGTAGAAGTACAGAAGTGAGACCATTTTTATCTTTAGAATAAATCATCATCTTCTATGCGCGATGTTTCTTCAGAACGGAGGCGATCATGACATCTTCCTCTCAATTTTGTCTTGTTATTTCTTCAAAAACCCGATCTAATATTTATTTGCTTAAGTCCATCAAGTATGTCAAGCGCTGTTTCCCTCTGGTCATCTTTTCCTCTGTCCGCCCCGTGAGTATCAGATTCTCCATGTCACCCTTCCTCATTACGTGTCCCAGGATTTTCAATGGTGTCTTCCTGTATAAGTTTCCGCTTTGTTTCCATTCTCTCTAAAACCTCGACGTTGCTCACATGTTCGGCTCATGGAACAATCAGCATGCTGCTGTAGAACCACGTTTCTGTTGCTTCGAGTCAATTCTTCATTTTTAAGAAGATTTTTCAGCATTCACTGCCATACATGAGGACAGGTATCACGTAGCAGTTCAGTACATTTTTCTTTGTTTCTCTTGCTTCAAGTCTCTTCTTCATCTTTGAAGAGATTGTCTAGCATTCACTGCCATATAGGAAGACAGATATCACGTAACAGCTCAGAACACTTTTCTTTGTTTCTCTTGCTTCAAGTCTCTTCTTCATCTTTGAAAAGATTGTCCAGCATTCACTGACATATAGGAAGACAGATATCACGTAACAGCTCAGAACACTTTTCTTTGATTCTCTTGCTTCAAGTCTGTTCTTCATCTTTGAAGAGATTGTCCAGCATTCACTGACATATAGGAAGACAGATATCACGTAACAGCTCAGAACACTTTTCATTGTTTCTCTTGCTTCAAGTCTCTTCTTCATCTTTGAAGAGATTGTCCAGCATTCACTGCCATATAGGAAGACAGATATCACGTAACAGCTCAGAACACTTTTCTTTGTTTCTCTTGCTTCAAGTCTCTTCTTCATCTTTGAAGAGATTGTCTAGCATTCACTGCCATATAGGAAGATAGATATCACGTAACAGCTCAGAACACTTTTCTTTGTTTCTCTTGCTTCAAGTCTCTTCTTCATCTTTGAAAAGATTGTCCAGCATTCACTGACATATAGGAAGACAGATATCACGTAACAGCTCAGAACACTTTTCTTTGATTCTCTTGCTTCAAGTCTGTTCTTCATCTTTGAAGAGATTGTCCAGCATTCACTGACATATAGGAAGACAGATATCACGTAACAGCTCAGAACACTTTTCATTGTTTCTCTTGCTTCAAGTCTCTTCTTCATCTTTGAAGAGATTGTCCAGCATTCACTGCCATATAGGAAGACAGATATCACGTAACAGCTCAGAACACTTTTCTTTGTTTCTCTTACTTCAAGTCTCTTCTTCATCTTTGAGGAGATTGTCTAGCATTCACTGCCATATAGAAAGACAGATATCACGTAACAGCTCAGAACACTTTTCTTTGTTTCTCTTGCTTCAAGTCTCTTCTTCATCTTTGAAGAGATTGTCTAGCATTCACTGCCATATAGAAAGACAGATATCACGTAACAGTCCAGTACCCTTTTCTTTATTTCTCTTGCTTCAAGTCTCTTCATCTTTGAGGAGATTGTCCATCTTTCACTGCCATATAGGAGGACAGATATCACGTAACAGCTCAGAACACTTTTCTTTGTTTCTCTTGCTTCAAGTCTCTTCATCTTTGAGGAGATTGTCTAGCATCAACTGCCATATAGAAAGACAGATATCACGTAACAGTTCTGTGCTCTTTCCTGTTTCTTAATACACTCCTTAGCTTTTGGAATGTATCCTTGTTCATTCCAATACTTTTTCGGATGTCAGTGTCGCACCAAGCCTACCATACGTCCATGCTTAAAATATTACTGCCACATATAGTCCGGTGCCGCTGCTATCTAACTGGAGCTCCTTGATAAAATCTAAGGAACCATCAGCAATATTATTGGTCCTGGTCTGGCTGCTCGGTTTTAGTCACTTTCCTTCCGCAATAAGGTTGCCCCTCTCTGCCTTTTCTATAAACATTTTCATGGTAATTATTCGGAAGAGACTTCGCTAGAGTAACTAAACTTTTTGAATTTAAGCGCAGTATCAGACTTGTCTCAGGTTCTCACCAATTTACTCTTTAGCTGGCCGGATGTAACCGTAAATTCTATGCTAACAGTTTCCTTTCTCGCACTTCTTCCTCGTGGAACTCCCTTCTGGCTCCATGCTTTCCAGCCTATTTTAATCTCTAATCATTTTAATGCAATGTCAACTACTATCTACTCCCCCACTGATTACTACTTTCCATTCCTGCTTATCAGCTCGAAACGACAAATCGGGGAGCCGAGTTCGAATTCCAGTTGAACTCCTTACATTCACTTACGCACAAATACACTTGCGAAAGTTATTAATCGATCTCATTTTTCCAGTTAGGGGTTAAATAATAGGACAGATTGGGTTCTATAGCCTTGGCTGGCAACCAGTCTACCGCAGAAAATAATGGCAACCTACTGCGGGATAATCTTCTGCCCAATCAGTCATGTCTCTTTCGAGACATGATCGCCCAAAGCGTGTATCACGTATGGCACTTAACTGACTGACTGAATATAATAGTTGAAATAATGATTAAGGCTTCTACTGGTCATAAAGTGGAGGTCGGTTTTCTATTGTTATGAAGTAACAAACTGATCCCCTACTAATTACTACGTAATAATATAATGCATCTCTTCTTCCTCTAGCTATGAGTCAAATTACAGGACATATTGGGTTCTATAACCTTGGCTGGCAACCAGTTTACCGGAGAAAGTAATGTCAACCTACTGCGGGATAATCTTCTGCCCAGTCAGTCATGTCTCGAAAGAGATATGATCGTCTAAAGCATGTATTACGTATGGCACTTAACTGACGGATTGAATATGTTTTTGGTTCTAATTCTTCCACACTCTGTGACATCTTGTATCTTCGCGGCTTTACTGCCTTGATTTAACAAAAATAAATAAATAAAAATAATAATAAATAAATTAGTAAAATTTTTATTTAAAAAAATAAAATTAATTATAATTTTTAATAGAGAGTTTCTTTCCACCCACTCTTTATATATAACAATATCTGTTGGAGGCACCCATGGGTTTTGAACGAAAATGTTTTCATTTGATCAACATAGGAATTAAATTGGATTAATTCACTTTTGCAGATCAGATTAGCTTAAATTCATTGATTTTGTCAGGCAAATATTAATCCTGAAAGATTGAGGCAAGGCATTATGATTAGACACAAGCCTAAAGATAAACATCTTTTCATTGAAGCTTACAATATCTGTGATATTTCTTTCGTATTGTCACGTATCGGCTATAAGAAGATATACACATTCACTTTTTTCTTATGAGATCATCGATTATGCTTATATAAATCTGATTTGTCTGTTTATTTTTTAATATCTCTTTTCTCTTTCATTTGAATGACCGAATGTCTGTATCTCTCGAATGACGAGTGGCCATATTTATCACCATTATTGTGTTATCTGGAGACGCCATTGTGTGCACAGTCGCCGTTTTTTAATACTAAATAAACGTTGCCCATCGCAGCTTTACGATGTTTACAGAAACTGAAAGTATTGATTTTTAGATTTACGACAATTGTCACCTTTTTTCTATTATTACTTACTTGAAGCCAGGAAAACAACTATTAGGAAGAAAAGGATATTTTCTCCGATAAATTTTAGTTTTACGCACGCTCAGTTTAATTTTGGGTTTACGATGAAGCACTCAACTTTTAATCACAAGTTATTCCGACCGTCAGTCGATGGTAATCAGTAAACAACGCAGATCGAGAAAGTAAATCAAAAGTTTCGAACTTGCAAATATTTTGGTCAGAGTATTTTCATTATGCGTGTCAGCTGTCCATCTGATTGAGCTACAAGGAATGTTATATTTTCCGGAAGATTTAGTTTAATCATATATTTAAGCTTAGTTTCTTCTTGTATTAATAGTAGCAATTTTTAAATATCTTTTTTATTTTTTTTATCCCGACTGTCAAAGATTGAAAATGTAAATAGGTACCATAAAAGAAGTTCCACTAAAAACTAATAACAGTCGACAGTTTTTCGTTTGACAAAAGATAAAGATAATGGCAGAGCTATGAATTCTTTTTAGACTCTGTTTTATAATCTGCAAACATTCAAAATGATATAAGAGGATTAATTTGATTTTTGATTAATTAATCGGAAGAAAAGACAATTACAATAAATTTAAATGCATGTCGCTAGTTTTCTAAATAAATATACTTCTAAAATAGGAACTCGTTATCTGCCGTAGTTTGGTACCGCCATTATTCAATGCGAATGCTGTTATCTACGGATAATACCGAATTAACTATACTAAGTAATCCCACATATTTTCACTGTTTTAAAAACGTTATTACCCTAGAACACTAACCATGTCTATATCGTACCCACTGCAAAGTTCTCTATTTTCAATTACCATTTTCAGTAATCGATTTTCTTATTTAAATAATGTTTTTCAGTTCCTATTAAATTTTAACTCGAAGTACGAAGTCTGAAGTGCCTGTAATTAAAATATGTTAACTTATTTATAAATGGAACTTTGTCTGTGTGTGTGTGTGTGTGTGTCCGTTACCTATAGACTCCGAAACGGCTGAACTGATTTTCTTGAAAATTTACACAGTTGTACTATAAGCATCTGTGAGTGTTCTTAGCTAGGTTTTGTGCCGAGGTAGCCCCAATAAATATCGAAAATCGATAATTGAAAAAATCGGGTTATAGAAGGTGTTGTCCGATTTTAATCAAATTTGATACACTCATAGACAAAGATATAAGAAACGATATTCACAAGTTTCAAGGTTGCAGTTCTTACAATAGCGCAGAAAATCGATAATATATATATATATATATATATATATATATATATATATATATATATATATATATATAAGACAAGATGTTTGTGTGTGTGTCTGTTTATCTGCCTGTATGTCTGTATTCTTTTCAGCCCTTTTATTTTACATTTTGCTTCGGGTTTGGCTCTAAGTAGGTATAATTGTAGTTCTTAGTCTCAGCCATGATACCATTTACTCAGAGGATTTATTTAGCGTTCAAAATTGAGTTTACGACGACAAAAACTTATTTGATATCGATAGCAGGAAATCAAAATTTGACTTTCATCCATTCATTTATTTTCAGTCTACAGTTTCGCTTTAACTGGAAACAACTATTGCTTTTTAGTCTTTCGTGCCAACATCTAAAGAGTCTGAGCTCCAGGACCATGGATTAGTTTTAAAGCTTTCATTACACCCAAGCAACGCCCAAATATAATGCTAGTTTCATGTAAACTTTAATTGTATATTACATTTGCTTTCCTTTTTCAGCCTGGAACATTGAATGCAGGATAAAATTTATGAGCAAAAGTTAAAAACAAAGACGACTTCCATCATCTTATCGGACGAAAGAATAATTGAAAAGAATTATTTTGGTTTATTTATCTCAGACATTTATCAGTACTGTCTGAAGATCTGAAATGAAATATTGCCATTATTCTTGTTGTTGGGTCTCACCTTTTTCTATGATAATAGACTCTTCTAGAGTATACATATACTACTGTCATAGTGAGATACGTCAGATCTGAGAGATACCGAACGATACCGAAAGAAACCGAGGTCTCACGGAGAATACTAGCTCTGAGCTCCACTCAGCAGAATATTATCATACAGCACCCGTCACATTCCGACGTGGACCTATTAAGATATATTACTACTTCACTTCAGAGACTTGTATATATATATTTCGTACTAACTGTATTCCTGGAGTACTAACCCTCGTTCAAGCTTGTATCTTTACGTTTAATATACTTATTTTTCTATCTTAAATCCTGGTTGTTGTTCCTTTATTTTGTGCGGTTCCCATTCCCGGGATTCACAACATTTCTATTCCTTATTAAGACCAATATCATAATTTTTGTTGTGTGTATCATCACGCTTCGATCAGTATGAGTTCTGTTTTCCAAAATATAGTCAAATATTCTAAGATGAAATACAGTTACTATTTTATCAGAAGTTTGCATGTTCGGATCACATCTGGGTCACCACTTGTAGGAAAGTTATAATTCTGGATAAATAATTATAAATTCCTTAACATTTATTAGAAAAATAATTGTAGAAAATTACAAACAGCAAGACGTGGAAATAACAAAAAAATTTTATTTATTATCTGGTTGACAGTTGTGGTCATACGGTTTTAAGGACACGAGAGATAGTAATACTGAATAAAAGGTATATAGGTTTAACTTGTATGTTGTCACACACACACACACACACACACACACACACACACACACACACACACACACACACATATATATATATATATATATATATGTAAACTTAAACAAAATCACAGGGTAAGTATATGTGGGAATGTACACATATGTATATGTGGATAGAAGTTAGTATAAGTAAGTTGGTTGACCTGATGGGGTCAAATAGACGCCTAAAGTCAGGGGAATTGGTTTTTTCAGAGGTCATGCCATCTAAGATAGTCAACGTTCCCTGTTCATTTTAAGAAAACGTTCATTCCGCAGAAATCTTATGCCAGATGGAGGACATATTGTAAAAGTGTCTGATGATATGAGCTAGTTAAGCTCATTGAAATGAACTATAGTTTATAGCTAATATGATGTGTTGATTTTTCCTTTATAAACTTCATAAACTATATATATATATATATATATATATATATATATATATATATCAATTATTACTTTAGAACATGTACAAACTACAAACTACTACAAAATTGTATATTTTGTTTCGACATTGAAAGAACAATGTCTCATCATAAAAATGGTAATAAATGTTGCAATTATTTTCTTTGTTCCTTATTCATTTGTGTGTATATATATATATATAGGAATGTTTTGTAATTTGCTTAAAGCATTGTGCATATTAGGTGCATGGCTAGGTCTTGAAGGCTATCACAACACGTTCAATAAAATAAAGGAAAGAAAAAAGGTGTTGGGTATTACTTATTTATTATTCATTAATATTTCGAGATCAAAACACACACAAACACATATACATGCTCAAACACACTTACAGGTACGCACACGCGCACACACACTCACTACAATTAACGACAGCAGTAGCAGCGAAGGATGACCATTCGTTGAAAGGCACGGTCTACGAGTGGACGAACGTGGAAGCAAGCTCTCCTACCATTCTGAAGATGAGATTCTGATCTCTAAATATTAATGAATAATAAATAGGAAATACCCAAAACCTTCTTTGTGATAGACTTCAAGACCTAACCATATAAGCTGTAATACAGCGAAAGAGATCTGTCTGCGAATGACTATATATATATATATATATATATATATATATATATAGTGTATCGAGGCAGCAGATAATTTTCTAAACATAGACTGTTAAATATAAAAGACAATGAAGTCTATTATGTTTAAGCATGAGCCGTTCTAAACATCGTATTTTTACTTTAATTTCAAATGAAAATAAAGACAAAAATTCTCCAAAATTTAGATAATTTTTTATTAAGTTGATTCAAAGCTTTCGGCTCACATGAGCCATCTTCAAAGAGGTTACAAGGACGTTAACATAAAAACATCAACCATCAAATACGATTTTATCTTGTGGTGACATAAAACTTTTATAAATGCTTTATGTTAACACAAAATAAAATCATTTGTGATGGCAGGAAATTTTTATGTTAACGTCCTTGTATAACAATATTTTGGAACGGCGATAATTAATTTTATTAATTAATTAATAAACAAAATCGTCAAATTACTATTATAGATCATGAGAGAACATACTAAGAGAAATTTTCTTTATCCTCAAAATATGAGCAAAGGAAAACGGAGGTGATTAATTTTATTAACTAATTATTAACTGTAGGTGGAAAATCTTTTATCTTTAAAAAGAAAGCAGGGACAAAAAATAACACCTGGTATTTCTCTATTATTGTAAACCCGGAAAGAAGAAGAAAGAAAAGAGAAATGGATTTGTTTTCAAGCCACAGAAACAATAGATATCGGTTTCAGTTACCCCAAACAAAGCTGACGGTCATTCTAAACATAAAGGAAAGATAAATTTATTTGTTATTGTTTCTTGGTAAAGGAAAGGGAAATTTCATTTTTGGGTCTGAATGTCTGGCTGGCATGAATCTCGTGAAAGACCTATAGATAACAAATGTTTTGATTGAGTCAAGTAATTTAGAGAAAAGGTATTTTCACTGACATCAGAGTAAAACTGATAAGGCATTCTTGACACTTAAAAATATAAGTGACTCAGAGAATGGATATTAAAAACAGGTGCGTGGAAATTATTATTTGGGTAACGATGTCAATGGACCCTTGTCAACTTGTTTTGGGCGAAGTCAGTTCAAAAAGGTTAATACCTATTATTTTAAGAAAAAAAAATCCCCGAAATTGTTTCATGAGAAAGTAAAAATTTTGAAAAAGAAAATTCGGTTAAGTCCAGCCCAGAAAAGGGGTATGGGGAGATGACGTCATAAGATCAAGAGAGATTCCATTGGTCCTGTGAACAAGCCCCGAAAGGGGGAGACGACTAACAATTGACGTCATGGAAAGAAGACTAATCACATTGGGTAAACCACAGGCAACAACGAGGAGCAGCTAACCTCAGGATTTTATTGGTTGCCGAGACGGGGAGGGGGGGATTAGACAGCCAGCGACCGTCGGCCCCACACCATGGCATGTGCATAAATACAGGGTCCCGAGGGACCAAAATCAGTCAGCGTGAAGTTGGCCTCGAGTTGGAGTTGCAGTTGGATTGGAGTAGAGTCCGAAGTTGGAGTTTGAGTTGACGTTCAAGTTCAGTTCCAGTTACCAGCCTAAAAATGTAACGACGAAGATAGGCGCCATGTTGTTGGGCGCCAACCGCAGAGCCTGCCGGCCAGCCAAAGTTACAAAAAAAAGAGAAGTTATTTCGCAATCAAAGTTTTAAGTTTGAGTTGGAGTTGGATCGGAGGAGAGTCCGAAGTTGGACCGGAGTTGCGGCGGTTCGAGGCAGTTCAAGTTCAGTTCCAGTTACCAGCCTAAAAATGTAACGACGAAGATAGGCGCCATGTTGTTGGGCGCCAACTGCAGAGTCTGCCGGCCAACCAGAGATAAAGACAGACAAGTGATTTTACAGACGAAGTTTTAAGTTTGAGTTCGAGTTGGCATCGAGTCGGATTCGAGTTGGATCAGAGGAAAGTCCGAAGTTGGACTGAAGTTGGCGGGAAGAAGGTTCCGGAGTGCAGTTGAAGTTCAGTTCCAGTTACCGGATTAAAGATGTAACGACGAAGATAGGCGCCATGTTGTTGAGCGCCAACTGCAGAGCCTGCCGATTAACCAGAGTTAAAGACAGAACAGAATTTTTGAGTAGTTGCATCTCGAGTGGCAGAGAGTTCAATTTCCCGGTCCAGAAACGTAATGACCAAAGACAGTTCCCAACCGAAGAAGTAAAGAGACAGAGAGATGATTGCCATGCCGTTGGGTGCCGACCGTAGAGAAGCATGTCGCCAATCAACCAATCAGCGTTAAGAGACAGACAAGAGAATTTGCAGACAAGTCTGAAATTGCTAACTGAAAGAGAATAACCCAGCACTTTGGCAATTTCCGTAACATTCCGGAAAACAAGCAACAAGGTTGACTAGAGACTTATAACGAACTTAGACTTCTGTTCGAAGCAGCGAGCTGCGGACAGCCAGATTCCTTTTTATTGCTTAGGAGAATAATTCGATTTACCTAAGAAACGTCCGTTCCGCTACCAGTTGATAGAAGCAGGGATGGGAAATTATTCAAGAGACTATTATGTATAATCTGTATATAAAGACGTTATTTTACAACACTTTTCAGCTATCAGTCCACTTATTTCCTTTGATGTTACATTTCTTTCTTTTATTATTTCCCGGCTTGGTTTAGTTCGGCAGAGATACAGCTAGTGCAGAACTCACGTGACTGCCTTGTGATTAATCAACACAACGTGGGACAAGGGAGAATGCAGTGACAGAGTCAATCTACGACCAGCTGACTGGATCGAAACCAACAGCGACCGGTCGGGTAGTGCCACACTTGTAACCTCTCTGAAGATGGCTCATGTGAGCCGAAAGCTTACAACCAATTTAATAAAAAAATATCCCAATGTTGGACAATTTTTGTCTTTATTTTCACCTGAAATTAAAGCTAAAATACGAAGTTTAGAACGGCTCATGATTAAACATAATAGACATTCATTGTCTCTGATATATAACAGTATATGTTTAGAATATATATAAAAGGGCTGTAAAATACAGAAATACAGGCAGATAAACAGACACACACACAAACATCTTGCCTTTTATATATATATATATATATATATATATATATATTATCGATTTTCTGCACCATTATAAGAAGTGCAACATTGAAGCTTCTGAATATCGTTTCTTATGTCTTTGTCTATGAGTGTATCAAATTTGATTAAAATCGGACCACTCCTTCTATAACCCGATTTATTCGATTATCGATTTTCGATATTTATCGGGGGTACCTCGACACAAAACCTAGCTAAGAACACTCGCAGACGCTTATAGTACAACTGTGTAAATTTTCAAGAAAATTGGTTCAGCCGTTTCGGAGTCTATAGGTAACCGACACACACACAGACAGACACATACACACACACACATACACACTCACAGACATAGTTCCATTTATAAATAATTTTATATATATATATATATATATATATATAAATGGATGGTGTGTATATATATATATATATATATATATACACCATCCTTTGTATATATATATATATATATATATATATATATATATAAAGTTATTTATAAATGTAACTGCGGATGATTTTATATATATATATATATATATACAACGGATGGTATATATATATATATATATATATATATATATATATACAAAGGATGGTATATATATATATATATATATAAAGGATGGTGGTGTGTGTATATATATATATATATATATGTATACACCATCCTTTGTATATATATATATATATATATATATATATATATATATATAAAGTTATTTATAAATGTAACTGCGGATGATTTTATATATATATATATATATATATATATATATATATACAAAGGATGGTATATATATATATATATATATATATATATATATATACAAAGGTTATATATGAGAGAATAGCAGACCCATGCAAAACGGAGAGGATAATCCAAAAGGTTTTTTACAATTAATATAAATTATTAATTAGATAAAACTCGACAGCTCGATGGATATTATCCCGAGTAATATGAAATAGTGAGAGGAAAACTCAGTCCATAGGCGGTTATAAATCAAGATTCATTTGAACAAAATATAAATTTACTTACAATGTCTCGTTCACACCGTTGAAAAATAAATAAATTAACTTCGAATATATAAAAAGAACAAACACATTTTTCACAGAGGAAATGAAGCTTGTAATATTTAAATCGAAAATAAATTGGAGAATAGATACATCAGATCACACATATAACATAATACTGACAAAGGAATACGTATATGAACTTAGACATGCACAAAAACAAACCTTATGAGAAAATATATGCACACACAAAATCTTTTTGAATAAGACAGACGCAATAAAGAGGACACAGACGGGATGTATAGACTCAATCAAAGAATATATCTTCTTCTATGCGCCCTGTCCTTTCAGGACGTAGGCGATCCTGGCCTTCCACGTCTTCCTATCCCTGGTGGCTCTTAGCACGCTTTCTCCTGTTACACCACCCAAACCCCGCTCTTCCATCCACTAGCTCAAGCCCATAAATCTAGAATATAAATGTATAGAAACTAACATGGCCACAAAATGAGGGATCAGTTTATATATTGGTTATAATATAGATTTGATCCCCCACTTTATATCCACATTATAATTTCTTATAAACAGTTGGCATATATCTTCTTCTTCTATGTGCCCTGTCCTTTCAAGACGTCGGCGATCATGGCCTTCCACGTCACCCAATTCCTGGTGGCTCTTAGCATGTTTTCTTCTGTAACGCCCCGCAACCCCCGTTCCGTCACCCACCTGATCAGGCCCTATAAATATGTTATCCGCTGCCTTCCTCTGTCTCTTTTTCCTTTTATCTGGCCTGTCAGTATCAGGTTTTCCAAGCCCTCTTTCCTCATTGCATGTCCCAGGAACTTCAGTTGTCTCTTCCTTATGGTCATTATTAATTTTCTTTTCGTTGCCATCCTTTCCAACACCTCGATATTGCTCACATGATATTGCTCACATGATATCCGCAGCATCCTTCTGTAGAACCACATTTCCCCTGATTCAAGTTTTTCCTCATCTTCAATGATATTGTCCAGCATTCACTGCCGTATTGAAGAACTGACATCACATAGCAGTACTCTCCACTTTGTTTCTAGTGAATTTTTCCTGTGTCTTAGTCCTTTACTCAGCTCCTGGAACGCGTCCTTCGCCATGCCAATTCGCCTTCGGATGTCTGTGTCGTACTTTCCATCTCCTATTAGAAGAATTCCTAGATATTTAAATTTTTGTGCTTGCTTGATTCTAGTATCCCCCACCATGTATTTGGCGTTTTGGGTTGCACTTTTTGCTGAGGACCAAGAATATATAATCGCACAAGAAGAAAGAAGAAAGATAGTAAAAGACCGTAGACAGAAACGACTAAAAAGACAAAAAGGTGGGAAAAAAGGAAAGAAAAAAAAAAAAGAAGAAGAAAGAGAAATACACGACACTCACATATAATAATTTAAACAATATATATATATATATATATATATAATAAGGATAAAATTTCAGGGCGGACCTGAAGGAGACTACCACTACCTTTAAATTTGTTGTTTTTCATTTTTTTTTTACTTTTTTCAGCGCAGTCTTATCGATTATTACATAAAGTTTCCGATTATCAAAGAAAAAAAATTGAAAAAATTCAATATTTAAACAATTTGAGGGAGGCTCACTTTCTCATACAACGTTATAGTAAATCCATCCACTAATTTGGAACCACTCGCGTGAGCAGGGGTCGCTTTGTTTTGCTTTTTGGGTGAAGTGTTGTTGTTATTATTTTTGTCTTTTTCAAGTTTTCTTCAGTTCTTGGCATCTTCCTCAGAAACTCTAAGAATGGCTTTATTTAAAAATTTCGCAAAGGATTCAGTTGTTGAATATGCGCAAGCAAAAAAGTTAATTGCACAGGATTGATTTACTATAAGGTTGTATGAAAATTTTTTCAATCAGAAAGTATAAGGTCTACTTGATAAGATTTCACTGAAAAAAAAAATTTAAAAAAATGAAAAACAACAAATTTAAAGATGGTGGTAGTCTCCTTCGGGTCTGCCAATTTCAGAATTAAATTATGATTACTCATTTTAACTCCTTATTAAAAATCTTGCCGGCAATTATAAAATCAATAAAAACCAAAGAACTCTTTCGAAAATTAACCTAAATATCGTTGATTTTGCTAATAAATTACATGTTATTAATAGAATTGGTAAAATCCACCTTAAAAGTCTTATATACTCTTTAAAGACCATAAACCTAAGTTTGATGATAAACTAGATTAATCAACCCCTCAAAAAATGAATTAGGGCTTATTTCTAAAAACATTGTCAAAAATTATAATCAACACTACCCAAAGATCTTCCTTTTATAACCTGTGGAATGATTCATCTGATACAAGTAAATGGTTTAATAACATTGTAAATTAAGATAAGTCTACCTTCATTCAATTCGACATTATAGATTTCTACCCTTCCATTTCTAAGGATCTATCGTTGAATAGTCTGAACGTCGCTAAACAATATGTAAATATTACTGAAGAAGATTGTGAAATTATTTTAGCATCTAGAATATCTGCAATATGGAATAATATAAGATTTATCTGTATTATCGAATAATAATTCTAGTTGGTAAAAATTAACTGTGATAATTTTGATGTCCCTATGGGTTCGTTTGATTCTGCTCAAATCGCAATAGTTCATTTTTTATGGGGTGGGGGATAGCATAATCGCTAACTTTTCTTCCTGGCACAGTCTACATATTTTGCCACTGTTGTAAAGCTTGGCTGTTTTCACTATACCCCACGTTATGCCTGGGTCTTATATATATATATATATATATATATATATATGTGTGTGTGTGTGTGTGTGTGTGTGTGTGTGTGTTGAAGGAATAATCAGATTCAGATGGATATAAGATGTATTGCAGTTGTGAAAATCGTGTATGGAAGACTAGACTTTATACAAAGGAAATGTTATGAAGCGCTTAAGAAGATTGGATTAGGCGACCATGCTCCAATGACGACAGAAATGTAAGAAACAACGTCACTCGAAACGGATTTATTCGGAGAGCAGAAGCCATGGAAAAGTGATAAATATACTAAGACGCGAAACAGCGTAGAAAAAAACGGATAGAAAAAAAGATTTTGAACCAATGTTATTTTCTTAAAAGTAGTTTTACATATTCACAAGTTTTAATATTTCGATACTTAATGTATTAAATTTATTGTTTTTTTTAATGGTGTACATTTCAAAAGTTTCAATATCAGCCACTATGGCATTGAATTGTCGTATGGGTATATTGTTTTGCTGACAAACAAAATTGACGGGAATCACATAAAAATATTAGAATAAGACTCGTATTTTACGTCAGTTGCTGATAGCTGAAAGACGTTGAAATTGTAGATTGTAGGTCACTGATATGTCCCGGAAAGGGATATATATATATATATATATATATATATATATATATATATATATATATATATATGTATGTATGTACTGTTAAATATAAGAGACAATGAATGTCTATGCTTAATCATGAGCCGTTCTAAACGTCGTACTTTGGCTTAATTTCAGTTGGAAATAAAGACAAAAATTCTCCAAAATTTGGATATTTTTTATTAAGTTGGTTCTAAGCTTTCGGCTTACAGAAGCCATCTTCAAAGAGTTTATAAGAATGGTAAAACAAAAACATCCACCATCAGCGACGATTTTATCTTGTGTTGACATAAAATTTCGCTAAGCAACGGCAATAGTTACAAAAAATAACAAACGCAGTTCTCAAATTTGCAATGCGGTTTTATGACGTCACACCGCGTGAGAGCTCGAAATGACAACAGAACCATATATTCAAATGCAATGTAATGTGTTATGACCAGATTTAAACGTGATTTTATTAAGTGTTGGTTGTTTGGATTTAATGTAGATGGCCTCCAATATCTGAAGCTTCTTTTTACTGTGTGTATGAGTGAGGATTATTGTATTGTTGACTAAAATCTGTCTGATATTACCTATATGTTGGAGAATTTTTGTCTTTACTTTCAACTGAAATTAAAGCCAAAATACGACGTTTAGAACGGCTCATAATGAAACATAATAAACATTCATTGTCTCTTATATTTAACAGTATATGTTTAGAAAATTATTTACTGCCCCTATATATATGTATATATATATATATATATATATATATATATATATATATATATAATTCGAGCTAGTTACGTGGTTAAGGCAAATGTAACCAGATAGAACAATCTAGTTTGTACATAGAACGTAGAAAAAAGATTTTGAACCAATATTATTTTCTTAAAAGTCAGTCAGTTAAGTGCCATACGTGAAACACGCTTGGGCGATCATGTCTTTTTCGAGACATGACTGACTGGGCAGAAGGTTATACCCGCAGTAGATTGCCATTGCTTTCTGCGGTAGACTGGTTGCATACCAAGGCTATAGAACCCAATCTGTCCTGCTATTTAACCTATAACTGGAGGGAAGAGACGGATTAATACCTTTCCCAAGGGTCTTTGTGCGTAAGTGAATGCAATGGATTCAACTGGAATTCGAACTCGGCTCCCCGGTTTCTCGTTCCGAGCCGATATCCACTGTACCACAATGCATATCCTTCTTAAAAGTAGTTTTACATATTCACAAGTTTTAATATTTCGATATTTAATTTTTTTAATCATTTCACCCCAAAGCAAGGCTGTACCACCACTGATGTGCAGGAGGCTACATAAGAGAGTTAAAGTTTTAGACGGGAAAAGAGTGAAGAGAAAGACGAACCAGTTGCAGATAGTAAAAGAGAAAGGGCAAGAGAAGGGTGTGAACACAGGAGGGGAAAATGTGTGGGGCCTTGATGCCAGTCTGTTTGCCCAAGTAAATTCTTGTGGAAGGAGCACCAGTGACCCAAGTTCATCAGAGCAGGAGCCCTGCAAATATTTATAGAAGAGACAGAGGGAAGCCAAGTCCCGCCGATGAGAAAGTGCTGTTGAATTGCCGTATGAATATATTCTTTTACAGACAATCTGATCTCACACGAAATTGACGGGAATCGCATAAAAAAAATATTAGAATAAGACTCGTATTTTACGTCAGTTGCTGATAGACGTTAAAATTATAGATTGTAGGTCACTGATATGTCTCGGAAAGATATAT
Source organism: Ascarosepion bandense (assembly GCA_037127315.1). NCBI lineage: Eukaryota > Metazoa > Mollusca > Cephalopoda > Sepiida > Sepiidae > Ascarosepion > Ascarosepion bandense. The sequence goes on along the minus strand of JBBBDQ010002035.1, from coordinate 763,867 downwards.
ATATATATATATATATATCATTCGAGGTAGTTAAGTGGTTAACGCAAATGTAACCAGGTAGAACAATCTAGTACGTAGACGTAATAGACGGTACTCGTCGTATGCACTATCCTGAGACGTAGGCGTAGTCAATAGATGTAGATCTCTAGTCGAAGACCTTTAGACCTCTAATGTTAGATCTCTAGTGGTAAAACTCTTCGCCTTAGTTTATATTTATGGATGACACCTGCCAAACATATTCCAGTGAGGGGGAACGAAGGTGTATACATATTCATTACTAGCAGTATAACCCGGCGTTGCTCGGGTGTAATGAAAGCTTTAAAACTAATCCATGGTCCTGGAGCTCAGACACTTTGGCACGAAAGACTAAAAAGCAATAATTGTTTTCAGTTAAATAAAAATGAATGGATGTAAGTCAAATTTTGATTTCCTCGTATCGATATAAAATAAGGTTTTTCGTCGTAAACTGAATTTTGAAGGCTAAATAAGTCCTCTGAGTAAATGGTATCGTGGCTGAGACTAAGAACTACAATTATACCTACTTAGAGCCAAACCCGAAGGAAAAACTAAAATAAAAGGGCTGAAAAAAATACAGACATACAGGCAGATAAACAGACACACACACACAAACATCTTGCCTTTTATATATATATATATATTATCGATTTTCTGCGCTATTGTAAGAACTGCAACTTTGAAACTTGTGAATATCGTTTCTTATGTCTTTGTCTATGAGTGTATGAAATTTGATTAAAAATTAAAATCCGACCATTCCTTCTATAACCCGATTTTTTCGATTATCGATTTTCGATATTTATTACGGGTACCTCGACACAAAACCTGGCTAAGAATACTCGCAGACGCTTATAGTACAACTGTGTACATTTTCAAGAAAATCGGTTCAGCCGTTTCGGAGTCTATAGGTAACGGACACACACACACACACACACACACATACACACAGATAAAGTTTCATTTATAAATAAGTCTAGATTTATTCATTACATCAATCACTTTTGAGATCAGCTGCCAATTTGACGATATCGAACCGATCAGTCTTATCTTTAAGACAGGACTAAATGATAATTAATTGAACTATTTTCTCAAATTAAATTTTTGGGATCAAATTACTTTTCAAAGTATTGAATTAAGAATTTGGTTATCAATGTCACAAAAACTGGTTTACGTCTTGCTTCTTAGATTCTTTAAAACATTTCCGGAAAAGTAAAAACAAAAAATAAAAATTAAAAATTAAAATAAATAATGTGTAAATTATTGCAACGTTGTTCGATTTTTCTTATATGTAAAAATAATTTTACTATTCTACACTAGAAATACCCATGATAAATTCATGGTTTCCTTTTTGAATTTTCTGATGAATCTTAATTCTTAAGTTAATGGCTGAGTAAGCTCCTGGCTAGTATCCTTGACAATAAAAAAATATTTAAAATTAACAACTTTTACATTTCACTGAACCAGACGTTAAGCTTTTCTCTCTTTATTTCTTTCTTACATTTTCTTATTGAAACCAAGTAACGTCTCTGATATGTCATTTATTTATTTCCATAGGATTCAAACCGAGCATTCCATTATTTATGATGTATTGGCAGAACGTAACGGTCGTGCTAACTAAGTATCTGGAGCAGGGACAAACAGAATTATTATATGATGCCTTGTAGCTCAGCGTAATGTCATTCCAACATGATGTCTCTCTTTCTTACGCCTTCTCTCAATTTTCTTTTCATCTTATGTGTTTATTTTTATCTTTATCTTTTTCTATACTAATTTTCTAATCTTTCTCGTTTTTTTTTATATTCTCAGAATCTTATTTTCCTCATTCCAGTTGGCATTGCAAAAACTATAGTTCCAAGCATCACCCATCCTTTCTCCGGTTTCTCTAGGGTGTGATGAAAACCGCCTCGTTGTGATTAGCAATCACCACAAAGCACTATTTTCTCGGTAGGCGCTAGGTGTAGCCTCTCTGGTGGTATTTAGCAACTGATTCTCATTGTAGAAGTATCCAACTTTCCTCAATTTTTAGTTCAGGTTTTTCTGTTTCTGTACTTCCCGCCATTTTATATTTTATTTATTTATTTTTTTTTTTTTTGGTTTTCCTAATTTCACTTTCATTTTTGGGCTTGGTTGTGCGTTATTTTGAAACTCCAATATCCAGCCTGTGTACGTTTTCTTTTCTTTGGCTTGTTTTCCTTTTAAATTCTTAATTTCTTGCCTCATTTAGAAATTCAGCCAGAATTATACCATCTAAAAACAAGCAACTCCATTATTTAGACGATGACTCCGAAGTAATTCGCTCCGTTAGTCAGAGCGTATAATGTAACCGCAATTTTTACTCCAATAGCTTCTTTTCTCGCACTTCCCACCTGTGGAATTCCCTTCCACATACTTACTTCCACGACAGCTACAATCTCCAGTAGTTTAAATGTAAGGTCAATAGACACCTCCTAACACACTAACTCGCATCCATTCTCTCAAACACTCTTCCCATCTACCCGACCCTCATCCTCAATATCCTTACCCATCTATCACCCCCGTTCTGACATTTCCTATATCTAACCACTCTTTCTCATTAGCTTCCCCTATGTAACCCCATGCGCAATAGTGGCAGTGGAATGCCTTGCTTGGGGTGAAATGATTAAAAAAAAAAAAAAAGATTAGAAGGATACGTTTCAGTTTCGATATATATATATATATATATATATATATATATATATATATATATATATATATCATATCACTCCCAGCAAGGCGGTAACGCCACTGATGTGCAGGAGGCTACGTAAGAGTGAAAAGACTGGAAAAGAGAAAGCCGGAAACCACATCCTAAACAGGGAACAAGGGATGAGTCTCTTAACCTGTTCAATAGACGTGGGTGGAGTGTGAACCGGGCGATAGTTTAGTCTCTCTACTCCAATATCGCATTTATTTTTAAACAGTCAAATATGAGCTGAATCCATAAATTAGAATTTCTATCTATAGAATCAGAATAGAAACACGCACACAAATAACATTTATTTTAAAAACTATTGTTTGTTCTCCGTCGATTCATAAAGTTAATGGATACCTAAAATAAACTGATTCATAATAACTTCCTGCTTTTTACGCGCGGAGATATTCTATGACGTGAAGTAGCAAAAAAGGAATATTCATTTATTTATCTGAATATGGTATTACATAAAAAACAGGAACATGCGATTGAAATCATGTCTGTCCCAACGAAAGAAACTTAATCGCCACTTTATCAGCTGACATTGTTAGTCGATTATTCCAGAAATGACAATAAACACAAATTATTATCAAATATCTTTTACTTTGGAAATAATGCGATTCAAACCAATTCAATTTGGGAAGATTTTCATTGACTTAGAATTAGAAATGATTAAAAAAACAATTTCCGATGAACGCAGACTAATGGTTAGTGGCTTGGAACGAGAAATAGGAAGGCTGAGATCGAATTTAAGTCGATTTCGTTAAAATTCAGGTCGGCAAATTTTTTTTCGGACCTTTAAATTTGTTGTTTTTCATTTTTTGTTACTTTTTTCAGTGCAATCTTATCAATTACATCCTAAAATTTCCGATTGACAAAAACAATTTGGAAAAATTTCAATATTTAATCAATTTTAGGAGGGGCTCAGTTTCTCATACAACGTTACAGTAAATCGATCCTCCATTTTGGAACCACTTACCATTTTTTATATTTTTTTAATTTTATTTTCTGAAGTATGAAATATTAAAACTGAAAAAACTGAAAAAAAAGACTTAAATAATTAAATTAACCATTAGCACTTTTTTTTACATATTTTGTTTTTACATATTTTTCTTTTGTTTCAAAATTACAGGGAAAAATAT
>JBBBDQ010002035.1:642500-755000 GCA_037127315.1 Ascarosepion bandense | reverse complement strand
ATGAGAAATAAAGAAGGAATGAATGAAAGAAAGAAAAGGAAATAAGAAATAGGGGAAAGAAAAAAGAAAGAAAGAAAGAAAGAGAGAAAGGAAGAGAGAAAGAAAGAAAAAAACGAATGAAGAAAGAAAGAAAGAAAGAAAGAAAGAAAAAGGCGAATGAAAAAAGACGAAAAATAGCAAGAAAAAAAAAACGAAAGAAAGAGGAGGATAATAAAATAAAATTTGGAAGCCCTAAAAAATGTAAGGTACAGAAATCGAAAAAGAAAAAAGATTGAAGAATGAATGAAAATGAAAAACTAAAAAATAGAATGAAGAAGCTAAAGCAAAAAGAAAAGGATAAATTTAAAAGTGAAAGAAAGCAATAAAGAAAAGGAAAATAAAACAAGAAAGTAAAAAAATAAAATGCAAGTTTTAAAAAGAAAGTAACAAAAAGAAAAAAATAAGACGGAAAAAAGTTGATCAATTGATTTCTTCAGACAAAGAGAAAGGAATAATCCTGAAAAAAAAGAAGAAGCCATCTCTGAAAAAAAGAAGACAAGCTGATTCGAATTTGTTGTGAAAGTATCAAGACATGGCACTGTTTGCCTAAAACCTCGATTGTCGGCTGCTTTCCCCATTTCTCTTTCATTCTTTTCTTTTATTTTTCATTCGTCTTCCGATTTCCACAAGTATAATCACTTTGATTGTCATCCATGCATGCATATTGCTTCATCTCCGATGCAGCCTCTGCTTTGGATACGTCGACCGACTGATTCAACGGCTGCTGTCATATCGTCTGCTATTCGAACTACATCTACTGTGCTTTACCGTCAAGGCAGCTGGTCGCTGGATTCTTCTTCTTTTCCCTGTCGGTGATGAAGGACAATATAACAGAAAAAGAAAAGAAAAGAAAAAATAGCTTTTACCGGTTGAGGCTGGTTGAGCGCCTGTTGTCTTTTAATCTATTTTAAATCTTTCTTCTTTTTATCTGTAGCAGACTGACCAACACAACCGAACCGGATAAAACACCATAAATGCGGTCTGGACTTCCAAATGGATTAAAAAAACAAAAGCCCCTTTAAAAACAAAAACAAACAAAAAAAAATATTGTTTTGGCAAATGAATTTTGGCATTTGCATAAAAAGAAAGATTCAAATCGCCAATATTTTCGAATGACAGGAATACAAAAAAGGAAGATAAATGTGAAAGAAAGGAAGACTTCTGAAAGAGATACTCATAGAAAATCGAGGAAAAAAAGAATCTGACGTCCTCTGTCTATATATTTATCTATCTATGAGTAGATAAGTTCACCTATCGTCCGGCTCACACTCCTCCCCGGTTTTTTGAACAGGCGTAGAGGTTTACCCCTAGTTTCCTACTTAACATTGAGTTTCCGATTCCTTGGACATTTTTTCATTCTCATTTAGACCCAGTAGCTCTTTACGCCATAATGTCATTATCGTCTTGCTCTTGGGGTTAATTGATTTAACACACACACACACACACACACACACACACACACACACACACATATATATATATATATATATATATATATATATATATATGTGTGTGCATGCAAAGAGAGAGAGAGAGTGTGTGTGTGTGAGAGTAGAAACTAATTAAACGGATGACTAAATAAAAGCAACCCTGTTTATTTCACATGTAACAAAAATCATCTCGTATTTTATGAGAGAGAGAGAGAGAGACGTCCAGACAGACAGACAGACACACATACAGACCGACAGCTAGGCAAACAACCCAGACAGACACCTAATGAAGCAAGAAATCCAAAATATAGAAATTGAGGAACGCATCTCATGAAGTCATTTGAAGACGGCAAAAGAGAACTCCCCGATTGTGATAGAAAACTTGAGCAATGAAGCAATACTTGAGACGTCATAAAAGAAAGGCTAAAAAAAATGAAACCCATTCCAAGCGATAAAGAAAGTCCAAACTCCTTAATCATCAGGTGGCTGTCTGCTTTGTGTTGACTCTCTACAAAGAAAACAACAAAAGGTAGTCATAAAGATGGTTAGAAAGAAAGAAGAGAAAATTCGTCCATCGAGCGTAAATATTTACATTCTCTTGTTTTTAAAGAATTTATTTTTTTCAAAAAATTTTTGAACAACGAAAAGTCTAAACTGATTTCTTTAAAAGCTCCAAACCAAAACAAAACACTCAAATCGATATATATATATATATATATATATATATATATATATATATATTTTTTACTGTTTATCAACCTTTGGTCACATTTAAAACAAACATATTTTGGATTGTAGGATTATCTGGTGTTCTGAGCTTTCCCTCATCTAAGTACTGACCGAACACGACGCTACTTTTAAAATTGACATGTGAACCAATTTAAAGAATAAATCAGTAAGAATTTATACTATTCGGGGAAATACCCAAACTTTCAAGTGGGAAACATTTATTATGTGAATCAATTTCCAAACAATGATCGTGAAGACGAAGTACTCGTTGAATCAAGAACTCTTAAAATATGAAATAAAAAAAAAACGGTGTTTATAAACAAAAAATAAATTGTAAACAGGGACATAATAAATATATATATATATATATATATTTTTTTTTTATTAGAAAGTAGATTATAAGTTTTAATTAACTTATAACTTCTGCTAACTTGGATTACCAGAAACTTTGATTTTATATGGATTAATTCCTCTGTAGATTATAGATTCTCCGCGGGAGTCATTATTTACATCTCTAATACCCTGACCTATACGGAAAAAAAACTTGCTTTAATAAAAAAAAAAAAAAATTAAGTCGACATATATGTACATAAATTAAACAATAAAACTATGAATTTTAATTTTTGGTTTTCATAGCATATATATTCGAAATAAGTCTTGTAAAATATTTTTAAATGACTTATATCAACCGTTTGTAATTAATTTTAAGCCGAAACATTGTAGGAAGTTGTTTGCAGTACCTCGTGTTCCCAAGCAGCCCCCCCCCACATCTAAATACTGCTCACATTCGATGCTGTACGTTGATGTGATTACACATGTGCATGAACGACAGTATATCTATTCTGATATATAAACATTTATATATCGTTTTCTCATAAAGAATATGCAATTATAAATATATGCATATGTTCATTAGATTTACCGATGATCGATTGTAAATTCAGTATGATTTTCCCATTCATAAACTCGAGATACACACAGATACATAGACTGTAAACGCATACCATCACCTCTACCACAAAAGAAATAGCGTCTTTAAAGGCATGTGTATACACACAAATACATATTCATATAGTTAACTAAACATTTACTTAGATATATCTACACCCACACGTATGCATACAAGTATAAACTCTTACACTCACTAACATATTCTTTATATTCATATTATATATATATATATATATATATATATATATATATATATGCTTCTATTATTGAAAATAAAATAAATACATACATTTCACAAACTATAATAAAATAATATATACTATAAATATATTATTATAATAAATCGATATATATATATATATATATATATATCGATTTAAGTTTTGTATATATATATATATATATATATATATATATATATATATTTACTGTTTATCAACATTTGGTCACATTTAAAACAAACATATTTTGGATTATAGGATTTTCTGGTGTTCTGAGCTTTCTCTCATCTAAGTACTGACCAGACACGACGCTACTTTTAAAATTGACATGTGAACCAATTTAAAGAATAAATCAGTAAGAATTTATACTATTCGGGGAAATACCCAAACTTTCAAGTGGGAAACATTTATTATGTGAATCAATTTCCAAACAGTGATCGTGAAGACGAAGTACTCGTTGAATCAAGAACTCTTAAAATATGAAATAAAAAAATATATATATATATATATATATATATATAGGTGTGTACGTGTGAGGAGAGAGATAGAGAGATACATGTGTATCTTAAAACTTATACATAGTCTTGGAAGTTCAACATGTGCAGTCAGCCAAGCGCATGTACTCGTCAAATAAGCAATTCCAATTATCGATGTAAACTAATTTCGAAACTTACGCAAAAATCCATTTCAAAGTGTGAATTTTTTTTCTAGTTTACCATCGTCGCTTCACTTAGGATCGAACCCCGCCAGCCAAGAGCCGATCAAATATAATATTGTTCATTTTTTTTTTCAAAATCAGCAGGAAAACATTCGACATCCCCAACCCCTGCAACTGCTACTCTGATTACAGCTGCAGTTGCGACTTCATTCAAGTTGTACACCGTCTCATAGGCGGGGACTGCTGCCAGCAATCCCATCGACAGTGCAAGGCGTTCACACCAGGATTAAAAAGGAATCCTACCCTAGGGAATTTCACATACAAAGTCGTGCTCGCATGTCACACCAACATCAGGCATTTGGATTTTTTTCTCAAACTCTTGGCTCACGTTCAATTTTTCTTCCTCTTTCTAAGTTACAATCTCTCTGGAACTGAACGTCTCCTGTTCTTACCTGTCTCTTGGTCTTACCTGTTTGCCTCCTTTGACCCCTCAGAATCGACTTCGGTACTTTAAAAAAAATTCGAAATTGATCCAACTTACCAGTTGGTTTAACAGTTTTATATTATTGACTAGTTTTTTTCCTCTTTTCTCTTCAACACTCTTTTTAAATAAATCAACACTATCAAAGCTCCCTAAATTTTGCTGGCACCAAGATTAATACGAAATAATTTACAGAATCATAAGGAATATCTATTTTGGAGATAAAACTTTTATTGATCCTTTCAGTAAAAGCTTAACCCTAACCCTAAATTTACACGATGTTGGAGTACAAACATATATACTAGTGCCTGTACACACACACACACACACACACGTGTCCGCATATATACAGACACACACTAATAACAGAGAAGCACATGTAAGCTCCTCTGTATTTAACGTTCGAAGGAATCCGACACATAGCAAAGTAACAACCCACCTACGGATTTGAAATAACAAAAGGAGGTTCGTTGACGCTAGAGACGTTATGTAATTTCTGTTCGTAAGGATTTTATATTATTTGTTTTCAAAACATGTTTTGGTTTCTGGTATCCTGTTTGTGCTGTCAAAATTCTGACTGGATTCGCCGTTAGAATCATCGCGACAACCAAAAGAGGTTTTTTTTTTCTCTGTTTGCTTGAGGAACTGTAAAAGTTACCATGGGGAACTGGTTGAAACAGGAAGCCTCATTTGAGAATGTTTATTTTGATTATAAGAAGCCAGATGTGTTCTTCTCTTCACAGGTAAGTTTTTTTTTTTTATAATCATATCACTCCAAGCAAGGCATTTTACTGCCACTGTTTTGCAGGGGGTTACATAAGAGAAAAGTTATGAGAAAGAGTGACAGGTCACAAGAGGTGTCAGGAAGTGGGTAAGAGAAGGATGAGAATACTGATGAGAGTGGAGTGGACGGAGAAAGGAGAATGAGAGAGAGAGGATGTAGGTTAGTGAGATAGGAGATGACTTTTTTCTTTATAATCATGTCGCCCCAAGCAAGGCATTTTACTGCCACTGTTTTGCAAGGGGATAATAGGAGGAAAGTTATTAGAAAGAGTGACAGGTTATAGGGGGTGTCAGGGAGAGGAAAAGATAAGGATGACTATGGCTATAAAGTGAGGGATCAGTTTATATATTGATTATAATGTAGAATTGATCCCCCTCTTTATATCTACATTATAATAGTATAGAATTTTTTTTAATAATCATATCGCCCCAAGCAAGGCATTTTACTGCCACTGTTTTGCAGGGGGTTACATAGGAGAAAAGTTATGAGAAAGAGTGACAGGTTATAGGGGGGGTGTCAGAAAGTGGGTAAGAGAAGGATGAGAATACTGATGAGAGTGGAGTGGACGGAGAAAGGAGCATGAGAGAGAGGATGCATGTTAGTGAGATAGGAGATGACTATTGACGTTACATTTAAATTCTTGGAGATTGTAGCTGTCGGAGAAGTATACGGAAGGGAATTCCACAGGTGGGAAGTGCGAGAAAATTCTTATATGATTGACGGTGAAGGTGTGTATGTGTGTGTTCGTGTGTCTGTGTGTATGTGGAAAAGAAAGAAAGAAAGAAAGAAAGAAACAGAGAAAATAAATTTAATTTATATATGCACCAATATATGAACCTCTTAACCTCAGGTAAAAAAAAAAAGAAATGTCTCGATAAGAGATAAATGTCTTGCTGCAATCAAATATTGATCATTGCTCTCCGTTAAGCCCTCAAGTATGACACAGGGCGATGAGGATCAAAATCTCTACCAATGTTTTGTGAAACTGTTTTTTTAATCATTCTTATTCTAACCACAACATCTCGGCGGTACGGTTCCCCAACCTTCCTCAGGAGTAATTCTTTATTTTTTCTTTCATAAATCTCAATTATTTTTCTAAGTTCAAAGCGACAATGATTCACTTTCTCTTTTTGGGAAAAGCTAAAGGACTCGTTGTCGCTAGACTGATAAAAAAGACACGGGTTAGTGTAAAGTTTAGCGTGCTAGTCTCATTGGTCATTACTAATGAGTAATGACATTGATTCGCACTAGGAGACCCAAACATGTTACCTTGTACTAAACTCAGTCAGTCAGTTAATTGCCATACGAGATACACGCTTTGGGCGATCATGTCTCGAAAGAGACATGACTGACTGAGCAGAAGATTATCCCGCAATAGGTTGCCATTGCTTTCTGCAGTAGACTGGTTGCCAGGCAAGGCTATAGAATTCAGTCTGTCCTATTATTTAACCCATAACTGGAGGAAAGGGACGGAGAAATACTTTTCAAAAGGGTATTTGTGCGTAAGTGAATGCAAGGAATTCAACTGGAATTCGAACACGGCTCCCCGATTTGTCGTTCATCTGTACTTATTAAATGATGGGTGTAAAAACTGAGAAATTGAATACATAAGGGGTAGACTTATGTTTGCTGAAGTACTGATCGGATGCAACAACAACAAAAAAAAAACGATGTTGGAGATTGTAATTTGAATAATTTATCGGATAATAACAAGAGTTTATCTAAAAAGATAGAAGCAATATCTATCTATCTATCTATCTATCTATCTATCTATCGCAGTCTTTCATATCTATCTATCTATTTCAGTCTGTCTGTCTGTCTATCTATCTATCTCAGTCTGTTCATATCTATCTATCTATCTATCTATCTATCTATCGCAGTCTTTCATATCTATCTATCTATCTATCTATCTCAATCTGTTCATAGCTATCTATCTATCTATCTATCTATCTATCTATCTATCTATCGCAGTCTTTCATATCTATCTATCTATCTATCTATCTATCTATCTATCTCAGTTTGTTCAGATCTATCTATCTATCTATCTATCTATCTATCTATCTATCTATCTATCTATCTATCTATCTATCTATCTATCTATCTATCTATCTATCTATCTATCGCAGTCTTTCATATCTATCTATCTATCTATCTATCTATCTATCTATCTATCTCAGTCTTTCATATCTATCTATCTATCTATCTATCTATCTATCTATAAAAGACGACGACGAAGCTGCGCTGATCAATTTAAATCAGTCCAAGGCATTTGATAGGGTTGGTCATGGCTACCTGGCCATGCAGGCCGCCGGATTCACACTCAACTTCTGCCGTTGGATTAGTCTCCTGTATCGCTCCCCCACGGCTGTGGTACAGGTGAACGGGAAGCTGTCGAGCGCTTTTGCTTTATGCTTTGGCGTTGAAGCCCCTCCTTTGCAGGCTAAGGGACAAGACGTGCATTCCGGCCCTACGTGGAATCGCTGACCCTGGTGTGGCTCAAGCCAGGGTTTCGCGTACGCCGATGACGTAACCACTTTCGTGTCCTTCCGAAGTGACATTGTAGTGGTACAGAAACGCTTGAACGGTATGAACAGGTGACAGAGGTCAAGATTAACCGCGATAAGTCTTCTGGCTTGCAGTTAGGTGCCTGGAAGAGTGCTAACCTCCTGAGCCCTTTGACTGGATGGACGGTCCTGTCCGCATTCTTGGAGTGTAGTTTGGGCCCGGCCTTTAGTTGGAGAAGAATTGGTTTGAAGTAAAGGCAAAGGTCGACGCATCGGTCGAGATTTGGCGTCGAAGGAGTTTGCTGAGATGTGTGCCACATACATCTTTCCCATAATCCTTTACCGGCTGTCTGTACTTCCGCTTTGTGAGGCGCGTGAGAAGGCGATCGAGCGCCTGCTATTCTCTCTTCTGTGGAGAGGATGCAGACATTACGTCGACAAACGTGTCTGTTAGCAACGTCCGTGTCATGGGGTCTGGGAATGCCGCACTTGGCGAGTCGCAAGCTCTCTTCAAGGGTGGTTTTTCTCAGGCGTGCGTTATTGGAAAACTCATTGCTGACAGGGATAATGAGAGACTCCCCCGGTCTCGAAGCGGTGTCGTAAGCCTCAGGGGCGATCGAGTTTTCTGCTTGAATGTCTGACAGCCTTGTGGGTCATTCCACGGTCTAGTGGTCTTTCTCAGCCTAGGAGGCACTTCTATCGGGGATTAGTGGCGGGCGTCGTGAAGGATCCACTACGCGAATTGCTCGGCATGTCGGAAGATGAGTATCGCTCTTATTTGTCTTGGGCGCCAGGTTCGGATTATCTCAGCAACTCTGAGTTTTCTCTGACCTGGCGATTGGCTCGGAATCGGTTGTCTCTCAATGACAGGCGTTTTGTAATGAGCCTGGCGGATTTGCCAGCTTGTGAACGCTGCAACCTTGGTTTAAAGGAGACATCTTCGCACACTTTCTACCATTGCGTGCGGGTTCGCCCGTTATGGGATCGTGTCGGCGAGTTGACTGATAATATAGCGCCGTGTGAGCTCGTGCTCATTGATCGTGCATACGCCTGCGACAATGTGTCGCCTCCGTTTTCTGGAGTGAAGCGAATGTTGTTTCTGTCGCTACTGGCCACGACTCGAATGGTGATCTGGGCGACGCGACTGGAGGAAGTCTTGCGGGGTGGCTGTCTTTCAGATCAGGATCTGATTCGATATTTTGAGCATGAGCTCAAAATGAAGATTCGAACTGATTGGAAACGATTGACCTCGACAGATTTCAGCAAAAGGTGGATAAATGTGGCGAGCCTGGTTCGCCTGACCAGGGCTAGCCTTGATTTTCTCTTTTAGATCTTCTAATCACATCGGGGTGGATTCCTTTGGAGCCCTACCCTGGTTAAGGTAAGTTTCTTTTTGTGTACCTAGTTAATGTGAGTGAGTATGTTTCCCGGCCTGTTCCCGGCAATGTCTCTTTTGTTATGATCCAGTTCGAGATTCCCAATTCCGATTTATTTTTGTCCCGTTTGATCTCGGCTGGTTCAGTATTATATTTTCCCCTGTCCAAGTTATTTTCTCCTCTCCACTCCCCGTAGAAAGAGAGCTTCTTGATTTTGTCCTTTGAGCAGAATACAGCGACCTCTTTGTTTTGAGGGAGGGTTGGGTCCAACTAACATTATGTCTTTAGTTTGTATTTTGAGTTGAACAATTTTGTTTTGGGGGAATTGTTGTCATACTCCTCCCCCTCATATCATTTCATGTGAAAGTTTTATGTATATTTTTGTATCTATTGTATATTGTAACATTTTTATGTTCACTTGGGTTGTTTTTAGGTCTCCCGGAACGTTTTGCGGTATTTTGGTACATGGTGGATTAAATGTTGATGAATAAGTTCTTGTGGTGATTGCAAAAGTTGTAACGTATGTTTGGGTCGTGAATCGGGTTAGCTAGTTATAAGATAGTGTGGATCATCTAAATTACGCAATGAAAATTACACTGACATATCATTTAGACAGATATATTTACAAAATTACACAAAATATCTTGAAATACTAAAAAGTAATTTTTTTCAATAAAATGGCCACTAGCTTCAACCATGGCCGCCAGACGACTTCAGAATCTCGCACAACTCTTCTAGACGGTCTCCTTTTTTAATTTGGTGAATACTGCCATAATTCTTGCCTTCTTTTGCTGTTATAAAGAGCTTTATTTTTATTTGTCTCTTGCTCAACTGCACCCCACACAAAATAATCAAGGGGGTTAAATCTGGGAAGTTAGGTGACCATATGTAAGTGGTGATGTGGTTACAGAAATGGTCAGACAGACATGACTGGCTTCCTCTGTTCTATTGCCCGACACTCTTGACTCAAAGCGGTATTTTTTTTAATCATATCACCCCGAGTAAGGCGGTAACGCCACTGATGTGAAGGGGGCTACATAAGAGTAAAAAGATTAGAGGAGAGTGAAGAGAAGGACGAACCAGTTAGAAAGGAGCAAGAGAAGGATGGGAATACAGGTGTGATGACAGTTGCAAAGGTGGAGAGAAAGGAAAGAATATTATCTCTTTAAGACGGTGTAGGACCACGTGGGAAGATGAATAGAGGCACATCGCCATTATAAATGACCATTTCAAGCACCATGATGTTGGCTGGATATATAATTCAACTCTCTCCCAATCCAATGGACTGTCATCAGATTGACACCCGAAAACCCTGAAATGGTCGTATTGGATCCACCGGCGCCTATTCCAAGGAGTACAGTATACTCTTTCCAAATTTTTAGCGGCGTGAATTGCGTCATAGTTTACTCGTATTTTTTTCTCATAGATGGTGCCCAACTGATCCTACAATATTGTGCAATCGACAAAAAAAAAAATAAACAAACTAAGCAAATGGACGAAATGAACAAATATAAAATTGTGGCAATTTACCTATCGCAACCAGTATCAGTCAGTCAGTTAAGTGCCACACGTGATAACACGCTTAGGTGATCATGTCTCGAAAGAGACATAACTGACTGGGCATTACATTCTGCGGTAGACTCGTTGCCAGCCAAGGCTATAAAACCCAATCTGTCCTATTATTTGACTCGTAGCTAGAGGGGGAAGAATGTATCATATTATTAAGTAGTAAGTGGGGGATCAGTTTATTACTTCATGACCATATAAAACTAATCCCCCATTTTATGACCAGTAGAAGCCTTAATCATGATTTCAACTATTCAGTCAGTCAGTTAAGTACCATACGTGATACACGTTTGGGTGATCATATCTCGAAAGAGACATGACTGACTGGGCAAATGATTATCCCGCAGTTGGTTGCCATTACTTTCTGCGGTAGACGGGTTGCCGACCAAAAGTATAGAACCTAATCTGTCCTGCTATTTAACCCATAACTGGAGGGAAGTAGACGGATTAATACCTTTTCTAAGGTTATTCGGGCGTAAGTGAATGCAAAGAATTCAACTGGAATTCGAACACGGCTCCCCGATTTGTCGTTCCGAGCCGATATCCACTGCACCATATGTATCTCAGTTTGTTCATATCTATCTATCTATCTATCTATCTATCTATCTATCTATCTATCTATCTATCTATCTATCTATCTATCTATCTATCTATCTATCTATCTCATTCTGGTCATATCTGTCTGTCTGTATATATATATATATATATATATATATATATATATATATATATATATCCCAGTATATTCCAATCTTAATTATCTGTACTAAGGCAGCTTTCTCTTATGGCGGTATGATATTCAGACAGTTTCACTTAAACTGAAATAGTGTCACATAATTTGAGGGCCTGGTAAGAATAAAATGCAAAACTCAAATATTCATAGTTGAAATCGACAAGAAGAGCTTCTTAACACCAATGTCTGTTAAATTACCATCGAAAATCTTTAAGAAAATATCGAAATAATTTTTAAGATTTGATGTGACCATATTTCTGAAATGAGGTATTGTAACTATTTTTACCATTTACTTTTGTCCTCATCTTTATTAACATATTCACGACGTTTCAGCCATTGTAATCATCGGCATTCTTCAGATGATATACGTTAGAATTTCAAACCGGACTCTAGGGATATCCATAACAGGTATGGCATGTGGAACTAGAACAATCTACCCCCGGGGGCTAAATGAATATGACAACAAAGATGAGGAAAATACTCCAGACGATGTCAGTCAGTTAAGTGCCGTACGTGGTTCACGCTCGGGCGATCATGTCTCGAAAGGAGCATAGCTGACTAATTTTGCCGCAGTAGGTTGCAATTACTTTCTGCGGTAAACTGGTTGCAAACCAAAGCTTTAGAATCCACTTTGTCCTACTATTTAACACATAGCTGGTGGGAGAAGAGATGGATTAATACTTTTCCGAAGGATATTTGCACGTAAGTGAATGCAAAGAATTCGAACTCAGCTCTCCGATTTCTCGTTCCGAGCCGATATCCACTGCACCACATGTCAAATCCCATATCCAGACAATGTACATAGTCTAAATAGTTCATATTTTCATAAAACTTTTTGTTACTTCGTAGTATTGTAGAAGATCATTTTTTCTACCCATTCAATCAATCAGTTAATTGCCATACGTGATACACGCTTGGGCGATCATGTCTCTTTCAAGACTGTTTCAGATGATCTATTGTATATGAAAAGAGATGTATTGTTTGACAGCTAGAATATTTTGTTATCTGATGAATTCTTCGGACTAACATATTAATCATTCTTATTCCGATCACAAAATCTCGGCGATACGGTTCTCCAACCTTCCTCAGGAGTAATTCTTAATTTTTTCTTTCATAAATCTCAATTTTTTTTCTGAGATCAAAGCGACAAAGATTCATTTTCTCCTTTTGGGAAAAGCTAAAGGACTCGTTGTCGCTAGACTGATAAAAGAGACACGGGTTAGTGTAAAGTTTAGCGTGCTAGTCTGATTGGTCATTACTAATGAGTAATGACATTGATTCGCACTAGGAGACCCAAACATGCTACCTTGTACTAAACTCAGTCAGTCAGTTAATTGCCATGCATGATACACGTTTTGGGCGATCATGTCCCTTTCAAGACATGACTGACTGGGCAAAAGGTTATCCCGCAGTAGGTTGACATTACGTTCTACAGTAGACTGGTTGCCAGCCAAGGCTACAGAACCTAATCTGTCCTGTAATTTTACTCATAGCTAGAGGAAAAAGAGATGTATTATATTATTACGTAGTAATTAGTGGGGGATCAGTTTGTTACTTCATAACAATAGAAAACCGACCTCCACTTTATGACTTTATGGCCTTAATCATTATTTCAACTAATATATTCAGTCAGTCAGTTAAGTGCCATACGTGATACACGCTTTGGGCGATCATGTCTCGAGACATAACTGACTGGGTAGAAGATTATCTCGTAGTAGTTTGCCAGTACATTCTGCGGTAAACTGTTTGCCGACCAAAGCTATAGAACCCAATCTGTCCTGTTATTTAACCCATAACTGGAGGGAAGAAACGGATTAATATATGTCCCAAAGGGTATTTGCGCGTAAGTGAATGCAAGGAATTCAACTATTTCTACCCATTACAAGGCCCAATCCACTAGGGGGGTAGAAGTTTACTGATTGTGATTGTTGAAAATAGATAACGGTTGATCCACGAGTTACTGGATAGCGGGGGTCAGTGAGGGTGAGTGTCAACTTGAGTAGTCCTGCTCTCAACAATGCTGGTTGTTTGAATTGTATCCATTAAGTTCGTTCAATTCTTTTGCAAGGATTTTTGGAAACACCCCTCGTGCATCGAAGATCATGCACAATTCACAATCTTTTCATTTTTATTTTTAACTTGCAGTATAGCCCGGCGTTGCTCGGGTGTAATGAAAGCTTTTATATATATATTATCGATTTTCTGCGCTATTGTAAGAACTGCAACCTTAAAACTTCTGAATATCGTTTCTTATGTCTTTTTCTATGAGTGTATCAAATTTGATTAAAATTGGACCACTCCTTCTATAACCCGATTTTTTCGATTATCGATTTTCGATATTTATCGGGGATACCTCGGCACAAAACCTAGCTAAGAACACTCGCAGACGCTTATAGTACAACTGTGTAAATTTTCAAGAAAATCGGTTCAGCCGTTTCGGAGTCTATAAGTAACCGGGACACACACGCGCGCGCGCGCGCGCGCACACACACACACACACACACACAGACAAAGTTCCAGTCATAAATAAGTTTAGATTTTATTTCGTAGTTGTTGGAATGATTTCGTCTATTATTAAGCACATTTTCTTACTTGGAATTTATTTCATTTTATGTCACATGACTCTCGCTAATCTATCAATATTTCTATGAAAAGTACTCAGGCGAACTACATCCCTCAGTCCCATTCTTTTCTGATCTTCACAGCTAGAACCCGCCTTGACAAGTACATTGCAGCGATTCACACACATTCTCTTTTCATTCTATTGCTGAAGTGTAACTTCTACATGAATAGCTTCCTTACACAAACCGCTACTTTTTTATTTTTTTTTTTTTTCATCCTATCACCCCGAGCAAGGCGGTAACTGGTGTGCAGGAGGCTACATAAGAGTAAAAGCACTAAATAGAAGAGAGTAAAGAGAAGGACAAACCATTTAGAAAGAAGCAAGAGAAGGGAGGGCACACAGGTTTGATGACAGTAGCAGAGGTGGAGAGAAAGGAAAGAATATACAGGGTGGTGAGAAAAGAACTAGGATCAAGTGGTTAAGAGATGAGTATTGACCTTGCATTTGAATTACTGGAGATTGTAGCCATCAGGAAAGCAAGAATAAAAAAGCGAGTTCCACAGGTGGGAATTGCGAGGAAAGAAGCTGCAGGAGTAGAATTGTCGTCTGCATTTGGTTGATCTCACTGTGAATGGGTGAGACCCAAATGCCAGTCTGGTTGCACCAGTGACTTAAGTTCGTTGGAGCAGTAGCAGTATTTATAGAACAGTCAAAGGGAAACCACATCCCGTCGGTGGGAAAGTGGCTGTAGTCGGGCCACAAAGTCGGTACCTATCACATTACTGATTCTCTTTTGGAGCCTGTCAAGAACACCGAGGTGAACAGCGGGGGCGCCTGACCATATATGGCAGTAGTACTCCATGCATGAACAAATGGTTGATTTGTATATATGCAGGATGTTTTCAGGCAGGAAAAACTTCCTGACGCGACATAGTGACCCAATATTCCTAGCAGTGGCTTTAGCTATTGACTCAATGTAGTGGATTCACTTGAGGTCAGAAGAGAGGGCAAGGCCTAGGAGGCGCAATGTATTAATCTCGGGGAGACTCGCTTAGTCGATGCTTATGTGAGGAAGGAGAGGTTGCCTGTGATGATTGACAGACAACAGCTTTCTACTTCAACAATTTGTATTTCGATACATTTTTTCTTTAAGGCACGGGCTACCAGGATACCCTTCAATGAGTCGATCGGAATTTTTTCCAATCAATCTCAGGGTTGCAAATACAAGGTTAATGATTGATGTCATGTAACACATTTTTGAGATTTTTACTTCAAGATTTTTCTATTTCGATAGGTTTTTCTTTAAGGCACGGGCTACCAGGAATTCCTTCAATGACTATCGGAATCTTTTCCAATCAATCTTAGGGTTGCAAATACAACGGGAATGATTGATGTCCTCATGTGCCACATTTTTAAGATTTTTACTTCGAAATTTTTCTATTTCGATAGGTTTTTCTTTAAGGCACGGGCTACCAGGAACCCCTTCAATGAGGCTATCGGAATATTTTTCAGTCAATCTTAGGGTTGCAAATAGAAGGAGAATGATTGATGTCCTCATGTACCACATTTTGGAGATTCTACTCCAACATTTTTCTATATCGATAGTTTTATCTTCAAGGCACGGGCTACAAGGAATCCCTTCAATGAGTGTATCGGAATCTTTTTCAATCAATCTTCGGGTTGCAAATACAAGGAGAATGATTGATGTCCTCATGCACCATATTTTTGAGATTTCTACTTCAATATTTTTGTGTTTCGATAGATTTTTTCTTTAAGGCACGGGATACCAGGAATCCCTTCAATGAGTCTATCGGAATCTTTTCCAATAAATCTTCGGGTTGCAAATACAAGGGGAATGACTGATGTCCTCATGTGCCACACTTATGAGATTTTTACTTCAAGATTTTTCTATTTCGATAGCTTTTTCTTGAAGGCACGGACTACCGTGAATCCCTTCAATAAGTCTATCCTAATCTTTTTCAGTCAATCGTAGGGTTTGCAAATATTAGGGGAATGATTGATGTCCTCATGTAACATATTTTTGAGATTTTTACTTCAAGATTTTTCTATTTCCATAGTTTTTTCTTTAAGACACGGGCTACAAGGAATCCCTTCAATGAGTCTATCGGAATCATTTCCAATCAATCTTAGGCTTGCAAATACAAGGGGAATGATTGTTGTCTTCATGTTCCACACTTTTGAGATTTTTACTTCAAGATCTCTCTATTTCGATAGTTGTCGTTTAAGGCACGGGCTACCAGGAATCCCTTCAATGAGGCTATCGGAAACTTTTCCAATAAATCTTCGGGTTGCAAATACAACGGGAATGATTGATGTCCTCATGTACCAGATTTTTGAGATTTTTACTTTAAGATTTTTGTATTTCGATAGTTTTTTCTTTAAGGCACGGGCTACCAGTAATCCCTTCAATGAGTCTATCGGAATATTTTTCAATCAATCTAAGAGTTGCAAATACAAGGGGAATGATTGATGTCCACACGTACCAGATTTTTGAGATTTCTACTTCAAGATTTTTATATTTCGATAGATTTTTCTTTAAGGCACGGCTACCAGGAACCCCTTCAATGAGACTATCGGTATCTTTTTCAATGATTCTTAGGGTTGCAAATCCAAGGGGAATGATTGATGCCCTCATGTGCCACATTGTTCAGATTTTTACATCAAGATTTTTGTATTTCGATAGTATTTTCTTGAAGGCACGGTCTACCGTGAATCCCTTCAATAAGTCTATCAGAATATTTTTCAATCAATCTTCGGGTTGCAAATAGAAGGAGAATGATTGATGTCCACATGTACCACATTTTTGAGATTTTTACTTCATGATTTTTGTATTTCGATAGTTCTTTTTTTAAGGCACGGGCAACCAGGAATCCCTTCAATGAGTCTATCAGAATTTTTCCAATCAATCTCAGCGTTGCAAATACAAGGGGAATGATTGTTGTCCTCATGTAATACATTTTTGAGATTTTTACTTTAAGATTTTTCTATTTCGATAGTTTTTTCTTTAAGCCACGTACTACTAGGAATCCCTTCAATGAGTCTATCGGAATATTTTTCCATCGATCTTAGGGTTGCAAATACAAGGGGTATGATTGATGCCCTCATATACCACTTTTTTGAGAATTCTACTTCAAGATTTTTCTATTTCGATAGTTTTTTCTTTAAGGCACGGGCTACAAGGAATCCCTTCAATGAGGCTATCGGAATCTTTTCCAATCAATCTTAGGCTTGCAATTACAAGGGGAATGATTGTTGTTCTCATGTTCCACACTTTTGAAATTTTTACTTCAAGATCTCTCTATTTCGATAGTTTTTTCTTTAAGGCACGGGCTATCAAGAATCCCTTCAATGAGTCTATCGCAATCTTTTTCAATAAACCTTAGGTTTCAAATACAAGGGGAATGATTGATGTCCTCATGTGCCACATTTTTGAGATTTTTATTTCAAGATTTTTCTATTTCGATAGTTTTCTCTTTAAGGCACGGGCTCCCAGTAATCGCCTCAATGAGTCTACCGGAATCTTTTTCAATCAATCTTAGGGTTGCAAATACAAGTTTAATGATTGATGTCCTCATGTGCCACATTTTTTGAGATTTTTACTTCAAGATTTTTCAATTTCGATAGATTTTGCTTTAAGGCACGGGCTCCCGGTAATCGCCTCAATGAGTCTACCGGAATCTTTTTCAATCAATCTTAGGGTTGCAAATCCAAGGGGAATGATTGATGTCCTCATGTGCCACATTTGTGAGATTTTTACTTCAAGATTTTTCAATTTCGATAGATTTTTTCTTTAAGGCGCGTGATACCAGGAATCCCTTCAATAAGTCTATCGGAATATTTTCAATCAATCTTAGGGTTGCAAATACAAGGGGAATGTTTGATGCCCTCATGTACCACATTTTTGAGATTTCTACTTCAAGATTTTTGTATTTCTATATTATTTTCAAAATCTTTAGTGACATATTGCAATTTGCAGTGACTGCCATATCAATTAGCTTTGATTGATCTGTCTGTGTGTATTGTAAAATCTCATCAAATTATTACATTTCCTATCTCTGTAACCGTTGCTGTGTGGTGAGCAGGACAGTTTCTTTTAATTTCCTTCCCATAAATGTTGCATATTGTCCAGCGCAGATATTGGTTCATTCTAACATTTTTTATGAACTGATGAAAAGTTGGGTATTTTTGCATTTCCTTGTGATTATGATGATAGAGCCAAAAATTGGGTACCTTTACATTTCCAGGTGATTAAGATGATAGGGCAATAAGTTGGGTACCTTTGCATTTCCTGGTGATTAAGATGATAAAGCTAAAAACTGGGAACCTTGGCCTTTACTGGTGATTAGGGTGATAGAGTCAAAAGTTAGGTACCTTTGCATTTCCTGGTGATTAAGATGATAGAGCCAAAAGTTGGGTACCTTTGCATTTCCAGTCGATTAAGATGGTAGAGCCAAAAATTGGGTACCTATGCATTTTCTGGTGATTAGGATGATGGAATCAAAAGTTGGGTACCTTTGCATTTCCTGGGTGATTAGGATTGTAGAGCCAAAAATTGGGTACCTTTGTATTTCCTGGTGATTAGAATGATAGAGTCAAAAGTTGGGTACCTTTGCATTTCCTTGTGTTTAGAATGATAGAGCCAAAAACTGGGTATGTTTGCATTTCCTGGTGATTAGGATGATAGAGCCAAAAATTGGGTACCTTTGCATTTTCTGGTGAATAGGATGATATAATGAAATGCTGGGTACGTTTGCATTTCCTGGTGATTAGGGTGATAGAATCAAATGTTGAGTCTTTTGCATTTCCTGGTGATAGGGATGATAGAATCAAAAGTTGGGTACCTTTGCATTTCCTGGTATTAGGATGATAGTATCAAATTTGTGTACCTTTGCATTTCCTGGTGATTAGGATGATAGAGTCAAAAGTTGGGTACCTTTGCATTTCCTTGTGTTTAGAATGATAGAGCCAAAAGTTGGGTACCTTTGCTTTTCCTGGTGATTAGGATGATAGAGCCAAAAATTGGGTACCTTTGCATTTTCCGGTGATTAGGATGATAGAATCAAATGGTGGGTACTTTTGCATTTCCTGGTGATTAGGATGATAGAATCAAAAGTTGGGTACCTTTGCATTTCCTGGTGAAAAGATGATAGAGTCAAAATTTGGGTACCTTTGCATTTCCTGGTGATTAGGATGATAGAGTCAAAAGTTGGGTACCTTTGCATTTCCTGGTGATTTTTATTTTTCACATTTTTTACGTCTCTTCAATAAATGGGAGCATTTGGTCGACTATAAATGCTTTTCCAATTTTCCATTTGAACGTCTTGGGGTCCGTTTGAAATATCATATTTTGCCGGTATAATCTACAACGCTTTTCGTATCGTCTTGTTCTCTCTACCTTTAATTAACAGTTTCTGCTTAACTTAGCCTTCCACCCTGGCCCCTCAACTTCCGGTGTCTTCCTCTCTGGGTTGATTTGATTGGTGTAATTTCTTTTACAGCTTTTATTTTACATTTCTACTTAATCTTTTTGCTTTTCCGTTTTGAAATATTTTTAAATTTCTTAAAATCTCATTTAGTATCGATAATTCACATCTGATTTCCTCAATTTTTCAGTTTAATTATGCCTTCATTGTCCTCATTTCCTTTGCATTTCATTTGTAAAGAGCAAGTTTCACTCCGAGAGATTTTTTCTCGGCATTTATTTTTTATGTTAAAGGTCAAACATTATCTATCCTACATATCCTACATATTCCATTGGTAAGGAGAAAGTTAAACTCAGAATACTTTATTTCAAGAACTGCTGTTTTGTGGAATAGACACCCGAGATGATGCTTCCCTGATTAACAGATCTTAACCTCTTTTAGTCTAGGGTTAACCTTTATATATCCTGCATATCCTTATAGCCTACACTTCCTTTTACGTCAATACAATAACCACATTTGGTAACCATCTATCTTGAGTGGCTGTTTAGCCGTGTATTAGATGAACATTTGAAAAAAGCAGAAGGCTTTTTCTGTATATGAATAGGAAGCAGCACCTTCAGCAGTTTTTCATGTTACTTTACTGATAAATAAATAAGACAATGATAATAGGAGCACCTCAACACAACAGCAATTGCAGAAACTTCAAATTATGTTTGAAGAAACAATTAACAATAATTATCTTTACAAGCTAAAGTAAAGCATTAAACAAAATAAACGAGATTATGAAAAAAATGTAGACATTCGAACAAATATCTACTTTGCCACCTAAATACCAACAAAA
The DNA here is from genome assembly GCA_037127315.1 of Ascarosepion bandense. Lineage (NCBI taxonomy): Eukaryota > Metazoa > Mollusca > Cephalopoda > Sepiida > Sepiidae > Ascarosepion > Ascarosepion bandense. Next base: position 734,680 of record JBBBDQ010002035.1, on the reverse strand, counting down.
CAAATAAATACAATACAATACAAAACGCAAACCTAAAACAATTATGACAAAAGTAACAAACAAAAGATACTATAACAACGACTGAATGGAAAAAAATTCCACACAAAGCCAAAAGCATAAATATACACAAACCTTGGCCTAATTTGTTTTAGCAGTCACATATATTAAAACGGTAAAAAATCTCAACCCAACACAATAAAAAAGGTCAAACCTAAAGTTACGAGAAGAGGTCAATATTATTATAAAGCAATTAAGCGGACATTCACTTAAGAAGTCAGCACAATAAAAAGTAATAAAAAGCAATTAACCACCTGCAGATACTACGGCACACTAAAAAGAGGTCAACACAACAAAAAGCAATTAACCATCTGTAGAAACTCAGAGTCAGGAATCAATAACAGAGGAAGGAAAAGCCCTGAAGAGTGATGTCATCACAATAATACCTTAACGAAATTTTTAAGTCGCCATAACTCTGCTCAATAATGTATAATGTGACAAACTTCTCCGCATTAATTTTATATATATATATATATATATATATATATATATGTGTGTGTGTGTGTGTGTGTGTGTGTGTGTGTGTGTGTGTGAAGAGAGAGAGAAAGAGAGAAGGAAGACAGGGAGAAATGTTTTAGAGTGAATAGATGTTAAATTGAACCGAGGCACATTACCAGTGAATGATGTCTTAGGCATAGTACACAGATACTATACTGTTCCTATGCATACTGCACATATACTACACTGATACAATTGTATCACGTTGAAGAGGGGATCTTGTAATATAAATACAGTGTCAAATCAATCGCTGTCTTCGTGAAGCGTTATCTGCATTTTTTTTATGTTTTCCAATTTTATTTACAAATGTCAAGGTTAGCCTGTCGTCCGGTTTACACTCCTCTTCGGTCTTTTCAACGTTGGAGTTTTATACATTGTTTCCAGTTTAGGATTGGTTTCCCGGTTCCTTCTAAAGTTTACTTTAACTCCATACTTCCAACGTCTCCGAAATTTAATTTACTAATGATTTTTTCTTCTCTCTAAATAGGAGTGGTGATCCATCTTCTATTTCCTGTTTAGGATTGGGTTTCCGATACCTTTTAAAGTTTATTTCCAAAACTCTGAAATTGTATTCGCAAATGAAATCTTCACCTATTTAAGTTTCGTGTTAACCGTTATCTTTTTTGCATAACCCCCAAGAACTTCAATTCTTATGCTCTACCTTGAGTGACTCTTGGGCATACTGTGTGAATATTAGTAAAAAACAAATAGCGGCATGGTAGGCACCATTTTATCATTTTTTTAAAAACACCATCTAAGAATTTAGCTTCATAGCTTTTTATGACTAGGTTTACCCTGCAAATGTACGTATCGTTTTCCAAAAAACAACAAAATTTGTCTAGATTTGCAACTTGAAAAAACGTGCAAGTGTCAAGTTAAACTTGTCAATAGAGAACTGACAGGCGTTGAAAGTTGTTTTAGCTTACATTATTGATTTGGAAAATTCCAGATAAACAGAGTGACACGTTTTTCTTGCATAATACCTTGAGATTTTCACCGGATAAAACGCTAGCAAGTGTGGAAAAATAATAATCTGTAGACATAATACATATTTTTTTTATCTATATAACACATTGAAATTTACTCGACAGAACATTGACCAATGTCTATTGCTAAGAAAGTTGGTTCACTGTGTTGTTGTCGGCAATTTTTTATCACCCGAATCTCTCTTGTGAATCTACCATTCGTCCGTGCATTGAATATTGTTGCCACATTTTGCTTCGCACATCTGTTATGTATCTAGAGATGTTTGAGAAAACCAAAAGAAGAATCTGCAATTTTATCGGTCATGACCTGGAACCAATCACCTTCCAAGCGTTTTAACATAGCTTCCCTGTGCCTTTTCTGTACATGGTACAATGGGCAAATATGTCGCAATTTTATATTTTTAATATCGCGCATGTGCGTTGTTTGTTTGATTTTGTAGACTGCACAGTATAGTAGGGTCAGTTGGGAACCCTCTGTTAGAAAAAGAGTACCATGACACAATTCATTCCGCCAAAAATTTGGAAATGGTATGATGTACTGCTTGGCATTTGCACCTGAATCTCTAATACAAACATTTAAAAGATTTGGGTGTCAAATTAAGGACAGTGCAGAGGATTCGGAAAGAGTTGAATGAGTCTAATGGTGATTACGAAGATGTTTAGAGTTATCACTAGTAATGGTGACGTTATACCTCTATTGATCTTCCCACTGAGCCTCAGACTTAGCATAGAGGACTACATCAAGTGACTTGAGGGGGTAGTGCTGTTCTGGACCAAGTGGACGGCTGCTGGAAAATCCTATGTTTGGCAACAGGATTCTGCACCATGACATACAGGTAGGAGATGATCTGAAGGCAAAGATTATGGCAGCATTTGCTAACTTTAACAAGCAACCCGTCCAGAAGCGTTGCAGGAGTTTCCGAAGTCAATCGCGATTTTATGGAATATATTTACTCGTTTGTGTAATTTTATGAATATATCTGCTAAAATGAAATGTTTAGTGTTATTTTCATTTTTTGGCCAATTTAGACAACAATTTACACACACACACACACACACACACACACACACACACACACACACATATATATATATATATATATATATATATATATATATATTGTAACTAAGTTGTTGAATTGAACTCGTAGGTTTTTTAACCTTTTGTTCATGCATTTACTTTTATAAAGAGTGCTCGATACAAATGTAGAGCGTTATACTGTAATGGTTGTTACAATGTTTTTATAAATTCATAGGTGATTTTTTAGAAAAAAAATCACCTGAAAATGAAGCCAACAACATAATGGACAGGCTTCGAAACGCGAAAATTTTTGTGTAGTGATACTATGAATTTATAAAAACATTGTAACAACCATTAAAGTATATATATATATATATATATATATATATATATATATATATATATTCAGGGCAGATATATCAGTTGAAGCGCAGTTGCACTCACTTACGCACAAATACCCTTGAGAATGGTGTTAGTCTGGTGCTTCTTCCTCTATTTATGGGTTAAATAGCAAGACCTGTGTATTTTAGTGCCATATCGCGCAAGGGTAAGTGTCTTTGCATGTATTTCCGATGGGAAACCTTGAGGTCAGACAATATTCTGTTCTCAGTCATGCTCTGGTTGGATTGTATTACCTTTCTTGTGACCCTTGAGTGCTCCTTCGTGTGCTTCCGTCTTTCGTTACTAAACTCTCTTGTCTAACTCTTTTCTTTTATCACTGTTGGGGTTTTGGGGTAGCCTTGTATACTAGTGGATCAGCCATGAGCTGACTCATTTGATAGTTCACCAATAGAAGGGTTAACGAATCAAAAGGCTTAAAATATTCAATGCGACCTGTATAAAAGGTGACCATATTTTCCCGAGTATTGGCAATATAGTCAGATTCAGTAGTGTCTGACTCGTGAGTATTAATCTTTAACGTTTCATTGAACAGATTATGTACTGCGCTGTATTCTATATTCATAAACTATGGTGGACATGGTCAAAAATCACTCTCCTTCTTCCCAGGACTGCAGTATATTAGACATGATAGCTGACAGTATATAAAAGGCACTTTGTCTCAGTCCATTTTTTTAATCATATCACCCCAAGCCAGGCGGTAACGCCACTGATGCGCAGGGGGGTACGTAAGAGTGAAAAGATTGGAAAAGAGAAAACCGGAAACCACATCCTAAACAGGGAACAAGGGATGAGCCTCTTCACTTGTTCAATAGACGTGGGTGGAGTGTGAACCGGGCGATAGGTTAGTCTATCTACTCCAATTGAAAAAGGAAAAGGAGTGAGAAAGATTGGAAAAGAGAAAGCCGGAAACCACATCTTAAACAGGGAACAAGGGATGAGCCTCTTCCCCTGTTATGTGCGAACTTCTTTGTCTCAGGTGACTTAAATTCTTACAATGACACGGGACCGAAACATTTTAAAGGTACTGATGTTGCCGGTATTCAGTCATTAAATTTTTCCACTTCCTAATCCCTTACTCAATTCGTGGACTTCCTTACTCATTTCACTAGCAAAATCAAGCAACAGGCTTCTCTACTTGGTTTATTTCTTACCTCCTGACTTACCTCTTACTGAGCTATGTATTACTGCTCTCTTGGTACCTCTGGCTACTCTGTGGTAGCTACTAATATTTAATTTTTAATTATTTTTAAGGGGGTCCTGGGTATGACCTAAAACTACATTCGACAATGGAGGCATGACTAGGTGTTGTGGAGTTATTTTCGCAGTGGAGGCTATTATTTGTGCTGAAGTTGGTCCTAATGGGTTCGACGTACAAAACGTAAGGAACTTGATGTAATATGTTTTATGCAGTGTACTCTTGCCAGGTCGCTGACTACTTTCCTATTTGACTAACTGTGGACTACTATCGTCCAACATCGACTGACCCTCGTTCCTCTTACTACTCATACTTAAATTAGGTGGGAGAGTCTATTCACTATAGAATAAGTGGGTTTCACTATAACATTAGGTGACAGAATTAGGGTACCCCGAACCATTGTTACCTACGGGTGATCCCTGGCTAGGATCTAGCACTTGTTTGCCCTCTGCCAGGGTTACGGTATATATATATCTTTTTTTGGTAACATTGTCTGATTATTAACATGAATGAACATTGGGATATGTGTAAGTAGAATGTGATGCTTGAGTGTGTTTCTCTGTGTGTGCGAGTGTATGTGTCTTGGTGGGAGTGGAATCAAATCTGTACTTCAAGCCAAGCACGCTACCATATTCATGACCATAGATAGATGGAAAATTGAAGCTCAGTTTCCTTCCTTTTTTTCTGAAAGAGAGTCAGTCAGTCAGTTAAGTACCATACGTGAAACCCGCTTGGGCGATCATATCTCGAAAGAGACATGACTGACTGGACAGAAGATTATCCCGCAGTAGGTTGCCATTGCTTTCTGCGGTAGATTGGTTGCCAGCCAAGGCTACAGAATCCAATCTTTCCTGCTATTTAACCCATAACTGGAGGGAAGAGACGGATAAATACCTTTCCCAAGGGTATTTGTGCGTAAGTGAATACAATGGATTCAACTGGAATACGAACTCGGCTTCCCGATTTCTCGTTCCGAGCCGATATCCAATGCACCACATCGCACATCCATGGAAGAGCGTACGCTACTGTTAAACCGGAAGTCATCTGCGACTAGACAACAAATTGCCAAGAAAAGTTGTATGATGTGCATTTAGAAGATGGAAAAGTTGTAGCTGACAGGAAGTAAACAAGTCGATACCTTATCAGTATCGGCTGGGTCACCGTGGAGAGGGGTACGATGTTGACCCGAAACCTCTAATGAACCTCGGCTAGAAACATCACTGATGACGTGTACTGAAGCATCAAATAGATGAATTTTACGAAATTTAAATCATCTATTAAACAGTCGTAGTGGTGCATTGGATACGGCTCGGAACGCGAAATCGGGGAGCCGAGTTCGAATTCCAGCTGAACCCATTACATTCATTTACGCGCAAACACCCTTGGGAAAGGTATTAATCCGTCTATTTCTTCCAGTTATGGGTTAAATAACAGGGCAGATTGGGTTCTATAGCCTTGGTCGGCAACCAGTCTACCGCAGAAAGCAATGGCAACCTACTGCGGGATAATCTTCTACCTAGTCAGTCATGTCTCTTTCGAGACATGATCGCCCAAGCGTGTATCACGTATGTCATTTAACTGACTGATTAAACAGTCCTTGAAAAAGTCTATGTTGGCTCACGTGATTACTAGCGACGCTGTAATAGGGAATTAAATAAGGGAAACCTCTCTATTTCTTAATTTTCAAGCAATCTGAGGTGTTAACATTCTCTACTAAATGGTTGGCCAATAAATTCTCCAAACACTAGTCTTGATTCATTAAGATTATCCTTGCTTAACTTTCCATTTAGAACTGAGTCTCTACTAAGTGATATGCATATAACCACTTCCATGGTTTCTGCTATCATCACTCACCTAGATACCTACAAAGCATGTGGTTCTGATGGCATCCCTTTAATAGTCATTAATAAATCTGCTCCCAAACTGGCTCTTGTTCTCTCTAAACTGTATAATATGACTAGCTGCTTCCTGCTCTCTTACATTCATGAAATCATCATCTGTTCCAGGTATTACGAACTTTTGTTAGACGTATAACTCTTCTACCTATCGACCTTCTACCACATGTGGCAAACTCATAGTGTCCCTAATCATTGCTGAATTGGTTCATTATCTTTCATTGCAGGACCTATTCTCAGACAAGCAATACGGCTTTTACTTCTTCAGGTTAACTGCTGATATACTGACGATAATTGCATCACGCCCTAAATAAAAACGGTGAAACCCTGACTGCAGTATTGGACATCTCGAAAGCTTTTGACATGGTCTGGCATATAGGTATTTTCCACAAGATGGAAACCTATGGTGTTTTCCGACGCATTTTAGAGCTGATCTAATCTTTCCTATCGAATTGTGAAATGAAAGTCATCCTGAACGGCTAATCGTCTAGGTCCTTTCGTGCTATCGTGGGTGTCTCCCAGGGTACAATCCTGAGTCTTATGCTGTTTCTAATATTCATCAACGATAGTTTTGATGACATCAGCCCAACTTAACATCTGTGCTGATGACACACAATTTACTTTTGCCTCGACAGTAGGGCTGCTGTGTCCGAAAAGGTCAAAATGGTAACCGTTGTCCAAAATGACATGGACCGTTGTTAATTGGGGTAGACGACGGCTTGTTAATTTTAACGTCTTAAAAACTAAACTTCTCTTCATTAATCATCTGAGAGACCTCTTTCTGCTTTCTATCAACGTGGCTGAAGCTAACCTCCAGGAAAGTGACTCATTGGGCCTTCTCGAGCTAAATTTCTCAGTTGACATGAAGCGGAAAGACTATATTGAATCCATTGCTAAAAAATTCGGTTCATTTTGTCGTGCCAGAAAATCTTTCTCTCTGGAATTTATCATACATAACTATAGGTCTACCATTCGCCCATACTTACAATATTGCTGCCTCATATGGTTCGGTGTCCCTGCTATTTACCTTGAGCTCTTTGATAAAATCCAAAGAACAATCAGAAATATTATTAGTTCTAATCCGGCATATCGGAATCAGTTTCTTTCCCATCTTCGTGAGTTTACCTTCCTGTGTCTTTACTATAAATTATTTCATGGTAATTTTTCGGGTTACTTCTTCGCTTTCAGAAGCCGTTGAAATATCTTTGGGTATTACTCCTAAGTCTTTCGTATTTGTGTTACTGTCTAGAATCTTTCATACATAGCTATAAGTCAATCATACGTCCATACTTGCAATATTGCTGCCTCATATGTTCCGGTGTCCTTGCTATTTACCTTGAGCTCTTTGATAAAATCCAAAGAACAATCAGCAATATTATTGGTATTGAACTGGCGCTTCAGTTTCACCCAGATACCCCACCGCAGAAGGGTTACAACTCTGTACCTTTTTTTTTATAAATATTTTTATGGTAATTGTTTAAATTAACTCTTCGTTCTGATGTCTAGACTTTATGAATTTCAGAGCAATACTAGAAATCTCACCAACTTACAGTTGAGCTGGCTAACCGAAGTATCTATGCTAACAGTTTCTTTTCTCGCACTTCTCATTTGTGGAACTCCCTTTCAGCTTCATACTTTCCAACCAATTTTAATCTGTAACGATTCAATTACAATGCCAATCGCTATCTACTGTCTTCTAGATTACTCTTTTCTCTTTCTGCTCACTATTAATGTTTCTATTCTTAATTCTTCCACGTCCTGTAACCCTTTGCGTCTTAGTGGCTTTACTACCTTGCTTGGCGTGATAACGACTAAAAATATCAATTGGCGATTTCAGTCATCAGACGTTTTGAGAAGGCATTTCAAGTTAGAAAACAAATGAAGATAAATGAAAATGTCTTTGATCTGCTAGTCACGACGTCTTCTAAATTTTTTTTTGTCGCCATAAAATTCATGTTTTCCGCAGAACTTTCTCACAGAAAACATAAATAAACCAATATTCCTTTTATTCCGGGCAATGTTCACAACCCAACCCGCGCCATCATTTCTCCTGTTAGTTTGGATTTGATTTACTCTCTCCAGCCACAGCACCATGTCTGTCGAGTCAAATGACACATCGATTATCATTGCAACCGAAAATCGATTCCTCTGGCCTAGGTGAATAAAAATAAATAAAAGACATTCCAGATGATCATGCCTTTGGTTTCTTTAAATGTTAATTATTTTATTTTGACCTTATGATTACGAAATGTATGGTAGCCAGTTCTTGACGTCAAAATTGTGTCATCTGAAAAAAATATAGTTCTAACAATTATGAAGCTATGATAAGCGCCTTTTTATAAAGCGTGTCCCTTCTGGATGTGATCACTCATGATTTACTATGTTTTTTTTTGTTTTGTTTTTTTTTTTTTTTTTATTATATGAGAATTGCCTTGACTTCTTGGGAAATATAACCGAACGATTCCTCGTTGTTTTTTCCATGGTTTTGAAGTCACCGTAGTTCTTTTTCTAGACTGACTGCCAGCCAATGATAGAAAACTCATTCATCTCTACTATTTAATCAATTACTAGAATTTGACATCGTTTGACCAACCTGAAATTGATATTTACTTAATTTAATCTGAGGAAATTACAGAGACTGAAAATACAAGAAGTTAAGAATAATTGAGAGTTTTGGGAAGAATTGAGTAGCACTTGCTCCTTACTAATGGATTATGAACTCCATATTTTCAGTCTTATCTGTAATGACATGAACTGCTTCTGTTTTCCATTGGAAAAAAAAAAGCTCTTGTTTGTAATTAATTCCGGCCTTCTTACTCAGATGGTTACAAATTGGCCTGAAATGCATCGAGGATAAGCATCTTTAGTCTGGATTTCAAAATTCTAAAGTATTAAACTATTTTATTTTAAAAACATTTTCTGATTTAGATAAAGTGTCCTAAAAGTCAACTTGTTTTTGAAAAATGGCATAACATGTCAGAGCTTTCATACTTTTTATTTATTTTTATTCAAAAGTAACTGAGAAGAATTAACTGTGAAAGAAAAATCACAACTGAGGAAAGAACCCAAATCACCCCATGCAAGGAGGTAAAGCCACTAAGACACAATTGGTTACAGGGTGTGGAAAAACAGAAAGATCAATACTGAGTAAAAAGAGAAAAGAAGAATCAAGAGGACAGTAAACAGCTATGGACATTACATTTACATTATTACAGATTAAAGTTGGCTGGAAAGAAAGGAGCCTGAAGGGCGTTCCACAAGCAATAATGGCGAGCAAGAGGACTTTTATCATAGAATTTAACATTACATCTGGCCAGTTTCCATGTAAATTGAGATCTTGACGCCAATCTAGAACTGCGCTTAAGTTTTTTTAAAAAGTCCAGCGTAGATCTCATCCGAACAATTACCATGAAAAACATTATAGAAAAATTATAGAAAATTATAGAAAAGACGGCGAGAGAGGCAACCTTGTGGCGGTGAGAAAGTAAATGAAGCCGAGCCATCAAATTGGGACGAATAAAATTGCTGTTTCTTCTTTGGTTCTAACCAAGGAGCTCAAGGCAATTAGTAAGGGTACCGAACCATGACTATCATCAATATACTAAGGATTGGCAAATAGTGGACTTATTGATATGGATAATGGTTTCTGGAGAGAAAAACTCTCTCTGGTGATACAGTGAACGGGCTTTCTTACGAGCTGACCTACCAATGGACTTGATATAGTTTTCAACTTTATGTCAGCTGGGAACGTTATCCCGAGAAAGAAAACGAGTCAGTTTCCTGGGGGTTAATATAAACCATGTTAATGGAAGGCAGAGGGGATTCTCTCAAATGATTAATGGAGAAAAGCTTAGTTTGTAAGGCGTTCAAAGTGACAAATCATCTTTTGCTCCAGCTAACGACGGACTTGAGGGCGTTTTGGACATCGGTTCCCATTTTGACCTTATCAGACTGACAAGGCTTACAGTAGAGGCAGGAGTAAATGGTAGTGTTGTAAGCGTAGATGCCAAGTTGAGGCTCATGTCATAAGGAAAGGATAATGAACAAATTCAGTGTCTTCATTAGCCATTTTCTGAAATGTGGTTCTACAGAAGGATGCTGTGAATATCATGGATCAAGCACATGAGCAATGTATAGGTTTTGGAAAAGAAGGGAAACGAAAAGGACATTAATACTGAGCATCAGGAAGAGACAGCTGAAGTTCCTGGGACATTCAATGAAGAAAGAGGGCTTGGAGAACCTGATACTAACATGCCAGATAAAGGGAAAAAGAGACATGGAAAAGCAGCGAGTAACATATTTGAAGGACCTAATCAGGTGGACGATGGAAAGAGGGTTTGGGTGGTGTAACAGGAGAAATTGTACAAAGAGCCACCAGGGATAAGGAGACGTGGAAAGCCCTGATCGCCTACTGTTTATAATGAATTATAATATGGATATAAAGTGGCGAATCAAATCTATTTTATAATGAATATATAACTAATCCCTCATTTTGTGGCCATGCTAGTTTCTATACATTTATATTCTAGATTTATGGGCTTGAGCTAGTGGATGGCAGAGCTGGGTTTGGGTGGTGTAACAGGAGAAAGCGTGCTAAGAGTCACCAGGGATAGGGAGACGTGGAAAGCCACGATCGCCAACGTCCTGAAAGAACATGGCACATAGAAGAAGAAGAAGAAGAAGAAGAAGAAGAAGAAGAAGAAGAAGAAGAATTTTACATATCAGCTGCAACTTTTATATTTTTTAATAATATTCACCCAATACAAAGCCTACCATTCACTAAAGGCCTACCATCCACTCAAGGCCTACCATCCACTCAAGGTCCATCATCCACTCAAGGTAGACGGTTAAGGTGTGGAGTATTAGTACAGGGAAGGACAAGCTTTAGGAGTATAGATCTGAAATAGGAGTATAGATCTGAAGTAGACTTTAGGAAGAACTGGAAACCCAATCATAAAAAGAAAAAAAAAGATGTAAACCTCTACTCATGTTTAAAAGACCTAAAAGGAGTGTGAACCGGGTGATAGATGAAGCTTCCTACTCCTACTTCTGTATAAATTTCATTTTGTGTGGGTACAGGTGAAAAATGTATCTTCGTATGTGTTGCAGGATCACCCCTTTTGTATATGACAATGGACTCGACTGAGTATCCATATAGTCCTGCCATAGAGAGAACGAATGTTGAAAGTAATCATAGAGATCCGTGCGAGTTATCGGAAAGTACCGGAACTGATGCGTAAGTTACCGAGAGATACCGAAGTTACCCAGAGATTACCGCATCAGAAGTCAGACTAGCTCTGAGCTCCACTCAGCTAGAATAATATACACGGATATACTATTTCCAACGACTTCACTTCAAGACTTGTATATATCTATTTCTTACTAATAGTGTTCCTGGATTTACTAACCTGCGTTCAAATTTGTATATTACGTTCAATATAACCTACTTTTCTATCTCAATATCTGTTTTGTTGTTCATAATTTTGTGTGGTTCTTTCACCCGGAATTCACAATGCAAGGACATCTGAGACATTTACAAATTGTCAGGGTATTTGTGAATCGTAGTTCCTTGTACTTGTTTTAAAAGATGTCTCGTGCGTGTTCATGATTCATCTACAAACTGTCGGTACATGATTTTCAATACTGAGACAAGTCAACTATGGAGACATATTGGCGAAAATTTTAAAAATCTAATTATGAATTATAAAATCCAAAGAGGATTTTCTGGCACTGGAAGTATCGACAGTCTTCTCTTTGGGTACAAAATAATCAATTGTTAAATCCAAAATTCTACGATTTTGTTTCTTTGTGCTACTTCGAATTGATTTAATGGATAATTGTCCCCTGTTAATCTATGTTCCGGAAAAATAAATACGAAAAACCTGACTGGTTATGACATTTTTGAAGACTTTTGCTAGTCGAGTTTTATTTGTCTAGACGATCGAACCCAAGCTGTTTGCATAGTTGCCAGTAAATGACTGTTCCAACCTTGTTATGTCTGTCAATTTCACTGAATTAGTTTTGCTGCATTTACTTATAATGCTGCTGAGAATTTGACTTTTTGTTAGAGTGCCCTCCAACAAAGAATGGGCTCTTCCCCTTGTTATATGTAATTATCTTCGTGACTTGCGGGGAGCAGTTAACAAAAGCAGTTAACAAAGGCAGCTATTAGTCAGGCAATAAGCAGCGTAGACGACAGCTACTAGTCAGGCAATAAGCAGCGTAATAATACCTTCGGATTTACTTATTTCTATATTACTATTTATTAACCATTTCTTTGAATATCTTGTTTCTTGTTATACTAATACACTGTTTTGAACCTACCTTCTTGTTCCGTGTCTTACTTCCGGCACAAACCAGTCACTACAACACTTTTTCTTCCACGGAGTCGGCTTTTGAAAACTGTTTAAAGTCAGTGTTTTAAAGTCTTTGAATGCTTAAATTTATTTTGGTCAGAAATTATCAGATACGTTTTCTCTTTCGATATCTTCTGCGTAATTCGTTTCGACAAATTATTTGTTCGTCTTTCGTCGGATTTTTCGTAATTTTCACTTATTTAGTGTTATTGTATTATTTGTTGGGGGGGGGGCATCATTATTTCTCCATTTATTGTTAGTTGCCTTTTTTCTGCACTTTTTTACCGATGTGGCATGCCAGCAACGAAACCTCTCTCCAAACATCTACTATATTACTGGAAACAAAAAGAAGGGAATTCTCGGCTACATAGCCAGTCGCAGGCATAACCCAACGATTATTTTCACCCGGCTGTTAAGGGCTTTACTATCTTGCATCATGTTTAATAACGATTACAATATTATAACAACAACATACTTGTAAAATCTGCCAAAGGTAAGCTAGATTTCTTTTTTGATATATTCCGAAAAGGAATACAGTATATAATGATCAGTTGAAGCATGGAACTCCACACCAGGAATAAGAAATACAGATTTATTGTACTAAGGTACAATTAACAATAATACATATATAGGAAAGCCACAGGTTGAAGCGGAATCGACTATCGAATAGTGAATGTCTTTGCCTAAGACCTTTCCTGTATTTACTAGCCTTCCCACGCAAGGCCAGATGTGACACGTGGTCATTTTATAGTGGGTATTCCCGGCCATATAGCCGGGCCAAAAAATGTCTGTCTATTTTTACCGAGTCGTAGTTCTACCCATCGACGGAATCACGACTGGGTTTGTGCTCTCTGCTCGGAAGCAGAGAGCGCCCTCTACCCGAAGGCAGAGGGCTGACAGTGTCATAAAGCAGTCAGGCGAATGCCTAAGACCTTTCTGTATTTACTAGCCTTCCCACGCAAGGCCGGATGTGACACATGGTCATTTTATATTGGGTATTCCCGGCCATATAGCCGGGCAAAAATGTCTCTGTCTATTTTTCCCCAGTAGTGATTCTACCCTTCGGCGGAACCACGACTGGGTTTGTGCTCTCTGCTCGGAAGCAGAGAGCGCCCTCTACCCGAAGACAGAGTGCTGACAGTGTCATAGAAAAGTCAGGCGAATGCCTAAGACCTTTATCTATTTACTAGCCTTCCCACGCAAGGCCAGATGTGACACGTGGTCATTTTATAGTGGGTATTCCAAAAAATGTCTGTCTATTTTTACCGAGTCGTAGTTCTACCCATCGGGGGAATTACGACTGGGTTTGTGCTCTCTGCTCGAAAGCAGAGAGCGCCCTCTACCCGAAGGCAGAGTGCTGACAGTGTCATAGACCAGTCAGGCGAATGCCTAAGACCTTTCCATATTCGTACCGCTCGTTACTTTCTTTTATAAAGTAGAGCATTCTATTCTCGGGGATGGCAGGATGTTCCACTATAACATTTTTAGATCTGAGATTTGAGAGTCAGATATAAAAATATTTAATCCGGTGAGGTTGTTATCTTCAAAGTTAAATAAAAACAGCTTCCATTTGCAGCGGTCAGTCTTGTAATCGCAAAAATCGTGATATCAAAGTGTTACACAATCCATTTTATATATATTCAAAGAATCTGCAATCTCACACACTTTTGTATAATATCATGAGTGAAAGTCATTAAGGCGTGGTAAGCCTTGAATCATTGTTCCGACAGCGACAGGGAAAAGATTTGTTTGAAAAAATATTCTATATCAATGGTGATAAACTCAGATCAATACTCCGGTTTCGTGATAGAGAAGTGATAACACCTTCGATGTGAAGCTAAAAATGGTTTCCAAGAACATTAATCTCTGCATGCAAGAGTAGAACAACATACGTAAACTTACCTTACATAATTTTTGTGTTAAGATGGCAACCATACTGTTTCAGCAAGTGATACCTGTATTTCAAGAAAGACTATACTTTTGTTGACTCTGGAGATCTCATGGATTAAACAGTAGAATTTACATAAAAGAAAATAATTGTCTTACATTATAGGCATTTATATTTGGTAAAAAATTCCTACGAAAAAATAATTCAAACAAATGTTTGAGGTAACATTCGTTTTTTTATATGGGTACACATCAAAGACAGGAGACACTAGCCGAGTTTAATGAAAAGACAATAAATATATATATATATATATATATATATATATATAAATATATATTGTTAACAGGCGATACATATATTTTTTAATTTTTAATTTTTTATAATCATATCGCCCCACGCATGGCATTTTATTGCCACTGTTTGCAGGGGGGGTTACATAGGAGAAAATTATGAGAAAGAGTGACAGGTTATAGGTGGTGTCAGGAAGTGGGTAAGAGAAGGATGAGAATACTGATGAGAGTAGAGGGAACAGAAGGAGCATGAGAGAAGGATGACTGTGGCCATAAAATGAGAGATCAGTTTATATATTGATTTTAATGTAGAATTGATCCCCCACTTTATATCCATTATATATTTATTTTTGAGATAGGGGATGACTTTTTTTTATAATCATATGGCCCCAAGAAAGGCATTTTACTGCCACTGTTTTGCAGGAGGTTACATAGGAGGAAAGTTATGAGAAAGAGTGACAGATTATAGGGGGTGTCAGGAAGTGGGTAAGAGAAGGATGAGAATACTGATGAGAGTGGAGTGGATGGAGAAAGGAGCATGAAAGAGAAGATGCAGGTTAGTGAGATAGGGGATGGCGATTGACTTTACATTTAAATACTTGGAGATTGTAGTTGTCGGGGAAGCAAATAAACGGAAGGGAATTTCACAGGTGAAAAGTGCGAGAAAAGAAGCTGTTAGAGTAGAATTTGCGTTTACATTTTATTGGTTTCACAGTAAAAGGGTGGGACCTAGTTGCTAATCTTGTGGTTCGAGTAAATTCATATAAAGGGGACACCAGTGAGTTAAGTTCATTGGAGTAGAAGCTGTGAAAATATTTGTAGAAGAGACTCAGGGAAGCCACGTTGCGCCGGTGAGAAAGTGACTGTATCCGAGCTTCCAAGTTGGGATCTATCACATTACAGATTCTCAGTTGGATTTTGTCAAGGACACCTAGGTAGTGGATTGCAGGATCACCCGACCAGATATGGCAGCAGTATTCAATGCATGGGCAGATAGTAGATTTTTATATGAGCAGGATTGTTTCAGGCGGGAAAAACTTCCTGGTCCTTGCACACAGAGCCGGCCTTCTTAGCAGCGGATTTCGCTATGGATTCTATATAGTCATTCTGCTTGAGATCTGTTGTGAGAGTTAAGCCGAGAAGGCGGAGTGATTGGCTTTCAGGGAGACTAGCCTGATCCATGCTAATGGAGGCTAGGAGCAGACGATGAATTTATTAGTAACACGCAAAAACTAATGAATTACACAAATTAAGGGCTTTGTGTGTCAAATGATGGCCAATAACATGTATGTAAAAATTATCAATGTAAACGAAATATAGCTTTTTACAATAAAATTATAATGATGAATTATTTCTTCAAAAGAATTATCATGTGGCATAAGGTTCTCATGAAACTAAAAGGAAAAAAGAAACAATACTTCTCTAGATAGTTTTCAAAGAATTGGTACAATTTCCTCAAAAGAATTATCATGTGGCATAAGGTTCTCATGAAACTAAAAGGAAAAAAGAAACAATACTTCTCTAGATAGTTTTCAAAGAATTGGTACAATTTCCTCAAAAGAATTATCGTGTGGCATAAAGTTCTCATGAAACTAAAAGGAAAAAGAAACAATACTTCTCTAGATAGTTTTCAAAGAATTGGTACAATTTCTTCAAAAGAATTATCATGTGGCATAAGGTTCTCATGAAACTAAAAGGAAAAAAGAAACAATACTTCTCTAGATAGTTTTCAAAGAATTGGTACAATTTCCTCAAAAGAATTATCGTGTGGCATAAAGTTCTCATGAAACTAAAAGGAAAAAGAAACAATACTTCTCTAGATAGTTTTCAAAGAATTGGTACAATTTCTTCAAAAGAATTATCATGTGGCATAAGGTTCTCATGAAACTAAAAGGAAAAAAAGAAACAATACTTCTCTAGATAGTTTTCAAAGAATTGGTACAATTTCCTCAAAAGAATTATCATGTGGCATAAGGTTCTCATGAAACTAAAAGGAAAAAAGAAACAATACTTCTCTAGATAGTTTTCAAAGAATTGGTACAATTTCCTCAAAAGAATTATCATGTGGCATAAGGTTCTCATGAAACTAAAAGGAAAAAAGAAACAATACTTCTCTAGATAGTTTTCAAAGAATTGGTACAATTTCCTCAAAAGAATTATCATGTGGCATAAGGTTCTCATGAAACTAAAAGGAAAAAAGAAACAATACTTCTCTAGATAGTTTTCAAAGAATTGGTACAATTTTCGAAGTCGATTTCGTGATAGCAGCGAAGAATAAAACAAGCACATAAGCCGAAGACTTAATGTGGGAGGGACTTTGATGTTTCTTTAAATTCTTGTTTGGTGGTTGTCAAATTTGGTAGTTGTTCTGTTTTGTTTTTCTTTCTGAATTGGATAGACTTAGGTTCCAGCAGCAGCTGTTTGTCGACTTAGAAAATTAACTCCAAGACATCCCTTTTATAACCTACAGGTAGGCTCCAAATTTACTTCTTGCAGTTTGGAGGGAAACACTTTTATTGCTCTTGGATAGAAAAATAAACGCAGCTGTTTTCCTACAAATCGAAATGTACCAAAATATTTTCGAAATTCAAAAATAAATCATGAGCCCTACGCAAAGGCAGACGAAATTCGCCCAAGCAGCTTAAATTTCTCATAAAGGTGAATAAAAATAACTGAGATAAAGATATTCATTCGATAACAACAAAAATGTCAACAGTAATGCCCATGACGTGTTTCTTTAAGTCAAATTTAATACTCATAATTTTAGTAGATCGCTGTGCAAAAATTCCACAAGTAAAAATTCTTGTTGACTTAATGAATGTATTGACAGTGTCAAGTATCGTTTTTGTAAACGCTTTTATCATGACGTCACTTTCATGAGATCGAAAATACGAGAAGAAAAACCGTTAATAACTTTAAAAATGTTTTGTCATAATTTCGATTTAATCTTATGACAAGGCGTGCGCTCAAAAGTTAAAAATCGTTTAAAAATTGAATAAGCAAACATTGTCATTCAAATCTAATATTTTTCAACATATATATATATATATATGTGGGAGGGACTTGCCGTTGCCCTGACGAGCCGTTGTGCGAAACCGCGGTAGGTCTTGGCGACCTTGTGATTTTTTTCACGTGTGTTTTTGCTCTACGTTACTTCCTCTTTGTTAATTCGAATTGGTTAGTTTGTATCGAGCACTTTTCTTTCTTTGTGGTTGGTTCCGTTTGAGGGTTTTTTTTTTTTCTTTGCTGCGAGGTACTGTATGTATTGTCGGTACTCTGCGGTTTTCTTTTTTTTTCCCCTCTTGTCCAACGCTTTATAGCGACGGACAGTAACGGACTTAGATTCTGCCGGTTATTTGTGGTCCTCAAGGTTTGCTTTTGTAAAATTTTAGGATCTAGATACGTACAGAGTCAGTTTTATTATTATTATTTTATGCTCTGGATTTACCCATCGAGCACTCTTTGCCAGTTAGCAATGGAACAAATAATCTTAGACTCTTCCCTCAAAGACAAAATTGGTTAGTCTTTGCTCGGTGTGTCTATTTATTTGGTTAATCCCTGGTCTGCCGTTGCCCTGACGAGCCGTTGTGCGAAACCGCGGTAGGTCTTGGCGACCTTGTGATTTTTTTCACATATATATATATATAAGGGGCTGTGAAGCACGGTCAGAAGAAGTGGCGTCAATATTCATTTCTTGTGATACAGTGCTTCATAGATTTGTATCTATTCGCTACGTCTTTATTGTCCCCTAGCACCTCGCCTTCCATTCCGACCTTATCTGCCCCACCCCCTCCTTTTTTTCCTTCCTCCGGTTTTTCTTTTTCCTTCCTCCGACCAGGTCACCCAGTTTCTTTTTTTATTTTTCCCTTTACCTTTTCTCACTTTTTTCCTTTTCTAGGTTTTAACTTTCTCCCTTTCTCGCTCATATCAATCGTCAACCCTCCCATATCATTTCTGTGGGGCTATTTTTCAAATGAACGAGAACCTTTTCGTATATCAGTCAGTTAAGTGCCATACATGATACACGCTTGGCCGATCATGTCTCGAAAGAGACATGACTGACTGTGCAGAAGATTATCCCGCAGTAGGTTGCCATTGCTTTCTGCGGTAGACTGGTTGCCGACCAAAGCTATAGAACCCAATCTGTCCTACTATTTAACCCATAACTGGAAGGAAGAGACGGATTAATACCTTTCCCAACGATATTTGCGCGTAAGTGAATACAATGGATTCAACTGGAATTCGAACTTGGCCCCCCGGTTTCTCGTTCCGAGTTGATATCCACTGTACCACAACGCACACATAAATGTCACAAATGTCCGGCCTAATATGGACATGTGGGCGTCGCCGGAAAATCAAATAAAAAAGAGAAGAGATTTTTTTTGGGGGGGGCTGATATTTCGATTACCCATTGTTGTACCATTTGGATCTGACGAACCGCGTTAAGAACACCAAAGCGGCGAAATATGTATCATCCAAAGTAATAATCAGAAATCCGTTATAAAATATTACTTTGTTAAATAAATGAATTTAACACTGAGTTCTCTCGAGTTAGTCTCATTTGGAATTTACCCGGATTACATGCCAAGTGTACTACATTATATATTATATTTCTTATATATATATATATATATATATATATATATATATATATATATATATATATAAGAAAGTGAAAGAACAGGTAGTTTAAAAACCCACTGTTCAAGCATTTACTTTTATAAAGAGTGCTCAATACAGAGTAGAGCTTAATATTGTAATTTTGTTATTACAATGGTTTATAAAAGCATTATATCACTACACAAAAGTTTTCATGTTTCAGGACAATACTGTTCTCCTTCAGCTGATATATTAAGAGAAATCGTGAAAATTATTTATTTTGAAAATATAAGTTGAGTTCATGATTATTTAGAAAATTAGGGAGTGGTAGTTGGCGAAAAAGCTCTGGGTGTATCAATATTGTTCGTTTAAAAATGAGAATTAGGTAACCATTGAGTTTTAACATTTGGGTTGTGAAAGGAAGCAGGTTGGCCTGATTATTTCACGATAAATTTTTATGACGAAAATGTGTGCTACCCAGCAGGATTCGAACCTGAGTATCGGTAAAAATAATGTTCAAAATAATTCATTACAAATTGTCGGTTGCTTATAACCAAGTTTCGTTAAATTTCGTTAATTTCCGTAACATGTTTACATTTGTTTGACATTACGACACATTACAGAGCAGATATGGTTTGTTTACGATAGATCGAAAATTGTGTTATATAAGCATGATAAAAACCTCGTCTGATCAAGAGGCTATCCATGGTCGAGCGGTCAAGACGGTACCAGATCAAATGGTATGCTTCCCCTATGTAATCCTGCTGGGTAGCACACATTTTCGTCATAAAAATTTATCGTGAAATAATCAGGCCGGTAGATATAAATATAAAATACTGTTTAATTAAAAACAGAATATCTACTTAAATACGAGTATCGGTAAAAATAATGTTCAAAATAATTCATTACAAATTGTCGGTTGCTTATAACCAAGTTTCGTTAATTTCCGTAATATATATATATATATATATATATATATATATATATATATATATATATATATATATGCTGCATTTACAACAACTACACGACCAAGACGTCTTACATTACACATGTCTGACCATTCATCAATTTCCAGATATCTAAAGAAAAACATTCCTCTCTACATTCGCAATATAAAATATATTGATCGATAATGCAACTATTCGTCCCCAATAAAACAACAAAAGTAAACTACAGATTCTCGAGGCAATATTCATTAAAACACTTAAGCCGTCAATTAACAGAATCAGTTATGAATACTGTAGTAATGTTCTAAAATTTTCATAGAAAGAACATTTTTTTCATGCTTTAACGTGAGCATGACCATGACATTACAATATTAAAGATTTTGGATAATTTTTCAACCGTTATAATTTAAGCAAAAAGAAAAGTTACAGTAATTTTTAGCAACACAGTCTTGCGGTTATTTTTTCGTTGCCACAACTCACACCACTAAAGATGATCTCTGAAGGAGATTGAAAGTACTTTGGAATATCAAGAAATGAATAATAAAATCATCTGTCAAAGTTTCAGCTCAATTTTGACATCATTCAATTATAATACGCGAAAGATTATCCGTGAGTATAAACGGATTTTATTAAAAATAAGCAGACACAACGTTTGCAATTTATTTAATCTGATATGTCTAAACGAAAATTTGCTGCCTAAATACACAAACATATATATATATATATGTGTGTGTGTGTGTGTGTGTGTGTGTGTGTGTGTGTGTGTGTATAAAGCAATCTGTGTGTCTGTGTGTGACTGTAAACTATACACGTCTACATTTTTTAAGCTACGCCACTCAAACTTTCTAGGGACACATATTTACAGGGAAGCCAGGTCGACACATACTTTTTGAGTTTAAGTTCAGCAATTTTCTCTTTCACACTTTTTGGCCAATGGAGCCGATTGTTTTATGTATGCTTCGTAAAACATCTAAGATGTAAGATGGTTGCTAGATTACGTCACAGAAATCAAATCACACGTGTCAAACGAGACTAAAAAAAATTGAGCCTTTATAATTAATTTTTATTCCGACGTTTTAAAAATTCATTTGGTCAACAAAAATTGTGAATATTTTCCCTGTAATTTTGAAACAAAAGAAATATTTTTTAAAAAAGTATTTTCTCAAACAACAACAAAATATGTAAAAAAAAAAAAAAATGCCAACGGTTAATATAATTCTTAAAGTTTTTTTTTTCAGATTTAATATTTCATACTTCAGAAAATAAAAATAAAAAAAAATAAAGCTTTTTTTCGCTAAATATTTCATACAGGAAATCAACTGTCTTTAATTCGTGTGGCATTAATGTAACATTTTTTCCTCTAACATTAAATGTCTACATTTTTAAATATTCTTCGAAAACTTCTTAAAATTTATTTAGTTAACAAAAAATCTTAAAACAAAAGTTTGAAACAAAAACAAACACAATGTTGTTTACAATGTCACACAAAACACCAACTCAAGTTTACGCTAAGCAAAAGAAAACAGATTTTTAAATGGAAGTTTTGAACAATTTTTAAACAATATTTTTATGTAATTATTTTTTATATAAGTAAGTTTTTAAGTGAGGCGGCGACTACAAGCGCTCGGAAATCGTAACACGATGCATTCATCATCAAATTAAAGTTCTGAGTTGCACGAACAACGCCGGGCTATGATGCTAGTATAAATGTCAGATTAAATAAATTGCAAACATTGTGTTTGATTATTCTTAATAAAATCCGTTCATATTCACGAATAATCTTTCGCGTATTATAATTGAAAGATGTCTGAAATCATAATACGAAAGAAATTATAAGTGAGTATGAACGGATTTTTTACAAATAAGCAGACACAATGTGTGCAATTTATTTAATCTGACACACACACACACACACACACACACACACACACACACACACACACACACACACATATATATATATGTATATATATATATATATATATATATATAGAGAGAGAGAGAGAGAGAGAGAGAGTGTCAAAAAATTCCGAAATTTAAATTCGTTGAATGGCCATTTCAGCGAGAAAATTCTCGCTTCATCGGCAACGATCGAAAACAAAAATTTATTAATTCAAATACGGTACAAAATTTCTATATCAGAAGCTCAAAGACATATCCATATACAGGAAGTAAAAAAAAAATGGGGGTGGGATCACGAAAGAAAAATAAATTATTTAAATTTTTCGCCAGACATAAGAAAAAGAGAAACACAGAAACAGATTCATGACACGATAAAGTTTTCTAAAATCGTATCATGAATCTATGTTTGGCTTTTCCCTTTTTGTCTCATGTCTGGTCGACAAATTTAAAGAATTTTTTTCTTTATTTTATTTTTTTAGTTTCTTCTCTTGCACTTCTTGCCTGTTGAAATATGTTCCAGTTTCTTGCTTTCCAATCAACTTCAGTTTTTAAAAAATTAAATTCAATCTCAATTATCATCCTCTGTTTCTTTTTCTTTTTTTCGACCCTTAATATTTTCTCTCTCTGATTATTCCAGAATCGGTAACTCCTTGCATCTTAATGGCTTTATCGCCTTGCTTTCGGAGAAATTAAAAAAAACAGGGTTGTGTTAGCTTTCGTACAAATTGCGTGGGAAAAGGCCTGAACCCATTTCTTCCTTTCGCTATGAGTTAAATAACGAGGGAAGATATGTTATCTGTTCTTGTTTGGTAACCACTAACGCGGGAGAAGTTCAAAACCGGTTTGAAGAGAAATCGGATTATTTTACATTAGACATGATAATATTTTTCGTCATCTAAGTTTCATACTTTCGTTATCGTCAGGCGATTTAATATATATATATATATACTATAGTTATCCGCAGACAGATCTGTTTCGCTGTATTACAGCTCATCAGTACTGCTTAGACTCCGGTCGCTTCTTAACCTAGGATTGAAACCTGACCGAATTGGCGTCAGTCGGTGATTCTACCACTAGGTCACGAGCATCCAGTAGAAGAAGGCAGGCTTTTTAACGCGTATAAACACGCTCAATAGCGAGAGTGCTCCAATTCTTTATCGAATGAGCGGTGCGTAAATGCGGGAGTAGCTACTGTTTACAAAGTCTACCACTCTTCCAGAGTGCTCAATCAGAGTTTGACAGCGTAAATACTATATATATATATATATATATATATATATTGCTAACTTAAAAATGCCTCAAGCAATTTACTGAGAAGGAAAATTCTCGAGAGTGCCGCTATCAAATCTTATGAGAGTAAATACCTATGCCCGGTGTTTTCCTAATTTCTTCTTCTTCTTCTTCTTCTTCTTCTTCTTCTTCTTCTTCTTCTTCTTCTTCTTCTTCTTCTTCTTCTTCTATGTGCCCTGTCCTTGCAGAACGTAGGCGATCATGGCTATCCACGTCTCCCTATCCCTAGTGGCTCTTAGCACGCTTTCACTTGTTACACCACCCAAATCCCGCTCTGACATCCACTAGTTCAAGCCCATAAATCTAGAATATAAATGTATAGAAACTACCATGGCCACGAAATGAGGGATCAGTTTATATATTCATTATAATATGCAATTAATCCCCCACTTTATATCCACGTTAAAATTTCTTATAAACAGTTGGCATATATATTCTTCTTCTATGTGCCTTGTCCTTTCAGGACATAGGCGATCATGACCATCCACGTCTCCTTATTTTTGGTGGCTTTTCTCACGCCTTCTGTTACATCACGCAGCTCATGCTCTGCCATCTACATGCTCAGCCCAGTCAAGTACGTTACACGCTGTTTTTCCTATCTCTCCTCCCCTTTATCTGGCCTGTTAGTATCAGATTCTCCAAGCCCTCCTTCCTCATTGCATGTCCTTGAAACTTTAGCTGTCTCTTCCTGATGCTCGGTATTAATTTACTTTTAATTTCCAACCTTTCCAAAACCTTATCGGTTCTCCCATGCTCGATCCATGATATCCACAGCATCCTCCTGTAGAACCACATTTTAGTCGCTTCAAGTTTTTCTTTCATCTTCGATGATATTGTCCAGCATTCACTGCTATATTGAAGAACTGACATCACATAGCAATCCAGTATTATTTTCTTTGTTTCTAGTGAAATTTTTTCTGTCTCTTAATACTTTTTTGGAATGCGTCTTTCGCCATGCCAATTCGCCTTCGGATCTCTGTGTCGCACTTTCCGTCTTCAGTTAGAAGACTTCCCAGATATTTAAATTTCTGTGCCTGCTTGATTTTAGTACCCACCACCTGCGTTTGCTATTTTGTGTTGATCGTTTTACTGACGACCATGCATTCGGTTTTCTTGCAGTATATTTGTAGTCCTTTCTTGTCACTCTCTTCAGCAAACTTATGTAGGAGCTTTTGTAGTTTCCTTTCCGTGTCTGCTATCAGCATTGTATCATCTGCGCACCTTATGTTGTTCAAATTGTGGCTTCCGACGACAAATTCTAGCATAACATCTAGGGTCCTCAGAATAGCTTCGCTGGACAAGTTGAACAGATCCGGTGAAAAGACTCACCCTTGTCTTACGCCTCCTTCTATCTTTGTATATCTGCTGAATTCATTACCTGTCCGTATGCAGGTGGTTTGCTGCCAATAAAGATTCTTGATTACTCTTAAGTCTTTCCCAAATATGTCGAGGCTGCTGAGCATCTCCATCAATTCTTTGTGGCATATTTTGTCGAACGCCTTCGCATAATCGATAAAATAAGTCCTTCTTCATTTGTATTGTCCTTGTGGATAGCATCCTAATCATAGATATGGCCTTGCTGTGACTTTAAGAGTGCCTTATCATTTTTTTTTTTTTTGCAGTAATTATGTTGTCGAATAATAAAGAATATATATTTTCCACTTGTAAACAAGTTATTACGCGATCTAGGTTTCTACAAAAATGGCTAACCACGCGTAGAAATTAAAATCAAAATATGGAAAAGACCCAGACATAACGTGGAATATGGTTAAAACAGCCAAACTTTACAACGGTGGCAAAATATGTAGACTGTGCCAAGAAGAAAAGTTAGAGATTATGCTATTCCCAAACAAAAACGGACTGTTAAATAAAAGAACGGAAATTATGACTAAGCCTAACCATACTGAAAATTACCTATTAGGTTCATACATACACGGATTAAAACGCAATAATTCCTTGTAATTTTAAAAATTTCGCGTTCAAAAATGTCCTGCCATGTGAGCGTTAAAAAAAAAACACCGTTACGTGAGCGTTCTTAAAAAAACGGTAAACGGTAAAATCAATTATTGCAAATCGCCTGAAGACACCACTCAGGGTAGAAACCTAGGTCGCGTAATATCTCGTTTACAAATGGGAAGTATTCAAAAGTTCTACAATATAATTGTATCGAACACTTTTTAATGCACTGGTCTAATCTTATTATGACCAAAAACTAAGTAATTAAACAATCAATCAATCAATATATATATATATATATATATATATATATATATATATATATATATATATGCCCTCTCAAATATTTTTTACAACTGGAGTACACTCGTAAATAATATAAATGCCCATCCTTTTGTATTTGTATTACTTTTTCTGGTATCATTTTGTTTATGAATATTGCAGTTATTGTTTCGATGCCATAGAAGCTGTCGACGCGTTGTTTTTGTGCTATTTCTGGTATTCCTGGACAGTTCGGGTTGTTGTCAGATAAGTACGTTGTGATCTCTCACTAAAAAAAGATAATCTTGCTCTAGAAGTGTCGAATTTATTTGCTTGTTAATTTTGTATAAGACGCTCACATATACACAAACTCGCTGCCGACCGAGTTACTCCAAGTGAGAGTGCATGATCCAACAGGCACAGTCAAGTGAACCTGATTGGCTACTCGACTGATCTTTCATAGAAACTGACGTTAAAGAATTTTTTGAAGTAAATAATATTTTTAAGAAACGACTAGAAATGTACACAGCGTTATTTCATTTTATTTTATTTTTTATTTTTTACTTTTATTTGCAAAATAATCGAAGTATTGTTCTTTCAGAAGCAGAAGGAATTCATAATTTTGGTCTTCAACAAATGGAATTTCCCCAACAAGAATCTAAAGAAATTCTGCTTGTTTTAAACCGCCATATTATTCTTTAAGTTTTTATCTTGTCAATTCGAAAATCCGATAAATTAGGTTTCCTGAATACTGCCATTTTTGAAAATGTTCAAAATGTAATAAATTCGAGAATCTGAAACCTGAAAAATTCCCCTGTCCTAAATTCTTTGAGATTTCCTCATTTGAGTGAAGAGTCTCCGAAGAATGCTTCCCCGAACCACAAACAGAATCTTTACAATCAAAGAGAACGGAATTCGCAAATGATTCAGTCTGAATGGTATCATTTCTCCAAAGATGAACCAGTGCGATTCAGATAGAATGAGGGAAAGAGAGACTGAAAAAGAGAGAGAGAGAGAGACGGGTAAGGAAGGAGACGAAGGATAGAGAGAGAGAGAGAGAGAGAGAGAGAGGAGGAAGAGACGTAGAGAGATATAGAAGAGAGGAAGAGAGAGAAGGGAGGTGGGAGGAGAGAGAGAGAGAGAGAGAGAGAGAGAGAGAGAGAGAGAGAGAGAGAGAGAGAGAGAGAGAGGTGTCCGATGGCAATGGGATTTTTTTTCTGATTAAATTATAATTGCAATTTATTGATTTTTTTTTAACCGGACACCTTCGTCAAAAAGAACATGAGTACAATAGTTTGGGAAATAGAGTGACTGGTGAGGGAGCAGTTTGAATGGAGATTGCAATGAATGAATGAAATGAAATCAGATTTAAAAGATGGGAATTTGAGGACCGAAAGAAAGTAAGAGAGATATAACGAGAGAAAGCGAAAGATTGAGTGAGAGGAAAAGCGAGAGAGAGAGGGGGGGGAGAAGTGTAAGTTATGAGAATGAGCGGAAAGAAAGGATTGACAGTATGGTGAGAAAAGGTATGAAGGAATTTGAAAGCACAAAAAGAGGCAAGACAAAATAAAATGAGAAAGAAAGAAAAAAAGAAAGAAAGGAAGAAAGAAGTATTAGAAGGCAAAGAAAAATAGAAAGAAAAAAGAAAAAACGAAAGAATAATTAAAAGCCAAAGAAAGAAAAAAGACAGAAAAATTAGAAGGCAAGGAAAGAAAGAAAGAAAAAAGAAAGAAAGAAAGAAAGAAGAATTACAAGGCAATGAAAGAAAGAAAAAAGAAAGAAAGAAAGGAGAATGAGAAGGCAAAGAAAGAAAGTAAGAAAGAAAAAAAGAAGAATTAAAAGGCAAAGAAAGAAAGAAATAAGAATTAGAAGGCAAAGAAAGAAAGAAAGAAAGAAAGAAGGGAGAATGAGAAGGCAAAGAAAGAAAGAAAGAAAGAAAGAAGAATTAGAAGGCAAAGAAAGAAAGAAAGAAACAGAAAGAAAGAAAGAAGAATTAGAAGGCAAAGAAAAAAGAAAGGAAAATTAGAAGGCAAAGAAAGAAAGAAAGAAAGAAAGGAGAATGAGAAGGCAAAGAAAGAAAGAAAGAAAGAAGAATTAGAAGGCAAAGAAAGAAAGAAAGAAAGAAAGAAAGAAAGGAGAATGAGAAGGCAAAGAAAGAAAGAAAGAAAGAAGAATTAGAAGGCAAAGAAAGAAAGAAAGAAAGAAAGAAAGAAGAATGAGAAGGCAAAGAAAGAAAGAAAGAAAGAAAGAAAGAAAGAAAGAAAGAAAGAAAGGAGAATGAGAAGGCAAAGAAAGAAAGAAAGAAAGAAGAATTAGAAGGCAAAGAAAGAAAGAAAGAAAGAAAGAAAGAAAGAATGAGAAGGCAAAGAAAGAAAGAAAGAAAGAAGAATTAGAAGGCAACAAAAAAATAAAGAAAGAAAGAAGAATTAGAAGGCAAAGAAAAAAGAAAGGAAAATTAGAAGGCAAAGAAAGAAAGAAAGAAAGAAGAATTAGAAGGCAAAGAAAGAAAGAAAGAAAGGAGAATGAGAAGGCAAAGAAAGAAAGAAAGAAAGAAAGAAGAATTAGAAGGCAAAGAAAGAAAGAAAGGAGAATGAGAAGGCAAAGAAAGAAAGAAAGAAAGAAAGAAAGAAGAATTAGAAGGCAACAAAAAATAAAGAAAGAAAGAAGAATTAGAAGGCAAAGAAAGAAAGAAAGGAGAATGAGAAGGCAAAGAAAGAAAGAAAGAAAGAAAGAAGAATTAGAAGGCAACGAAAAAAGAAAGAAAGAAGAATTAGAAGGCAAAGAAAAAATGAAAGGAGAATTAGAAGGCAAAGAAAGAAAGAAAGAAAGAAGAATTAGAAGACAAAGAAAGAAAAAAAACAAAGAAAGAAACAAAGAAGAATTAAAAGGCAAAGAAATAAAAAGAAAGAAGAATAAAAAGGCAAATAAGAAAGAAAAAAGAAAGAAAAAAGAATTAGAAAGCAAAGAAAGAAAGAAAGAAAGAAAGAAAGAAGAATTAGAAGGCAAAGAAATAAAGAAAGAAAGTAAGAATGAATTCTAAAGAAAGGAAAGGAAGACGTTAGATAAAGCAATTAAGAATGAACGGGAAACACCGGGAGAAAAAGCGGAATATAAGGGAAGTCATTTGAAACGAAAAAGAAGGAAAGCATTAAAAGTCAAAGAAAGAAAGAAATTGCAGACAAATTTGGGCTGGAACTGCCCATTCCTCACTTGCCTGTCTTGATAGAATTCTAGTGCATATACGCGGACTTTTGGGTGTTGACTTATTTCCTACACTACAACCCTTTTACTACAAATGAAAATTTACGACCCTCTATCACTAATAATAGGCATGTGTTCTGACGGGTACCAGTCCCACCGCTGACCTTTACAATTAGGAGCCGCCATGGCCACCCCAACAAGGTTCAATAATCTCCAATCAGTCCGCATTCCTATGGCAATAATTAGGTTCCACTCTTGTCAGGAAGTTCTGCTCTATAGAACAGGCTCCCACTAGGATGTTTTCCTAATCACTACAATCTTGACTTTGCAAATCTCGCCTTAACTGTTATTTTTCGTGCATAACATATGAACTACACTTTTAACCTTTTTGTTGCGCTCGTTCAACGACACACAGTAACCTTGAGTGGCTCTTGGGCCTTGTATTAAATGAAATTTTAGTAAAAAACAGACAAGTCATTTTGAAAGATGGAATAAGGAATCAAATGCAAAAAAGTATTCGACTAGATATCTCGTCCTCGATCAATGGTTAAGAGGCCACTGTTTGTAATGCTCTATAGATTTCTTTTCTCAAACTTGTGTAGTTGAGCCTCACTGTGTGCAGCTTACGAAAATAACTGTCAAAAAAGAATCCGAAAAAATGCAAGGAGGAAGAATGAAGAAATGTCTAGAGAAGCCAAACAAAGAACTGGAGAGAAATTGAAATAATACAATAGAAGGAAAATCTCAGTGGAAATTTTTGATGCAGCAAAATCGGAAAAAAATGTTGATAACATTTCATTTTTACTTTTATGAGAAAAAAAAGATGGATAGCAAAAGAAGGCCAAAAAGAAACACAAATTTTTAAGAGTTGAAAACAAAACAAAACAAAAAACAAAAACAAAAAAGAAAACTGCAACTATTTGGCTTTCAAAAGAATACCAGGATTTAGTCAAAGCAATTCTGCCTACCATTCAAACACTACATTGGTCTTCAAAATGACTGAGATTGTCGAAGAGTCTTGCTTTATAAGATTAGTTTTTATAACGTTATTCTAGAGGGAATTTTCGATAACTCGGTATTATCGAGTTATAATATTTCACTATAATATTTCGGTATCTTCCTGTAAAGTCAACGTACAAAACGAATCCTTCAAATACACAATAATGTTCTCGGAATAATTCTCTCGATTAATTCCCTCAGAAACGATCTCTTCAATGACGCACAACACCGGAATGATGCACAACACAGAACGATATTTATCTAACTTCCCACCGAGCCGGAATGTGGGGAATCCGAGCCATATAGCTCTGCCAAAAATGTATTGTCTATTTTTCCCCAGACGAGGATCTACCCTTCGGCGGAGTCTCGACCGGGTTACTCTCCGCCCGAAAACAGAGAGTCCAACAAGGTAAGCGTTCCTCCTGATGCACAAGCACAGAATGATATTTGTCTACATCCCCACCGAGGCGTAATGTGGCACAAGGCCTTTTTTTTAACGTAGGGAATCCGAGGCATATGGCTCGGCCAAAAATGTATTCTCTAATGTTCTTTAGACGAGACTTCACTCTTCGGCGGATCGTCGACCGGGTTATTACTCTTCTGCCTGAAGGCAAATAGTTCGACGAGGTAAGTGTTCGTGCTAATGCAGAGACACACAGACTTTTGTCTGGGTGCTTTATATACGAAATATTTATGGTCACGTGATTCCAAAGGTTACGTTTGTTGCCTAGAGATTCGTGTTCGACCACACGTGTTGGTATCGACATTTTCTTCCTACATAACATCTTAAACTAAAACAAATAAACTTGGAGTCAGGCAGTCAATTAAGTGCCATACATGATACACGCTTGGGCGATCATGTCTCCAAAGAGACATGACTAACTGGGCAGAACATTATCCCGCAGTAGGTTGCCATTGCTTTCTGCGGTAGACTGGTTGCCGACCAAGGCTATAGAACCCAATCTGTCCTGCTATTTAACCCATAAATGGAAGGAAGAGACGGATTAATACCTTTCCCAAGGGTATTTGCGCGTAAGTGAATACAATGGATTCAACTGGAATTCGAACTCGGCTCCCCGGTTTCTCGTTCCGCGCCGATATCCACTGTACCACAACACACATCCGAAGTAGTTGTAGTAGTTTTTCTATAATCTCGATAACAATAAACATCACCTTATTTAAAATTTGGAAAAATCAAATAAAAATTAAACTGAAACACGTGTCAGTTCATTTCAATTATACTTTTAGGATGGCTACTTGCTGCGTAAATATACCTTATATATATATATATATATATATATATATATATATATATATATATATATATATATATATATATATATATATACTGTAATGGTTGTTACAATGTTTACAATTTTGAGTTCCGTTGACCTTTTTACTGGTGTTGGGGTTAAGTGTTTGTTTTTGGCAGAGTTCATGAGAGGTTAATCTATTAATCTTGAAAGGGCTGTTGCTGCTGGCGCCTTTGGTTTAGGGGTTGGTAGGTGTTGTTTTGTTTTGGGGTTGGTTTCTTAATTTAATGTATGTTATTTTGTATTGGGTTGTGTGTGCTTTTTCTTGTTTTTTTTAAATTTTTTTGTTTTTTATAAAATATAAGTACCAGTAAAAAGGTCAACGGAACTCAAAATACAGACCAACCACTCTTACACCCAAAAATAACAAATCCAACACAAATAAACTGGCTTTTCAACGAGATAATTCTCATTTCAAAGAAATCACGTGAGGAAGAAGCGAAAAACATAATTGGCTGGCTTCGAAACATGAAAAAGTTTTGTGTAGTGATACCATGAATTTAAAAACATTGTAACAACCATTACAGTATAACGCTCTACATTTGTATCGAGCACTCTTTATAAAAGTAAACGCATGAACAAAAAGGTAAATAAACCTACGAGTTGAACAACTTAGTTACAATATATATATGTATATATATACTAGCAGTATAGCCCGGCGTGGCTCGGGTGTAATGATGAACGCTTTAAAACTAATCCATGGTCCTGGACGTTGGCACGAAAGACTAAAAAGCAGTAGTTGTTTCCAGTTAAAGCGAAACCGTAGACTGAAAGAAAAATGAATGGATGTAAGTCAAATTTTGATTTCCTCCTATCGATATCAAATAAGTTTTTTTGGTCGTAAACTGAATGTTGAAGGTTAAATAAGTCCTCTGAGTAAATGTTATCATGGCTGAAACTAAGAACTACAATTATACCTACTTAGAGCCAAACCCGAAGCAAAACCTAAAATAAAAGGGCTGAAAAGAATACAGACATACAGGCAGATAAACAGACACACACACAAACATCTTGCCTTTTATATATATATATATATATATATATATATTATCGATTTTCTGATCTATTGTAAGAACTGCAACCTTGAAACTTCTGAATATCGTTTCTTATGACTTTGTCTATGAGTGTATCAAATTTGATTAAAATCGGACCACTCCTTCTATAACCCGATTTTTTCGATTATCGATTTTCGATATTTATCGGGGGTACCTCGACACAAAACCTAGCTAAGTACACTCGCAGACGCTTATAGTACAACTGTTTAAATTTTCAAGAAAATCGGTTCAGCCGTTTCGGAGTCTATAGGTAACGGACAGACACAGACACATACACATACACACACACATACACACATAGAGACAAAGTTCCATTTTTAAATTTTTAAATAAGTTTAGATATAGTTTATGGGTTAAAGTGCTCAATATCAGGGACAAAGTGTACGTAAATATAAAAGTGGACACTGAGGACAACACCCAGTGACAACAAACTGCTTCCTGCTAAATGCAATCATCAGGCCATGTGCGTTGTGTTTTTTTTTTCTCTACAACAAATACAGTAAAGCAAAAGCAGGAAGAATATTCATTACACTTATTCACAAACACTTTTTCTATCATGTCCTGGTCCTGACGATAAACTGCATCCAGCAGCAAGGCCTCTGATTGGGAGGTTATGAGGAGCATGGAACCACCTCTTAATTGCTTTTGTTCCCAGGTCCACCCTGACCCGGAGTGGTAGTACCTGTTAGGGTCCCAGCTATGGGCAAATAGTTAACCCCCAAACTGAAATCAAAACACTATGAAAGTATAAAAATAGACATAGACTTTTATAGAAATATATACATAGAAATACTTTCATAGAAAAAATTATATTTTTGAAGAAAAAATATTACCAGCAATACATTTTTGGATGCAAAACTAGAAGACATCTTCAGTTTTCTAAAATAAAAAAATATTCTTTTAAGCAAAATATGATTAACATTTTAAAAAATACCTTAAAACCCAACATTTTTGGTATTAAAGAACCCATAGAGGTGTTGATATGCTGTTAAACTCAAACTCAAACTCAAACTTCTCTGCACAGATTACATTGCCGGTGTAATAAGCATGTTTCTTACGATGTGCTTAACATTATGTTAGACTAAGCACTGTTTAATTAATACCTTCATGATGACTGAGGTAGGGCAAAGGCACACACCAGAGGTAATAAAATGGCTTTAGACCAACAAGTACCTATCATGGTTGCGTCGATTTTAGGCACACACTCTTTTCCCCCTTTAAAGATGACTTACTTGTACGTGTATTTGTTGCGGCATTCCCCCCGGGATCTCTTGAGCTGTCTCCGTCAAACGGATCTGCCACACCCGAACGTACGATGACCAAGAGCGACGGTCGGATGCAATTGAGTCAGAGAGGGTCAACTAATCACTGTTTCCAGTGGCGAGTCACGAACAGCCGCGGTCACATGGTGATTTTCTAAGCTTAGTTTAGATGTGGCACACGGCCAGAAGTATGGGGCACCCAGTAAGGATCGAACTCACTATTTAGTTGTAACTAACTTAGCGAGATAAACTTTTCAGCCATTGCACCACGTCGAGGTGCCCAAACACTTTTAACAAATATTGCATTTAGGATAATTGATTTACTAAGCACTGCTTAAATGTGGCACAAGGCCAAAGTGTAGAGTACTCAGTGAGGATCGAACTCACTACTCAGTTGTAATAGGTTCTAGCCAGACAAGCTTGTTAACCATTACGCAACGTCGAGGTGCCCAGTACGATATTCTAACCACTGCTTATATGTGGCAAAAGTCCACAGTGTAGGGGACTCAGTGAGGACTGAACTTGCTACTGAGTTGTAACATGATCTAGCGAAACAAACTTTCTAACAATTGCCCCCGGCCTGGGTGTCCCACCCGCGGACAAATTTATTTTTCAAGAGTATTTGCGCGTAAGTAAATGCAAGGAATACAAATAGAAATCGAACTCAGCTTTCCAATTTCTCGTTTCGAACCTATATCCACTGCACCACAACGCACATCCCTTGGTAAGTGTTGCGTCGTGGCTCGTACAATGTGACATCCGGTCGCCCAGATGTATAAAAGACAATGTGCGCTTAGTGTTGTCATTATCACGGTCTTCGAGAAGTAACGCCTACTACTGCGAGAGACTGTAAATATTGAATATACATTTTGGTTCTACCACTCTGTTAATAAAGTAGTTTATCTACATTTCTCTGTGTATCACTTCATTCCACGAGACAACAGTTGGCGACGAGGAGTGTTGTCATTGTCACGGACTTCGTGAATTTACACCTACTTCTGCGAGAGACTGTAAATATTGTATATACATCTTGGTTGTACCATTCTGTTAATGAAGTAATTTATCTACATTTCTCTGTGTATCTCTTCATTCCACTATACAACTGTGAGTATGTGGTACATATGTATACGTTAATGGAGATTGGACCACATTACCCAATAGATAAATTAAACCTTGAACAATTTAACGCATTTAGTTTTAAAAGATTTTTAAGTTTTTATGCTAATGTGGATTTTTTAGGGGCAATTTACAAATCTGATTTGGTCTTGCATGAAGTTTTTTTTGTTTTTTTATCCACTTGGCGCTATAAATCATTTTTCTGTTTCTGTTACTTTTGTTTCATTTATTTATTTTCTGTCAGTTTTTCAGTTGCTTTTCTTTTTCCTTTCTGTGGGTTCCTCATATCATGCATCTTACATGT
Source organism: Ascarosepion bandense (assembly GCA_037127315.1). Classification (NCBI taxonomy): domain Eukaryota; kingdom Metazoa; phylum Mollusca; class Cephalopoda; order Sepiida; family Sepiidae; genus Ascarosepion; species Ascarosepion bandense. The sequence continues at coordinate 699,884 of JBBBDQ010002035.1, read as the reverse complement.
CATCGGAGATATTTTGCCATAAATGATATTGATCCAATGCTTTCTTCGAAAGACAATCGATGTCCGTTGCTCTTGTTGGAAGTTAATGCATTTAAGACACCCAAGAAATGGAATGGATTTGCACAAAAAACATTTTTACTTATATATATATATATATATATATATATATATATATATATATATTGTGTGTGTGCGTGCGTGTTATCAATCATATGCGTATGACCACTCAAATACAGGCATTCACATTTTCGTTGGATAAAGTACATTCATTTCAGGGAAAACCAAACCGCCATTCTTCTTCTTTAATATACAGTCTCATCATGTCGTTACGATCATGGCTCTCCACATACTCCTGTCGCTAGTAGCACTTGATAAGTTTTTTCTTTTTTTAAATATCTTCCCAAACTCTGTTCTGCCATCCATTTGCTGAAACCCAACAAGTTACGATCTGCTTTTGTCTGTCTCTCTTTTCCTAAATTAAAAAACAGAAAGAAAAAAACTTGTCTATTAATTGATATGGCTTGTCCAGCGGATTGTAACATAGCAATCAAGGAATTCGAAAAACTGTCAAAATATAAAGACCTGAAAATTGAAATAGAAAAAATGTGGAAATTGAAAACAAGAATCGTGCCAGTGATAGTAGGTGCACTTGGAATGATAAAAAATGGAACAAAACAACACATTGAAAGAATCCCTGGAAACCCCAGCTTAAGAGATATACAAAAAATTGTCTTATTAAGTACAGCCCACACACTAAGGAAAACTTTATCTATGTAATGCTAGGGATGATAGGGAAGATAGAAAAACATGAAATGGAGCCATAACAACACGCCACGACCTGCCTTAGGTCTCCCCGCAGACTTGGTTGGTAGTGAGACCAAAGCAGAAATCGAAATATGATGAAAAATGACATAATAATAATAATAATAATAATAATAATAATAATAATAATAAACAAACAAACAAACCAACACTTGTATGAACATCACCCAGCACCGGTTACAGAAATAGAAGATGTCACCATTCTATGAGATTACACCATCTACACAGACAGAAAAATTGAAGCAAATAGGCAGGACATTATTGTTAAAAACCAGAAAGAAAAAAACTTACTTATCAATTGATATGGCTTGTCCAGCGGATTGTAACATAGCAACCAAGGAATTCGAAAAACTGTCAAAATATAAAGACCTGGAAATTGAAAAAGAACAAATGTGAAAATTGAAAACAAGAGTTGTGCCAGTGATAGTAGGTGCACTTAGAATGATAAAAAATGGAACGTTTTGTTCCATTTTTTATCATTGAAAGAATCCCTGGAAACCCCAGCTTAAGAGATATACAAAAATTGTCTTATTAAGTACATCCCACACACTAAGAAGAACCTTGTTTATGTAACGCTAGAGATGATGGGGAAGATAGAAAAAACATGAAATGGAGCCATAACAACACACCACGACTTACCTTAAATCTCCCCGCAGACTTGGTTGGTAGTGCGACCATAGCAGAAATCGAAATATGATGAAAAATGACAACATAATAATAATTTTGGAGAATATTTCAAGCAACCCAAAGGGAGATAGTCTCAATGCAAAGTGGATCAAACGAGAACAAGGAAGAATTAGGGATAATCCTGTTCAAGAATTGAAAAAATAAAACCACGAATAATTTTAGGCAAGCTTTTACAAAATCCATAAAATGGCAATTCCAGGACACGACAAGATATCCAACCTTTTTGTCTTTGTCATCCGTCATCAGTCCATAAAACCCTTTACTTTATCAATGCTAATTAATAACCCCAATGAAATTACAGAATGGATCACTGAAGCTTGTTCTTACTGCCTATCCAAAACGGGTGAAAGAGATAATCAGAAAAAACATTAGACCAATAACATGTCTATTCACACATATTGATCACGATGAAGATTACTTACTCTTTTCTCCATTAAAAAAAAGTTCTTCCCGTGGAACAGAAGGGTGGGTTCATATGGGTGCTAATTCAGTCAGTCACTTAAGTGCCATACGTGATACACGCTTAGGCGATCATGCCTCGGAAGAGGTTGCCATTGCTTTCTGCAGTAGACTGGTTGCCAGCCAAGGCTATAGAACCCAATCTATCCTGTTATTTAATCCATAACTGGAGGGAAGAGACGAATGAATACCTTTCCCAAGGCTATTTGCGCGTAAGTGAATGCAAGGAATTCAGCTGGAATTCGAACTCAGCTCCCCGATTCCTCGTTCCGAGTCGATATTCAATGCACCACGACGCAAATAATCCTGAAAAATTGAGGGAAACGGAGTAGAAATCCCTGCTTGGATAGATTACCTTCTTCTTCTTCTTCTTCTTCTTTGTGCCTTGTCCTTTCAGGACGTAGGCGATCATGGCTTGCCACGTCTCCCTATCCCTGGTGGCTCTTAGCACGCCTTCTCCTGTTACACCACCCAAACCCTACTCTGCCATCCAATGGCTCAAACCCATAAATCTAGAATATAAATGTATAGAAACTAGCATAGTCATAAAATGAGGGATTAGTTTATATATTGATTATAATATAAATTTGCTCCCCCACTTTATACCCACATTATAATTTCTTATAAACAGTTGGCATATATATTCTTCTTCTGTGTGTCTTGTCCTTTCAGGACGTTGGCGATCATGGCTTTCCACGTCTCCCTATCCCTGGTGGCTCTTAGCACGCTTTCTCCTGTTACACTACGCAACTTCCGTTCTGTCATCCACCTGCTCAGGCCCTTCAAATATGTTATCCATTGCTTTCCCTTGTCTGTTTTCCCCTCTATCTGGCCTGTTCGTATCAGGTTCTCCAAGCCCTCCTTCCTCATTGCATGTCCCAGGAACTTTAGTTATCTCTTCCTGATGCTCAATATTAATTTCTTTTTCATTTCTGTCCTTTCCTAAACCTCATCATTGTTCACATGCTTAATACATGATATCCGCAGCATCCTTCTGTAGAACCATATTTCAGTTGCTTCAAGTTTTTCCTTCATCTTTGATGATATTGTCCAGCATTCATTGCCATATTGAAGAACTAATTATCACATAGCAATCCCGTATTCTCTTCTTTGCTTCTAGTGAAATTTTCCTGTGTCTTAATACTTTACTCAGCTTCTGGAACGCGTCCTTCGCCATGCCAATTCGCCTTCGGATCTCTGTGTCGCACTTTCCCTCTTCTGTGAGAACACTTCCTAGGTATTTAAATGTTTGTACCTGCTTGATTTTAGTATCCCCCACCTGTAATTGGCGTTTGGGCTGCTCTTTTCGCTGATGACCATGCATTCCGTTTTCTTGCATTTTGTTTGTAATCCATTTCTGTCACTCTCTTCAGTTACCTTCTATAGGAGGTCTTGTAATTTCCTTTCTGCGTCTGTGGCCTCTGATGACAAATCCTGGCATAAAATCTAGGATCCTCAAAATAGTCTTGCTTTTCCAGTTGAACAGATCCGGGGAAAAGACACATCCTTGTCTTACGCTCCTTTCTATATTTGTATATCTGTTGAATTTGTTATCTGTCCGTATGCAGACGGTCTACTGCCAGTAGAGATACTTGATTACTTATGTCTTTCCCAAATATGTCGAGGCTGCTGAGCATCTCCATCAATTCTTTTTGGATTATTTTCTCAAACGCCTTTGCATAACCGATAAAACAGATGTACACGTCCTTCTTCATTTGTATTACCCTTTCGGAGAGCATTCTAATCGTAAATATGGCGTTCCTTGTTCCGGTGTCTTTGACGAACCCGCAATGTTCATGTCCTATCTCTGGCCTGATTCTGCTTCTCGCTCTATTCATCACGGTTCAGACGATCAGTTTTGTAATATGGCTTATTAAACTGATTGTTCGGTAGAGTTTGCACTCGTTTGCACTCGTTTGCACTCGTTTGCACTCTGGCTCCTTAGGCAGTGCTTTGAAAATCGACCTGCTTAGGCCGCCCGGTGTTACATCGCTGTTATAAATTTCATTTATTATTTCTGTAATTTTCTCTATGCCGAATTCTTCCAGGACTAACAGCAGCTCTATTAAAATGCCGTCTGCTCCAGCTGCTTTGTTTTTTATTCAGTTTGGCCATTGCAGCTTCCACTTCGGACTTAAATATTTCTGGTCCGTCCTCATCTTTGTGTATTATCAGTTGCTCTCTCTTGTCGTGGAAAAGATCTTTTATATATTCTTCCCATTGCTGTAGTAGTTCCTCTTTCTCCAATATGATCATTCCATCCTTGGATTTTATACATCCTGTTTAGGAGCAGGTATTTTATCCTGTCAGTTCTCTTATTTCTTTATGCATTTCTGCTTTATTGCTATGTGTTATCAGTTCTTCAATATGGCAGTGAATGCTGGACAATATAATCAAAGATGAAGGAAAACTTGAAGCAACTGAAATGTGGTTCTACAGAAGGATGCTGCGAATATCATACATCGAGCATGTGAGTAATGATGAGGTTTTGGAAATGATGGAAACGAAAAGGAAATTAATACTGAGCATAAAGAAGAAACAGCTGAAGTTCCTGGGACATGCAATAAGGAAAGAGGGCTTGGAGAACCTGATACTAACAGGTCAGATAGAGGATCCATTATTATCGATCCATCCTTGGATTTTATACATCCTGTTGAAGAGCAGGTTTTTTTGTCTTGTCAGTTCCATTATTTCTTTATGCATGTCTGCTTTATTCGTCCTTCTCAATCTCTCTACTTCTGCACATTTGTTGTTGAGTCATTCCTCTTTAGCCCTTTGCATTTGCTCCTTATTTCCTTGTGTAGTTTCCTGTCTTCCATTCCATGTCTTCACATCATTTTCTGTCTCCTTTGCATCATGTTGAGAATCTCTTCAGTCATCCACTCGTTCTAATAGTCTGCGTCTGATTTCCGTTGGAGCAATGTTGTTTGCTAGTGTCACTATCGCCTTCATTAGGAGTCTTGCACATTTATAAATCTACCATTCGTTCGTGCATTGAGTACTATCGCCATAACTGGTCGGGTGCTCCTGCTATTCATCTCGAGGTTTTCGACAAAATCCAAAGAAGGATCTGCAATATAATCGGTCCTGACTTGGCATCTCGACTTCAGTCACTTTCTCACCAACTTTCTGACATGCATCTCTCTTTTCTCCCCAAGCAAGGCAAGGTCGCCACTGGTGCGCAGGGGCTTACTGTGAGAAAAAAAAAAACAAGGTACAGAGGATGTAGAAAAGAAAGATAAGAGATGGATGGGAATCAAGTAGATAGAAGATTGCAATTGACATTGCATTTAAACTTTTGATGATTGTAACTATCAGAGAAGCAAGTAGACGGAAGGGAATTTCATAAATGGGGAGTACGAACCAAGGACTTCAAACCAAGGAAGCAATTCGAAGACTTCTCCAAAACACAACTTCTCTCTCTCTCTCTCTCTCTCTCTCTCTCTCTCTCTCTCTCTCTCTCATCTACTCACTCCTTTTCCAAACGCACATACATACATAATTAAATACACGAATGCAAACACACCACTCACTCACGAAAAATCGTGTTTACGCAAAAGCACCGCACAGACGCACGCGCAGATATATACACACACACACAGGTACACATACACACACACACACACACACATTCTCTCTCTCTCTCTCTCTCTCTCTCTCTCTCTCTCTCTGTACGCTTTCTTCCTCAACACATACATGCAAACTCGCCCTTGGACTCTCCCACCTCGACTTCCCTCGCACCCGGAATGTTTCCACCGCAAAGGTAGACACACCCATTTTCTTTTCATTTCACAGCCCAAAAGACGAAGTTCAGCAAGTAATTTTCGTTCCAAATATTAAATGAAAAAAAAAAAAATTCTTCTGACCGATTTTAAATTTGCCTTTTATTTTTCTCGGTACCATTAATTATTGTTTGCCAAAATACTCCATCGACGGAAACTCTCGTGATTTCGCTATAAACGAGCAAATAGATTTCTCTTAAAATTTTCGTGTGAATCGTTGCATGGCAACCATCATTATTTTGTGAAAGTCATCGGGTATAGTTAGTTAAAAGCCGAAATTTTAGAGCCCAAACAGAAGTAAGTTTATATTTGATAATCTAAACTTATTTATAAATGGAACTTTGTCTCTGTGTGTGTATGCTTATGTGTGTTTGTGTGTCTGTGTGTGTGGGTCCGTTACCTATAGACTCCGAAACGGCTGAACTGATTTTCTTGAAAATTTACACAGTTGTACTATAAGCGTCTGCTAGGGTTCTTAGCTAGGTTTTGTGTCGAGGTACCCCCGATAAATATCGAAAATCGATAATCGAAAAAATCGGGTTATAGAAGGAGGGGTTCGATTTTAATCAAATTTGATACACTCATAGACAAAGACATAAGAAACGATATTCAGAAGTTTCAAGATTGCAGTTCTTACAATAGTGCAGAAAATCGATAATAAATCTATCTATCTATCTATCTATCTATCAATCTATCTATCTATATATATATATATATATATATATATATATATATATATATATATATATATAAGTTTAGCAAACACTAAAATAAAAGGGCTGAAAAATACAGACATGCAGACAGATAAACCGGCACACACACAAACATCGTCTTTTATTTTAGTTTTTGCTTCGGGTTTGGCTCTAAGTAGGTATAATTGTAGTTCTTAGTCTCAGCCATGATACCATTTACTCAGAGGACTTATTTAGCCTTCAAAATTCAGTTTACGACGAAAAAAAATCTAATTTGATATCGATACCAGGAAATGAAAATTTGACTTACATCCATTCATTTTTCTTTCAGTCTACGGTTTCGCTTTAACTGGAAACAAAGAGTCTGAGCTCCAGGACCATGGATTAGTTTTAAAGCTTTCATTACAGCCGAGCAACGCTGGGCTATATTGCTAGTAGTTTATACAAAAATATATCCTCGAACAATGCCGTGTCGTATAATCAATATTTGAAAACTTTCCAATAAGAAAATATAGGTTAAGGTTGGCGTTAGTTATAAGTTAAGTGCCAGACGTAATAAACACCTGGGCGATCATGTCTTTTTCGATCCATGACTGACTAGGCAGAAGATTTTTCGCAGTAGATTGATATTTGTTTCTGCGTTAAGCTGGTTACCAACCAAAATTACAGAAGCCAATCTGTTCCACTATTGAACCCACAGCTTTAGGAAGAAGAGATGGATTATATTGGATTATAATTTTAAGAAGTAGTAATTAGTATGGGATCAGTTTATTACTTCATAACAATAGAATACAAATCCCCCACTTTAGGTTTAATTGTATTCGTTTCCGATTATATGAATTTGCATTAATCCTAGGGGGATCAGTTTATTACTTCATGACAATAGAAAAAGAATCCCTCACTTTATGACCAGTAGCGGCTTTAATTATGTTTCCAAATATTATATTCAGTCAGTCAGTTAAGTGCCATACGTGATACGCGCTTGGATGATCATGTCTAGAAAGAGACATAGAGCGAAGATTTTCCCGCAGTATTTGCTATTACTTTCTGCGTTAGACTGATTGCCAACCAAGGGTAAGAAAATTAATCTGTTCTACTATTCAACCCATAGTTAGAAGGAGAAGAGACAGATTAATACCTTTCTCAGCGGTATTTGCACGTAAGTGAATGCAACGAGTATTTGTCTATATTTCTTAGATAAGGTAGTATTTACATTATTTACATTATTCGGACTATTGTCCTGATCTTTGTTGCCATTTGTACGACGTTTAATAATAGATCATTCTATTTGTTTATATTTCTGAGTTGAGGTAGTATTTACAGTATTTATATTATTCGGACTATTGTCCTCATCTTTGTTGCCATTTGTACGACGTTTAATAATAGATCATTCTATTTGTCTATATTTCTGAGATGAGGTAGTATTTACAGTATTTACATTGTTCGGACTATTGTCCTCATCTTTGTTGCCATTTGTACGACGTTTCGGTCGTTGTACGCTCCGGTGCTAGGAAATCAGAAAACTTTTGATCCGATCCCTTTATTACAATCACTGGGGTGTATCATCCTCATTATTTGCGAAAAGCCGCGGTTGAAAGTCATGAGTTATCTCCCTCTAACACGGCAAGTTACTTGTTCACTACTGCTGTAGCCTGGCTTTGAACTCACAACTCTAAGAGTCAAGTCAGGAACTAACCAACGTCTATGTTCACTGGGCCAAGTCTCCTTAACTCATGACTTCCAATCGAGGCTTTACGCAAAGAATGAAGATCATATATCCCAGTGATTGGAATAAAGAGTTCAATTCGAAATTCCAAGCACCTGAAGAAGGCTGAAGCGTTCAACGGCCGAAACGTCGTACAAATGGCAACAAAGATAAGAACAATAGTCCGAATAATTTAAATACTCGATGCAACGAATTCAACTGGAATTCGAACTCGGCTCGATGATTTCTCATTCCGAGCCGATATCCACTGCACAAAAACGCACATCCAAGATTGACGTGCTATACCTGTCGTATATAAATATCATTAGACTCCCAACAGATCAATATTGTTGCAATTTTCTAAACGTAGTTTAGGTTTAAAGTGTGGAACACCCAGTGAGGATCGAACTCACTACCCATTCACAATTGCACCAAGCCTACATACCCAATGATTACTACTATGGCTCAGGTGTAATGAAAACTTATATATATATATATATATATATATATATATATATATATATATATTATTGATTTTCTGCAGTATTTTAAGAGCTGCAACCGGGAGATTTCTAAATATCGTTTCTTATGTCGTTTCTTATGTCTTTGTCTATGAGTGTATCAAATTTGATTAAAATCGGACCACTCCTTCTAGAACCCGACTTTTTCGATTATCGATTTTCGATATTTATCGGGGGTACCTCGACACAAAACCTAGCTAAGAACATTCGCAGACACTTCTAGTACAACTGTGTAGATTTTCAAGAAAATCGGTTCAGCCATTTCAGGGTCTATAGGTAACGGATACACACACACACACACACACACACACACACAATCAAAATTCTATTTATAAATAAGTTTAGATTTTATTTTGAAAATATTGATTTGAGCAAAAAAATTTGATACATTGTAGATATTCAGTGAAGTTTGGAAAATCTAAAATATTTTAAAATAGATGGAATCTCACCAGACCAAAGAATATTTAAACTAACCGATTTCATAGAAATGAGGGTCTAATTTATTCGATAAACATTCACCCATTATAATAAATTTTTCCTAAATTCATCTCTGTCTAACAAAGTGTCAATGCTGTGAGTAGTGACTCAGTCATTTAAGTGCCATACCTGATACACGCTAGGGGCGATCATGTCTCGAAAGAGATATGACTGACTAAGCAGAAGATTATCCCGCAGTAGGTTGCCATTGCTTTCTGCGGTAGACTGGTTGCCAGCCATGGCTATAGAATCCAATTTGTCCAGTTATTTGACTCATAGCTAGAGGGGGAAGAGTTGTATTATATTATTAAGTAGTAATTAGTGAGGGATCAGTTTATTACTTCATAAAAATAGAAAACTGATCCCCACTTTATGCTCAGTAGAAGCCTTAATCATGTTTTCAACTATTATAGTCAGTCAGTCAGTTAAGTGCTATACGTGATACATGCTATGGGTGATCATGTCTCGAAAGAGACATGACTGGCTGGGCAGAAGATTATCCCGCAGTAAGTTGCTATTACTTTCTGTGGTAGACTGGTTGCCAGCCAAGGCTGTAGAACCCAATCTGCCCTATTATTTGATTAATAGATAACGGGGGAAGAGATGTATTTCTTTTTACTGTGTATATGAGTGAGTATTATTCTGTTGATGACTAAAATCTGTCTAATTTTATCTATATGGCTATGTTTTTTTATTTTATTTAATCATTTCACCCCGAGCAAGGAGGAAACGCCACTGATGTGCAGGGGGTTACATAAATGTAAAAAGATTAATTAGAAAAGAGTGAGGAGTACAAACTAGTTAGAAAGGAACAACAGAAAGCTGAGAAAGCAGGTGCGATGACAGATACATAGGTGGAGAGAAAGGGAAGGTTATACAGGGGAGGGGAGAGAGCTAGAGTCCAGTGGTTAGTAGATGAGTATCGACTTTGCATTTAAATTTCTGGAGGTTGTAGCCGTCAGGAAAGCAAGAATACGGGAGCGAGTTCCACAGGCGGGAAGTGCGAGAGAGGAAGCTGCAGGAGTAGAATTGTCAGAGAAAGCTGCAGGAGTAGAATTGTCTTTTAACTGAACTCTGATCAGAAAAGTGACCTGTTAGTATACGGGAGAGCGTGGTTGTAGCAAAACCAATGTATGTAGTGGGTTTATTTTTAGTACCAGATATACAATCTCTGAACGGGCATGTAAATTGATACACTATATATATTGTTACGAGGATGCATTTATATATAAAAATGATAATAATAATGTCTAAAAAGTTGTAGTAAGGGATTTTATTGAGTCCTTCTTGTTATTCAAAAAACGTTTTAATTCATGAAGTAGTTGTTAAATAGAGAAATTAAGAATAGAACGTTTCAGAAGATTGTAGAAAATTCCAGTAGACTAGAGAGAATTGGAAAGGTTCTAGAAATATGCAAATTAGGTGTTAGCCCCTATAAAAATAGGTTTTGGACATGGAGCAGTTAGTTGTTAACAGGATGGGCTGACCTTATCAGCTCCGGCTTTGATTCAAGGATTTATATCCAGCTAAAAAATCTCATAAGAAGTCGTTGACAAACTAACATTTGAAAGAGTTGTTAACAGGATATGCTGATCTTATCAGCTCCGGTTTTGATTCAAGTATTTATATCCAGCCGAAAGAATATCTCTAAGTGAAGTCGACGACAAACTAAAACTTGAAAGAGTTGTTAAAAAGATTTGCTGAAATTATCAACTCCGGTTATGATTCAAGGATTTATATCCAGCCGAAAGACTCTTATAGAAATGTCCGACCAACTAAAACCTGAAAGAGAGCCTCGTGGAATAATATTGGTAAATACATATTTTTGACTCTTTCATTGACCATACTTAAAATTATTCTTTATATCCTCATTTAAGGATTTCCAAAAAGTATAGCACTTAACTTCTTCACAAACTTAATTGAGTAAAGATATTTGACACCTTACCTTCCCCTTCTCTCCTCGTAACAATCGCCAGTAGTCAGCTCTGTTTCTTGTTTTGAATGCAACAAAAATTGTATATTTGTAAATATTTTATTTGGTGATTTTTGTAAATTAAATATTTGTTTGATTTTTATCGCTGAGTTTTGGTCAATCTTTTTTTTTCTTTTGTTACACTTAGCACGTAACAATATATATATATATATATTGAATAATATAGACAAGTTTTGTCTATTAATTTTGTGTAGGATCCGAGAACAACACGGTTATCAACGCACACTTCTGAGAAAAACGCTTGTTGATAACACGTACATACTCAAACAAGAAAATAATAAGCAGAAACTAAAAATCCTCGAAGCACTCTACATTAAACAGTTTAAACCTGGTTTGAATACAATCAATTTCGATATTTCCAACAACGTACTCAAATGTCTGTAATCAGACCAGGGACCACAACACCACTATTTTGTCACTGTCTTCGGCCATCCGCCACGGTAGGGATGGACTTATATTTTCAATTCAATTATCTTTATTGTTAATAGCTTAAATGTTCTATGTTTACTGTGTGTTAATATTTACTCTTTGATAATGGCTTATGTGAGCCGAAAGCTTAGACCTGATAAAAAATTCAACAAATACTGTGATTTTTTGTTGTCTTTTAACGACATCACCATCAAGTATATCAGACGGTATGAACGGATCCTACACAAAATTAATAGACAAAACTTGTCTATATTATTCAATGAAACCTGCATTAATGAAAAAATGCTGCCAAAATACACACAATATATATATATATATATATATATATATATATTTGGTCTAAGATCATTCCAAGCTTTGAATACTTATGTTGTCAGCATCGTTTTCCGTTATTATCTGTACACTTGTCCCGAGAGGGAAAGCAGGAATAGCATTTTCAAATAGTGAATTCATTTTGGATGTGGTTTAAAATGTTTAAATGATACAGGTCTACTTATTCAGATCTGTGCGTTCATATACACCGAGAATAGTCGAGGAAAAATTCAATCGATACCGGGTTGTCTATTAAAAATCGAAATCATTGGGAATCAATTGCGAATTCAAAGTATCAGTGCTTTACGGCATGGCTTCCAGAAATCTTTTCTAACTACTGCCTTTTTGGCTTCCAAACGACGTTCTTATTGAAACGTTTCCTACACTCATACGAAGATAATTTCTTTCTTGGTATTAAGCAGACTGCAAATCATAAACAGCAACTCATCTAACACTGTAAACAAACGTGGACATTTCGGCCTTTTTTTTTATAGTGTAATATATTACCTTGACCCGGTAAAAATATGGTTGGTATCAAAGGCAGAGAACACGGGCGATGGCCGACAAAGATATGACCGTCATTACAGGCAGTGGTCGACAGAGATATGATCGACATCAAAGATAAGAAACATAAAGCGACAACATATACGATTGAAAGGCAATGGCCGATAAAGATATGATTGACGTCATTTGAGCGACGGCTCTAAGGTACACGGATGCGTGTGAGTTTTGGTTATATAAGTTGGAGATTCAGAGAGAACAGACGGAACACACACACACACACACAGAAAGATAGAGGAAGAGAGAGAGAGAGAGAGAGAGAGAGATAGAGTGAGAGAGTGAGAAAGTACAGGGAACTTTCACTCGTTAACGACTCTGCAACAGCTCCTGCGTGTGTAATCTCTTCCCGGCTACTCCACTCCACACAACCATCAACGACGAAAAATAAAAATATAAATTTATACTTTTTGCATATACTAGCAGTATAGCTCGGCGTTGCTCGGGTGCAATGAAAGCTTTAAAACTAATCCATGGTCCTGGAGCTCAGACTCTGCCTAAAGAATATTTGTATGAAGTTTGGTGAGAATCGGATAGAAATTGTGGATTTGTATAAAGGACATACAGACAAACAGACACACACACAAACATCTTGCCTTTTATATATATATATATTATCAATTTTCTGCACTATTGTAAGAACTGCAACCTTGAAACTTCTGAATATCGTTTCTTTTGTCTTTGTCTTATAGTGTATCAAGTTTGATTAAAATCGGACCACTTCTTCTATAACCTGATTTTTTCGATTATCGATTTTCGATATTTATCGGGTGTACCTCGACACAAAACCTAGCTAAGAACACTCTCAGACGCTTATAGTACAACTGTGTAAATTTTCAAGAAAATCGGTTCAGCTGTTTCGGAGTCTATAGGTAACGGACACAGACACAGACACATACACACACACACAGAGACAAAGTTTCATTTATAAATAAGTTTAGATACGTGTTTTTCGTTGTCTATCAAGACGATTATTGTTTGGCAGCAGCAGCAGTATATAACAATATTATTAGATAACATGTCTCCAGATTAAATTAACACCCGTTGCTATATCGCTTCACTTAAGAAACAAAAACATTGACCCCTGTAGATATCGGCTGTCCGGTCTGGCTGACAATGTGTTTCTTCCTGTTTACATAAGGCCAGCAAGATTCAAACAAACGTTCAGATAAAATGCGTTTGTGTACAATTGTTCTATTTATTTTTTTTTAAGCATCGTCCCGACGTCATGAGGCCCATATGGTCGTTGGAGGCAACTTGAATACTGCAACTGTTGCATTAGTAATATATCTAGAGCAACAAAGCTTGATGTAGGTCATTTTTCTTAATTTCTGCTTTACCATTTAACCCATAGCTGGAGAAAATAGATTAATGCGTTTAAATGAATTTAGATATTTGTCCCGTCATTAATCCTGTGGTCCATTGGAATCGTAAAGGCGCCATATGTACTGCCTCCAGGACACCTCGGCGTTGTCTCATGGCTAGCATGCTTATCTCACTGGAATAATTACGACTGGGTAATGAGTTCAATGCTCACTAAGTGCCTCATACTTTCGGTCTTGTTCCTGTTTTAGCAAATCACCATATGTAGTGCGTTCATAATTGTCTAAGTCAAAATAACCTGACTGAACCAGACCCTTCATTTTTGTTCGAATTCCTTTTTCATTCTCTCAGACTGGTTACCACCTCATGGCAAGATATTCTAGTATGTCCTGCTATTTAACCCATAGCTGAATTCATACCTTCTATCAAAGGAATTAGCGCAGAGTTATCAAAACAAGAAAATATGTGTATAATACCGCACCTTTGGGACCAATTTACACAAAGTGTTCAATCTATGTCTACTTTTAAATGTAGCCCCTCCCCACTGTAGCTAAGCAGTATTTTAATTTATGCAAATGAAAATTAATCTTTTTTTTTTCATTTCTTTTTTTTCTTTCTTTATTTTTCTGAGATGACGTATTCTAATTATTTACACTATTTACATTTTTCGGACTGGGGTCTCATTTCGTTGTTATATTCAATTTCAACATCTGTCACGATATTTCGGCCGTTGTTCAGTTATAATTTAGAACTGAACCCTTTATTTCAACCACCGGGATAGATTTTTTTAGTTCTACGTGACATGCCTCTTCCGGGTGTCTCAGTATCTGTTTTATTCTTTTAACTCAACTCTTTAAATTTTTGATTATTTGAGCGAGGTATTGAAATCACAACACTTTGGGTCAGGTCCCTGGATCCAACAAGCGCTTTTATGAACTAGGCCATGTGTCCTTGAGGATATCAATGTATGAATTTTTAGAACTTATAAACTGAATGTCTCAGTATCCGTTTTTACCAGATCTCATTTTACAATTTTGTTTGTTATTGTTTTTCTCATTTGGTTTCGATATCGTATTCATTTCTATGACTAACCGACTTTTTTTTTTATAATCGTGTCGCCCCAAGCAGGGCATTTTACTGCCACTGTTGTGCAGGGGGTTACATAGGAGGAATGTTATGAGAAAGAGTGACCGGTTATAAGGGGTGTCAGGAAGAGGGTAAGAAAAGGATGACTATGGCTATAACGTGAGGGATCAGTTTATATATTGATTGCAATGTAGAATTAATCCCCACATTATATCCACATGATGATAGTATAGAATTTTTTTTATAATCATTTTACCCCAAGTAAGGCACTTACTGTTGTGCAGGGGGTTACATAGGAGGAATGTTGATAAGTGGGAGGTAGCAGGGGGTGTCAGGAAGAGAGTAGGAGAAGGGAGAGAGTACTGATGAGAGTGGGGTTAGGGTTAACCCTAACCCTGCCGTAGAAAAGCATGAGAGAGAGGATGTAAGTTAGTGAGACAGGAGATGACTATTGAGTTTACATTTCAATTCTTGGAGACTTAGAAGATGTTTATGGTCTAGCATATGTGCTTATTTTTTAAGGTTTTTTGTATTTTCCAGTGATGTTCTCGACTATTTCAAAGTCATCCAACGGCGAGGAGTGGAGCGGTAATCTCCTTTTTCCTTTCATGTGTGGTTAGTTGCGCCTGACGTTTCTACCCCCCGTATTACGTCTTTACGGTGTTCCTTCAGCTTTGTCGCAAGAAATCGTCCTCTTTATATGTCTTACAACAGCTTCATGGGATGTTGTACACACAGTATTTAATTTTTTTCTCTTTTTTTTCTTTGTTTTTTTCAGTGGCGATGGCCCGGCTACGTCTTTGTCATGTATCGCCTCGGCATTTCACTGTTTACCGTGACCAGCCTGATCGATTATTTGCTGATGACGTCACAAAACTCGGAGTTGGAACACAACATCTTCGTCTACCTAACCACGTGGACTTACTTGTTGCTGGTCCTGTACGCCATAACATCTGCTGCCACGGCCGCTTATTTCTACTGGCTGCGGCAGATAAGAAAGTTCGACCCTTCCTGGACCCCTGCCTCAAAATTCACGTCGGTGACCAACCTGTTGGCTGCTAGTCCGAGTCTTCACACCACCAGCTCTGGTTTTGTTCTCGCTTCCATGACTCCTGCAGCTTCGGCTGCTCCAACCACCCCTAAAACTAGCGAAAGTACCCTTACAACCACCCCGAAAGTGCCTAGAAGAAATCGAACTTCCAAGACCCGTTCGAAATTGGTTTTAGAAAGTGACCCCAGGTGTATGATTATACCGCCGCCACCCCAGTTCGATACGGGTAGCTACACTAAGGTACCCAGCGAGCCGGACGTTGAGGCGTGTTACCTTAAAGAAACTGATTTGCGAAAGTTGTCTGATCTAGGAGATAAATCTGACCAAGGAAATGACGAATTCAGCTGCTCATTAATCAGTCCAACGACTACAAGACCTTCGACCCCAACCCCAAACCAAACGTCGGTCAGGACACATGTGTTTTCGACCGAGTCTCATCATGAACCTTTGTCGTTTTTAAACCCAACCTTCAGCCACGACCAGGTGTCTACGCAGTGGTACTTCCAACTCTGTTGGTTACTTTACGAAATCCTTTTTGTAGCCGCCATTTTAGTATCGGTTGCTTATATAAGCGCCATTTTTCCGAAGCTGAAAGACAGTCAGTGGCAGTACCACGGCGTGTCCTTGGCCGATCTGAGTGTGCACTGTATAAATTCTATTCTCCTTTTGTTTGAGGTGTTCGTGTGTGCCTATCCAGTACGACTTTTACATGTTATTTACCCGATGTTCTACGCCTGCGTTTATACTGTGTTCAGTCTAGCTTACTGGTCGTGTAACACTGAAGAGAATGTCCTATACCCAGGTGTCATTGATTGGAACCACCCAGCTTTGACAGCCGCTTTTGTGGCTTTGTTGGTTTGTCTTATTATTCCTCTGTTTCACTTCATTCACTACTTTCTTTATCGCCTCCGGTTATTTCTCTACAAGAAAGTATACAAAGAAGATTACCTTTTTGCTCTTTGAAAAGAAAAGAACAGAAAAGCGCCCGGGAAAAGGAACCAATTTGCCACAAGTCGGATTAATTCATTTAAAATAGAACATCGCAGAAACAGTTAACAAAATAAAACAAAAATACAATATCTATAAACTATTCTCTTGGAAAATCCTGAATATTTAAAAAAAAGATTACTTTTTTTTATAATCATTTCACCCCAAGCAAGGCAGAAATACCCCTGGTGCTCAGTGAGGTTACAATGAGTAAATAAAAAGGTACTGGGGATGTTGAAGAAAAGATAAGAGATGGATGGGAATCAATTAGATAAAAGATAGCAACTGATGTTGCATTTAAACTTTACGAGGTTGTAACTATCAGGAAGCATGCAAATAGAACTGAGTTCCACAAATAGGAAGTGTGAGAAAAGAAACTCTTAATGTAGAAGAGGAGGTTACATTTAATTAGATCTACGGTAAAAGGGTGGGACCTTGATGCCAACCTAGTAGCACGAGTAAATAGATCTGGTAGGGGTACCAGTGATAAAAAAAACTCATCAGAGTAGTTTCCATGAAAACACTTGTAGAAAAGACAGAGGGAAGCCACATCGACGAATCGGTGAGAAAGTGATTGAAGGTGTGTCGATTAGGATCGATGTCAAGAGATTGTAGCTATCAGGAAAGCTAGCATACGAAAGCGAGTTTCACAGTGCGAGAAAATAAATTTTTTAAGTATAAGAGGCGGTTATATTTAACTATTTTGACGACAAAAGATTGGGACCTTTAGAGCAGTAGCCATGAAAATAATTGTAGAAAAGACAGAGCGAAGCCACAACGAATCGGTGAGAACGTGACTGATGGCAAGCTTTTATTGTAGATCCTTCTTTGGGTTTTTCTTAAAAATCTCAAGATAAATGACAGGAACACCTGACCAGATATTTTTTTAATCATTTCACCCCAAGCAAGGCACTATTGCGCAGGGTTTACATACGGGAAGGAGGTGAGAAAGAGCGGTTAGATATAGGAAATGTCAGAAGGAGGGTGATAGACGGGTAAGGATGTAGATGGGAAGAGTGTTTGAGAGAATGGATGCATGTTAGTGTGTTAGGAGGTGTCTATTGACCTTACATTTAAACTCCTGGAGATTGTAGCTGTCGGCAAAGCAAGTATGTGGAAGGAAATTCCACAGGAGGGAAGTTTTTTTTATCATATCACCCCGTGTAAGGTGGTAATGCCACTGATGTGCAGGGGGCTACGTAGGAGTGAAAAGATTGGAAAAGAGAAAGCCAGTACAGTATACATGGGTGGAGGGTGAACCGGGCGATAGTTTAGTCTATCTACTCCAATTAAATGGCAACAGTATTCAATACACGGAAGAATAGTAGATTTATAAATAGATTTTTTCACTCATTTCACCCTAAGCAAGGCGATAATGCCACTAAGATAGAAGGTGCTACTGTGAGTGAATAAAAAGACGTTAAAAGGAACCGGAAACTCAATCCTAAACGTGAAACAAGAGATAAACCTCTATTCCTCTTCGAAAGATTGTAAAGGGGGGTTAACCGTGTGATAGGCCAACCCGTCTACTCCTAATTATACTTTTTGTACTATTGATCTTACTTTTATTTTTACTATTCTAACTTTTTGGTCGTTGCGCTCTCCGACCCTCATCAGGTGTATCAATTTGAGTACCCTACACAGAATTTTGAATTGAACCCTTTATTTAATCTACAGGGATAGGCTGTTCTCGGTCAGCTGCTCACGTCTACGGATATCTAGCTCTTATTTCTATTATATCTCAGTTATTGTACACGCTGCCCGACTACCCGACACAATTACTCTGTCACCAAACTCACGATAATAATGGTGGAGGATGTTAAAATCAAGCCGGTACGAAAATTTAAATATCTGGAAAGTGTTCTAACTGAAGACGAAAAGTACGACACAGAGATCCGAAGGCGAATTGACATATTGAACGACGCGTTTCAGAAGCTGAGTACTAAGACACAGGAAACTTTCACTAGAAACAAAGAAGACAGCTCTGGATTGTTATGTGATGTCAGTTCTTCAATACGGCATTGAATGTTGGACAATATCAACAAAGATGAAAGGAAAACTTAAAGCAGCGGAAAAAATGCTGCGGATATCGTGGACCGAACATGTGAACAATGAGGAGGTGTTGGAAAGAATGGAAACGAAAAGGAAATTAATACTGAGCATCAGGAAGAGACAGCTGAGGTTCCTGCGACATGCAATGAGGAAGGAGGGCTTGGAGAAACTGATACTAACAGGCCAGATAGAGGGGAAAAAGCGACAGAGGAAAGCAGCGGATAACATATTTGAAGGGTCTGAGAAGGTGGACGACAAAACGGGGACTGCGAGACGTTACAGGAGAAAGCGTGCTAAGAGCCACCAGGGATAGGAAGACATGGAATGCCATGATCGCCTACGTCCTGAAAGGACAGGGCACATAGAAGAAGAAGAATTCATAAAGTTTCAAAAGTTTTTTTAATTCGTTAAAGCCATAATCCCGTTAAGTTATTAAAACTATATTTACTAATCGATCAATATCTGATTAGCTATCAAATGATAACTAGACGCGATATCTCCAGACCCAGGCAGTCGAATGAGAACATTCTATCCCTGTAGATTGAATAAAGAGTTCAGTTCAGAATTTCCTGTAGGTTATCCGGATCAACATACACCTTATAAAGACCGGACTGTACAACGGCCAAAACGTTGTGATAACAACAATAAAGATCAGGATAATATTCCGTATGTAAATAATGATAATTTCCCATACCATAAATCCTGACAGAAACTTTAGACAAATAAAATATGTCTTCATTGTGTGTGTGCGTGAGTCTGTACTAACAGCAAAAAATAATTCTAGTGCCTGTGGTAAGTTTCAATTTCCTATTCATATATATATATATATATATATATATATATATATATATATAAGCATGCGGTGTAGATATAGAAGAATCCAAAGGAGTATCCTGTACATACAGTGGTAGGATAACTCTAAGAGAGCTCTAAATATATAGGTATATAAATATATATAGAGCAAATATAAGAAAAAATTAGGGCAGACACATTATTTCATGGTAAATCGGAAGTTTAGGCCTATTTTAGGCGAAACATCATCAGCTACCGTCTTTATTGTACAAAAGATTTTACACAAATAAAATCTTTTGTACAATAAAGACGGAGGCTGATTATGGTTTGCCTGAAATAGGCCTAAGCGTCCGATTTACCATGAAATAACGTGCCTGCCTTAATTTTTTCTTATATATATATATATATATATATATATATATATATATATATATATATATGTGTGTGTCTGTGTGACAACTTCATCTCTTTTTTTAATACCATGTCTATCCAGAAGGTAGGTAATCATGACTCTCCACAATTCTAATATTCTATTATCTAGAATTGCCATATAGTTTTAGGAAAGATAGTGGTGTAGTTTCCCGTTGCCTTTGCCATGGTTTGGAATTTAGAGTAATCCTTCTTCTATACTGACTGTAATCCAAGTCTATAAAGCCCCAGTCAAATGTGGGGATATATAATTAAAAAAATACCATATCGCTCCGGAATGTAGGCGAGTATGACTCTCCAGTATTTCCTTTGCTATATTGCCTGTGAATTTTTTTTAAAGATACATAAATAGTTTCAGGCTGTCTTCACTAGGGTTTGAACTCATGAGCTCGTCTTTTACGACGTTTAGATTGAAACTTAAGGCCAGAAAACACAGCCTACACAGTTCTTTCAAGTATAGCTGGGATGGGCAAGAGACATATCCATGGTTTCTTCCAAGGTATTTGTGCGAATGTGAATACAATAGACAAGCACGCAATTTGAACCACAAGTCGATATATATATATATATATATATATACTGTTAAATATAAGAGACAATGAATGTCTATTATGTTTAAGCATGAGCCGTTCTAAACGTCGTATTTTGGCTTTAATTTCAGTTGAAAATAAAGACAAAAATTCTCCAACATTTGGATAATTTTTTATTAATTTGCTTTTAAGCTTTCGGCTCTCATGAGCCATCTTCAGAGAGGTTACAAGGACGTTAACACAAAAATTAACACCATCAGCGACGATTTTATCTGTTGCCGTTGCTTAGCGGAGTTTTATGTCAACACAATTGGTGATGGAGTGATTACTAGTGAGAGAGTAACTACTGGTGAGGGAGTGATTAACACACATTGCTTCATGTGATTTGTATCTAATTTATTCATTTGAAAATAAAAAAAATATTTGTAAAGAATAAGTATATTAATATTTTAGCGGAAAATAATTACTTTTGACGTTTCCTGTTTCTGAAACAAAAGATATTTGCTTGTATGATCTACCTTAGTGAAAATTATCAATGGTTTAAAAAGCTAATAATGTTACCTTCAACGAAAAGTTACAAAATTCCACAAACTTTATCATTGTTTATGCATGTGCCTCTGTGTGAGATTATGTGAGTGAATAAGTGAGACTGAAAGGAAACAAACAGCATTTTAATAAAAAATTATTTTCTTCAAGATTTTCAGGGTTCCATTTCGAAATCCAATCAGTCCGCATGTGGCCTATTGACTGCATTAACCCATTACTAATTTAGACTAATAAAATCACTACCAAAAAGATCATGATTCCTCGTCTTCTCTTTTCTTGCTTCTTTTTTGGTTTTTTTGTTTTTTGTTTTTAGTTTTGGCTTTTAGAGGTTTACTCTTGGGAGTCAGTTCTGCAAGTGGTTCGCGGAAGAAGCTATTTGTGTGAAACTGCTTACCGTTGGAATTTTTTTTAAGCGTTTCACCCCATGCGAGGCGGAAACGCCACTGATGCGCAAGAGGGGCATTTGATAGGAGGAGGGTAAAGAGAAAGACAAACCAGTTACAGGGGGTGTCAGAGAAAGGGCAAGAGAAGTATGGGAATACAGGTTTGATGACAGTTGCAAAGGTAGAGATAAAAGAAAAGGCATACAGGGTGATGTAGAAAGAACTGGAGTCAAGTGTTTCAGAGATTCAGAGATGGGTATTGACATTGCATTTAAATTCATCAAGGTTGTAGCCGTCAGAAAAGCAAGAATATGGAAGAGAGATCCACAGGCGGGAAGTGCGAGAAAAGAAGCTGATGGAGTAGAATTGTTGGTTGCATTTGGTTGATCTAACTGTGAATGGGTGGGACCTAGTTTGCAGTCTGGTTACACGAGTAAACTCATGTGGCAAGGGCACCAGTGGCTCATGGGTGGTTTGCTACAGTATAAGTAGTATTATGGGTTACGGTCGTGGAGGTTTGAAGAAATGTAGTTCATATTTGCACTTTCCGTGGAATTAGTGATATAGTAGCGAGAGGCTCACCACGTTCCTCCCGCGAAAGAGAAGCTGGAAAATAAGTCGTTACCCACAAGGACTGAGACGGTTTTGAACTCTAACGAGACTGAAAATTTGGTACTAGCAACTTCTATCCAAATATCACAACAGTCTTCCATTTTTCGACCTAATATGACTCTTGCAAATAAAATGGATAGCATGAGGAGTAAGGTACTTATTAAAGTGCTACAGGGACCATTTTACCTGCATCTTTAGAGATGGACCGTATGTACGATTTCCACTTGAGGTCAGGTGTGAGTTTAAGGCCCCAAGGTCTGCCAATGCACGATGCCTCCCGGAAAGCACATCCGTTCATCATGATTAGCGATTGTTCAGCGATGTTGGAATGCAACTAGTATGGTTTTCGAGATGTTGAATGTAACCAGTCCCCACCCCCACACTGGGAAGTTAGTGCTTCGACAGATAATAGATCAGTTGCCAACCTTTGATTCTCAATTGTTTAGTGTCATATCATCGATAGGCGTTTACAAATGATCTCAGCACATTCTTAGGTAAATTGTTAATTCAAGTCAAAAATAGGATTGATAGAAGAAGTGACGCCTGGGAGACGTTTGCATTGACCAGCAGGGCTCCGGAAGACCGGGAAACGACACGTTTTATTGACTAAGTACATACATCTATCTCTCAGCAGCGTATACAGGTAAAAATTGTAGAGGCGGTATTATTTAAATAGGTCTATGGCTATATCGTGTTGAATGTACCGGTTCCCGTCCGATCACCGAAGTTAAGCAACATCGAGCCTGGTCAGTACTTAAATGGGTGACCATTTGGGAATACCAGGTGCTGTAAACGTAAGGACCAAGAATGGTCCAACGGTCCTCCAGGTTTGGGGGTTAGGTGCCGGGCTAACAACCCTGCCCCGTAAAAAACAGTTTGTTACAGAAACAGCAAGAAAAAGTTTCTGACCTATGCACCATTGAGTGTGATGGATAAATGATGATGAAGATTATTTGAATATACTGGTCTATTCGTAAAAAATAGAGACATTTTGGAGGAGGAAATGATATTTTTACATTAGTATTCTTTAAAAGTGTTTAGAAATCTCTAAACTGTCAGTTAGGTAAAACGGCTTTCTCAGAGCAATGATTACAAATGGCTTCGAGTAAATGGAACCTGTAGGTTTTAAAGAAGACAAACCCTCTTCGAACCACGTATAAAGACGCTAGAAAACTCCTAAAATAAAACTTTATTAATTAACAGATACAATATCATTTCGGGACTTCCATCAGCTGCATATTGACATAATCAAAATGCTAACGTTCTTCACTTTTTAAAAAATACAGGATGTCCATAAAGTTCGTAAGCACTTTAAAAAAATGTATAACTTTATTTGTACTTGTGATAGAAATAATTTGTTAAAAAAGATTACAAGGAATTAATTTAATATTTTTTAAGGTTTTATTGAACTTTTATATAAGTTCCCACATGTCCTTCATCATTAGCAATACAAACGGTAATACGATTTTGCAGGTCACGGAAAATATTTGCCAAGTGAGTTACAGTGATACCTGAAATCATATTAGCTATTTTAGCTTTCAAATCTTCTAATGAATCAGATTTGGTTGCATACACAGTTGTTTTCACATAAAAAAATCTAATGGAGTTCAATCTGGCGAATGTGGAGGCTAATAAAATGGTCCCTCTCTTCCGATCCATCTGTTTACTTATCTAAGAATTGTTTCAAATTTTGTGGTAAGGAATTATTCAATAATTATACTTAAAACTTGGTACATTAAATTTTATAACATTTTTTACAGATTATTTCTATCACAGATACAAATAAAGTTATAAATTTCTAAAGTGCACACGGATATTATGGACACTCTGTATATATATATATATATCAACATTCTCTTCCATGTATTGAAGAAGTGGGTGGCATGCATCGGTTTCAAAATACGACGGATGTGTGTCCAAAGGTTTATTTGTTCTTTCCAGGGCGCAGGCCTGGTCAGGATTGTATGAGATCGGCAATTGCCTATTCAGCACGTTTCCCCTCTCTAAGTCACCGATCTTGTCCAAGGGAAAAGCAGAGACCAATACAGATTGAAATTAGCTTTGCCGCAAGAATTGTCAGAACAAAGTTGAACATAACATTGAACTGTCTTAGGGACACCGGCTCAGGATTTATCCTCGGACTTTCCCTTGCCTTTCCTATGACTGGTTACAGCCTAAGCACTGGTTTTAGGGCGCTAAGACCCACCCTTACGCCTTCTCTTGTCAGTAGCCACAGTGCTGCTGGGTTTACCAGCCAAGACACACAATAAATAAGACTTAAAAACCTTTCCGATCTATCTATTAGGACATTCCTGATTTCGAAACCGTCTAACACGCAGAGCAAAGTGACAGGGGCTCCATCTTGTTGAAACATTGTATTATCTTTCAAGTTTAATTGTTCAAGCTCATTTTTATAGATTATTTCTATCACAAATACAAATAAATTGATAAATGATTTAAAGTGCACACCGTGTATATTACGTTTGTCTTTTTACTATCATCTGTCAGCCTCTCGTCTGTTATCCATTGACACAAGATCGTTATGTAGGTTACTTTCACAACAACTTACAGAGAATTTAGGCCAATTTTGTGACAAAGAATATAGAGCGGTAGCAGGCCTAAAGAGTCATATTAGAGTGCACGGGAACCAGTTAACCACTAAAACCATACACGATTTTTAATATGCCGGAAATGTAGGAAAGCCTACAGGAGTGCAAAAGGATATTTGAGTCACGTGCTCACGACTATTCAAGCCAAAATAGGAAGAGATGGCACCTTGCCAAGAAAGATCACTGAATTAATTAATAAATCAAAATATATATATATATATATATATATATATATATATATATATATATACTAGCAGTATAGCCCAGCGTTGCTCGGGTGTAATGAAAGCTTTAAAACTAATCGATGGTCCTGGAGCTCAGACTCTTCGGACGTTGGCACGAAAGACTAAAAAACAATAGTTGTTTCCAATTAAAGCGAAATCGTAGACTGAAAGAAAAATGAATGGATGTAAGTCAAATTTTGATTTACTGGTATCGATATCAATTAAGTTTTTTCACGTAAACTGAATTTTGAAGGCTAAATAAGTTCTCTGAGTAAATGGTACCATGACTGAAACTAAGAACTACAATTATACCCACTTAGAGCCAAACCCGAAGCAAAAACTAAAATAAAAGGGCTGAAAATATAGACATACAGGCAGATAAACAGACACACATACAAACATCTTGCCTTTTATATATATATATATATATATATATATATATATATATATATATATATATATATGTTATCGATTTTCTACACTATTGTAAGAACTGCAACCTTGAAACTTCTGAATATCGTTTCTTATGTCTTTGTCTATGAGTGTGTCAAATTTGATTAAAATCGGACCACTCCTTCTATAACCCGATTTTTTCGATTATCGATTTTCGATATTTATCGGGAGTATCTCGAAACAAAACCAAGCTAAGAACACTCGCAGACGCTTATAGTACAACTGTGTAAATTTTCAAGAAAATCGGTTCAGCCGTTTCAGAGTCTATAGGTAACGAACACACACACACACACACACACACACACACATACATACACACACAGACAAAGCTCTATTTATAAGTCAGTTTAGATATATAACCAGTCTTATCAGTATCAGTATAATATCCGGCGTTATTGTACCTTCTGAATTTATTTATCAGGTAAAAATATTATTTCGCTACCAAAAGAGAAAAAAAAGCACATTATCTTTCTGCTCTTCTTCAACACTTCATCTTAAAATGATTTCCAGTTCGAAGCATTAAACGGGTAAAAAAAGTCAATATGATTTGCAGATTCCCGGTCGGGTTTTTATCAAACACCACATGGCATCGCATCATGCAAAATTTGGCAAAAAGATTTCAATCGCACGCTTGCTTAAAATGTTTGGATGTTACCCAGTAATTATTTCGTCCGGACCGCCAACGTTTCATAATTGGCCCACCACAAAGAAACCTTTGTTCCTCTGTGTGTTGTGTGCGTGCCTCTTGTGCGTATTACGATGGTCAACATCCGTCAGCAAAGCCACAAGTCGAGAGATTTGAAGGTTTTGAAAGGGATTGAACCAACTTTTGTTGCTGTTTTTTCCAGATCCATCCTGACCCCAGTTTATACCATTTGTTAGGAAACCAGGTAAGGGAAAATAATGAACCCCTAAACAAAAATAAAAAGTACATCTTTAAAATAAAATGGCAAACAATACCATTTTGATAGAAAGATTACAATCAATGCAAGATTTAAAAAATATATATATATATATAAAAATCCATTTTTATACTATGACGTCACGAAAAATTATTTTTTTCTTTATATCCGGGAATCAAAAATTGCAATATATTTTATATTTTCTGGGTTTTCTTTCCATTTTCAAACAAATTACTAAAATCAAACAAAATCCTGAATTTTTTTTTTTGAATAAGTAAATACGAAGAGCACTGATTACATTCATTTGAATTTTATTCCGATATTTAAAATTACATTTTATGTTTATTTTTTATTTTTTACACAAAAATGGAGGTGATTGGGTTTTGATCGTGTTTTGCGGTTATAGTATTCAAATTCGGTTGGGTGGATCAGAGGAAGATAACAGCAGGCCTTTTGTTGAATTCGAAAGCCTCGTCTCTCATGTTAAAAAAAGAGTCATTGGGAATCAGGCTCGCTGGCTGGTCAAAATGCCATTACGGGCCGAATCCGGCCCTCGAGCCGTAGGTTGCCGACCCTTGATATAAACAAACAAATCAATTAATCCGAAGTTCTACAGAAAAAATTGCCGGAAATATTTTGTCATTTTAGTTTATTAGTAGAAACAGAAATTTATTATGTTAACATTTTTATTATAATAAAACCATAGCTTACTGCAACACATGATCTGTCGCGTTTCGGTACTACTTGTTAGCACTTCACCAACATTAAAGAAAATACTGACTATTTACTTTATTCTGACTATTGTCCTCATTTTTGTTGCCATTTGTACAACGTTTCGGCCGTTGTACACTCCAGCCTTCTTCAGCTAAGAATTTATTACAATACATACACAGTTGACATTCTCCTATGAATTTCAACTGATTTGCACCCTTCAGCAACCAAAAACTTGATAACTGACCTTTGATCAATCCTGGAGCATGCTTCTTGGTCGGCCATCTTTGTTAATCTCCAAAACTCTCAAATATTTTTTTCAATCTGCAAAATAATTAAATTCCTTTAGAAAAGAAGTAAAGGAAAAAAAAATTAAACAGTAAGCTTCTATTTGTATTAGAAGTCCTTATACCGAAACATTCACCTTATTTATTGAATGACCCTCATAGATATCCTTATACCGAACAATTCACTTCATTTATTGAATGACCCTCGTATATTATACAAATCACGTGTGCTTCATTTGGAGCCAAGTACAGGATGGAACAGGTAGATTTTCATCCCCACACACACACTTAAAAAAGAGAAAAATCGATTTATTGAGTGGCAGTATCAGATTCGAACAATAATCTTAACGAAGAACCGTATTAATATTTTTTTCTATGGTTTATCAACCCTTTGTGGTTTATTTAAAGCTGACATATTTTGGATTGTAAAAATAATGTGAATATTGTATTAACAATTATTTGAAATAAAAATGATTTTTCAAACACGAATCTTACTATTTAACCCATGACTAGTGGGAGATGGATTTATACGTTTCCCAAAGATAATTGCGTATAATTGAATGTAACGAATCCGATTAAAATTTCAACTTGGCGCTTTAATTTCGGACCGTGTTCAAAATGTTCAATTCCCTTGTCTTTTGGAAGGATTTAAAAGTGGAACAACAAACATTCAAAAGATTTCCTTTCTTCGAAGAAAATGCAATTGGATTTCATAAAGGCGGGAAATCAATAAAGAACGATTACTAATACTGTTGTATATCAATTCGACGAAGAATAAACTGGAACCAATTTGGTGATCGGCTTGACATCAACGATGAAGAATGAACACTGATTTATCAAAATATACAATTATATTTTTATTCTTTTTCTTCGTTGACGTGGCGTGGAGTAGAGGTTGGTCGGAGAGTCGCATAGGAGGGCAGTTCATTGGCTAGATACGTCTTCTCTTACCCTTCTCCTGTCCTTCTAATCTACTCTCCTTCTCTCTTTTTGCCTTCCTCTCATTTTCTTTTTATATAAACGAATTTTGTTTGACGTTATTTTCTGCTTTGTATATTGTTTATTATTTTTGAATGTTTACATTCTCTGATTTAGAATTTGCTGTTTATCGAAACAAAATTTTACTTTTCACTCGGCCTCTGTATTTCTCACCTTTCATAACAATATTTATAATTTAAATTTTCCCAGCCTGACATTGTTCAATGTAAAATATACTTCAGAGCAAAAATATACACCGCAGAAAGAGAATATATAACAATACAAAGAATTGTTGTTACTATCTCCTGTAGCTCTTAACATCCTTTCTCTTGTTACCTTTTTCAAATCCTGCTCTGCCATCCACTTGCTCAAGCCCATCAATTATGTCGTGCTTTGGTTTTCCCTGTCATTCTTTGCCTATATCTGTTCTGTGAGTATCAGATTCCCTAAGCTTTCCTTTCTCATTACGTTTCCCAGAAACATCAGCTGTATTTTCATGACGCAAAGTACAATTTTCACTTTTGTTTTCATCCTCTCCAAAATCTCGTCGTTGCTTAACATGTTCGGTCGATGGTATCCTCAGCATTCTTCTTTTTTTAGGTAAACTGCATCCAGCTCCGGCAGCAAGGCGTCTGTTGGGGAGGTTGTGAGGAGCATGGAACCACCTCTTAATTGTTGTTGTTCCCAGATCCACCCTGACCCGGAACAGTAAATGTTGCCATTGCTTTCTGCGGTAGATTGGTTGCCAGCCAATGCTATAGAACCCAATCTCTCCTGTTATTTAACTCATAACTAGAGGAGGAAGAGATGTATTATATTATTAAGTAGTCATTAATGGGGGATCAGTTAATTACTTCATAATAATAGAAACCGATCCCCCACTTTATGACCAGTAGACGCCTTAATCATGATTCCAACTATTATATTCAGTCAGACAGTTAAGTTCCATACGTGATACACACTTTGGGCGATCATGTCTCTTTCGAGACATGACTGACTGGGCGTAGTTCGCCACTGCTTTCTGCGGTAGACTGGTTGCCAGCCAATGCTATATAACCCAATCCCTCCTGTTATTTAACTCATAACTAGAGGAGGAAGAGATGTATTATATCATTATAAATCACCTGAAGATACGTAAAGGTTGAAAATGAAAAAAATATTCAAAAGCTCAACATAATAAGTGTTTCGAGCACTTTTTAATACAACTGGTCTACTTTAACTGGTCTAATTTAATTATGATCAAAAAGTGATCATATATATATATATATATATATATATATATATATAAAAATTGTGTTAGTTGTTATAATCGTTTATGAAAGCATAGTATCACTACACAAAATTTTTTTGTTTCGGAGCATCAGTGCTCCTCATCTGGTGATAAGTGTAAATGAAAAAATCATTTTTTTCATTTACACTTATCACCAGATGAGGAGCACTGATGCTCCGAAACATAAAAAAGATTTTTGTGTAGTGATACTATTTTAGTTTCTTGTCAACCGTTGTAAATACGTTTTTAAAATTTTTAAATGGATTATGTTGAATAAATTTCTTTAAAGTTAGGCCATCTTCTTTTCATCCTCTCCAAAATCTCGTCGTTGCTTAACATGTTCGGTCGATGGTATCCTAACATTTTTCTTTTTTTAGGTTAACTGCATCCAGCTCCGGCAGCAAGGCGTCTGTTGGGGAGGGTGTGAGGAGCATGGAACTACCTCTTAACTGTTGTTGTTCCCAGGTCCACCCTGACCCGAAGCGGTAGCACCTGTTAGGGTCCCAGCTATGGGCAAATAGTTAACCCCCACAAACTGAAGTCAAAACACTATGAAAATATAAAAATACCTTTATAGAAATATATAGATATATTGAAGGAAAAATATTACCAAAAATATATTTTTGAAGGAAAAAAAAAAATATTGCCATGATTCTTCTTCTTATTCTATGTGCTCTGTTCCTTCAGGACGTAGGCGATCATGGTTCTCTACGTCTCCCTCTCCCTTGTGGCTTTTAGTATGTTTGCTCCGGTTACACCTCGCAACCCCCGTTCCGTCATCCACCTGATCAGGCCCTGCAAATATGTTATCCGCTGCCTTCCTCTGTCTCTTTTTCCTTCTATCTGGCATGACACTATCAGATTCTCCAATCTCTTGTTCCTCATCGCATGTCCCAGGAACTTCAGTTGTCTCTTCCTGATGCTCACTATTAATTTGTTTTTGGTTGCCATTCTTTCCAACACCTCATCGTTGCTTGCATGCTCAGTCCACGATATCTGCGGCATCCTTCTGTAGAACCACATTTCCGCTACTTCAAGTTTTGTCCTCATTTTCGATGATATTGTCCAGCATTCACTGCCGTATTGAAGAACTGACTTCACATAGGAATCCAGCACTCTTTTCTATGCCCTATTATGACTTATTATGTTGACACTTACGTTGTTAACATTAGAACTTGGCAGTACTTTACATATGATTGACCTAAGTTCGGTGGATGATTTTATTAAATTTGTCTTTAGAAGGTTGAAGTTCCTTGGTTTTACTCTTTTATATGATAACACAAATTACCTATTATAAGTGTGTAGAGATTAGGGGGACACCTGACCAATTGATCTCCCACCAACTATGAAAAGATAAGCTGAGAGGGGAAAGATACGAGAGGTTACAAAAATGACACTACCTCGTGGTAGGTTAACCACAGCAAGTTTAGGAACAAAGTTCGGAATAGGGCACAATGTCATTTTAAAGTGGGGTCTCCGATCCCTTAAACTCGGGCAAAAATATCCTGTAGACCCTGCCTTATTCAGGATCAGGCACCCATCTATTTTTCTCCAGACGAGATTCTGGCTTTTGGTTGAGCCTCGTCTCGCCGGAAGTCAGACGAGTTTGCCTGACAAGACAACGCTTCTTGCCACCTACTGGTCTTCTAGTTGTTTTGTTATCATTATATATTTGTAAAAGACCTAGATGTTGACCAGTTGAAAAGAGACATAACAAGCCAACGAACTTAAGTCACTGGTGCCTCTGCAACAGGTGTTTACTCGTGCAACCAGATTGGCAACTGGGTTCCACCCATTCACAGTTAGATTAACCAAATGCAGACGACAATTCTACTCCTGCAGCTTCTTTTCTCGCACTTCCCGCCTGTGGAACTCGCTTCCATATTCTTGCTTTCCTGATGGTTACAACCTCCAGAAATTTAAATTCAATGTCAATACTCATCTCTTAACCACTTGACTTTAATTCTTTCCACACCACCCTGTATATCCTTTCCTTTCTCTCCACCTTTGCAACTGTCATCACACCTGTATTCCCATCCTTCTCTTGCTCCTTTCTAACTGGTTCGTCTTTCTCTTCACTCTCTTCTAATTAATCTTTTTACTCTTATGTAGCCCCCTGCACATCAGTGGCATTACCGCCTTGCTTGGGGTGATATGATTAAAAAAAAAAGCCGTTCTCCTTATAACAGGGGAAATCCGGATTCAACTGGTGTTGACAATTATATCCACACGCGATCCAGGGTCTCTTTTGCACCTGTACCCACGCGCGTTCGTCACACTAAGAATGTTAGTTTTACTTGTTACAAAATAGCATTTGACATTTCGTTACTTAAAATACGGTTTTTCGAATTTAGTTACCATACAAAGAACTAAAATCCATTTCAAGCAAACAACTTTAAAACAAACTCTTAATGAACCTAAAATTAGGATAAAGACGGCAAAACGTCGTTCGTGACTAAAATTATTGATATTTGAAAATGGCGTGTGGATTAATTTATGTTGATACAAGACGGACACTCCTGGAAAATTTCCGATAGCTTTTATCGATTTTTTTAAAAAACACATTCACACATATTTTAGTTAGAATGGTAGGTTTAATTTCAGTTGTTAATTAGATTTGCCGGTGATTATGACAAGAATCGAAGCGAAATTACCCCCCCCCCCCATGATTCTTATATCATTTTCTCTTGATGCTAAACTCAGCCTGATCTCGGAATATGAAATTATCACCGCAACGAAATTGCTCGTGAGACGATGTCAGAGTTTTTGATGATGACCTGACTTTAAGTTTTTTTCCAGAAAATGAATAGACTACAACCCCTTCCTTCCTCCCGAAAAAAAATAGAAAGAACAGTCAACGACTACAAACCTCCGCCAAGGCAATACTGACATCATGTCAGTGATTAACAAGAGATGATTATTAAAATAGGGAAGAATAACCGCTTTCAAAATGAAATGCACATTTAAAGTGAAACAGGGGAAGTAATTCAGTTTTTAAAATGATCAAGGGGAATAGATTTCGTATTTGTCATTTAAAAAGAAAAAGATAAACTTTTAAATAAAACCGGAAAAATAACAGAAAATTTATCCCGTACCGGATCGAACTTAAAATCTAATCAGTTTGTGCCTGTCATGAGATCAATCATCCCTGAAAGTTTCAACCGAATCCATTCAGCGGATCTTGAGTTATCGCGACCACAGACAGATAGACAGACAGACAGACAAACGTGACCAAATACAATACCACCGCCTTAAGACAGGCAATTTCTATGTAGATACTTAGTATTCTATATATAAATATACTCGAGCCACAGGATTAGCAACTAGGTCACACCCTTTTACTGTGAAACCAATAAAAAGTAAAACGCAAATTCTACACCATCAGCTTCTTTCCTCGCACTTCCCGTCTGTGGAATTCCCTTCCATTTACTTGCATTCTCGACAGCTACAATCTCCAAGAATTTAAATGTAAAATCAATAGTCATCTCCTATCTCACTAACCTGCATCCTCTCTCTTATGATCCCTTCTCCGTCCACTCCACACTCATCAGCATTCTTATCCTTCTCTTACCCATTTCCTGACGCCCCCTATAACCTGTCCCTCTTTCTCATAACTTTCCTCATATGTAACCCCCTTGCAAATCAGTGGCAGTAACATGTCCTGTTTGGGGTGATATGATTATTTTAAAAAATTCTCTTGTCTTGATGAACAGTCCTACTCTTAGAGAGATGCCACATCTTGGATTCAAGCGTGCACCTGATTTCAAATTAACGTCCATACGACCCATCGCTAAAGACGCTGGAAGAATGGTTGGTTTTCTGTATTGCTCCAGTAAGTACCTGACTCCTCGTACCATCCTTTGTTTTGACAAGGTTAGAAGAAAAATGGAATACTGCTGTCAATATCTGAGCTGGATCCTCATTTGTCTGCCTTTGCAGAGTACAAAACATTTACACGACCTTGTAGGCGAGTAATTTTTTTCCACCCTTTCAGTCAGGAAACGATGTTAGCTTCGCATCTCTATCATTTAAATTAACCAGGACTCAGCATCAAAATTATTAACGTATTTGTATCCAAGCACGCGAGCTTTTGAGCATTATCCACATAGATTAGACGACAGAAGATGTTTTCCGTTGATGTAAATCAGCCAGTGCCATACGTGATACACGCTAAGGGCGATCATGTCTCGAAGGAGACATGACTGACTGTGCAGAAGATTATCCCACATTAGGTTTCCATTGCTTTCTGCAGCAGACTGGTTGCCAGCCAAGGTTATAGAACCCAATCTGGAGGGAAGAGACTGAGTAATACCTTTCTCAAGGGTATTTGTGCGAAAGTGAATGCAACGAATTCAACTGGAATTCGAACCCAGCACCCCGATCTTTCATTCCGAGTCGATATCCGCTGCACCACAGCGCACATCCTGTTTTCTGTTAATGTAAATAAGTCAGTGCCATACGTGATACACGCTAAGGGTGATCATGTCTCAAAAGAGACATGACTGACTGGGCAGAAGATTATACCACATTAGGTTGCCATTGCTTTTTGCAGTAGACTAATTGCCAGCCAGGGATATAGAACCCAATCTGGAGGGAAGAGACGGAGTAATACCTTTCTCAAGGGTATTTGTGCGAAAGTGAATGCAACGAATTCAACTGGAATTCAAACCCAGCACTCCGATCTTTCATTCCGAGTCGATATCCACTATACCACAACGCACATGTAAATAATTGTACGAAAAAACATTTGAATTTAAATATATACATAATCAGTGTCTCGTGAAAGGCGAGTCGTGTGTGTTCTACGATCCACACCGGGTGGCCAGTATGCCATTTTTTTCCATCACAGATTTTCTTTCCCCAATACCCACTCATTTTCAATGTCTTTCGTTTTGACTTTCTTTGCAGCCAAGATTTCAACACTCACCTGATTTTATCTTTTTTCTTTCTTATCTTGGGATCGTCTGGTATTTTTAGTTCGCTTGTAGTATATTCTCTACAACCTTGGTTCCCAACCAGGTGTCCATGACCCCTACTGGTCCATGAAAAGATTTCAAGGGGTCCAAAAGATTCTTATTCCTATACTCGTATAATGTACTAGATTTGCGGCGCACACCCTATAATTTATAAAGCCCTCAGCATGCAGGATTGGAAAAAAATCCCTTCTTATGTCAGGTTGATGATGTGTTAGAAGACACACAAGAAGAGTTCATTGAGCTTATCAACGATTCAACGGCCAAGAATATGTTCCAGTCAAAACCATTGTCTCGCTTCTGATGTTCAATGATGGAATTATATCCAAAAGTAAGTGATTTTGCAGTTTGAGTTCTTTTACCCTTCGCTTCAACCTGTGTGAAAGTGGGTTTTCTGTAGGTACCTCCACTTTTCACGGGGAAATCAGCATAGCGTAATGCAAAACGCCACAAACTTAACGAAAATAAATTTTTATCGTCAAAATGTTTATCTTATTATTAAGATGAAAGACCAAATTATTTTTTAATTATTTTTTGAAATTTTTTTAATCCTTCTAACACGTCCGAAATTTTGGTTAAAATCTTGTTTTGTTTTACGTCATCAACTACTCCGAAAAATAACATTGTTTTTTTTCGCGCGTTTTTTCCGTAGAAAACACATTAATTTGGAAATTCTTGTAAAAATCAAATAATTGTCCGATTTTAATGAAATTTTCAGGACTTATTCAGAAATGAATGAAATTATTTTTAATTTTCTGTTTTGTTTTAAATATTGGTAGGAACATTTTTTTTTTCAAATGTATTACCCCCCCCACTTACTTAATTTCATGAAATTTCGCACAAAACTTTTTTGTTCCAGTGATTTTTTTTTTGGTTAAAAG
Source organism: Ascarosepion bandense (assembly GCA_037127315.1). NCBI lineage: Eukaryota > Metazoa > Mollusca > Cephalopoda > Sepiida > Sepiidae > Ascarosepion > Ascarosepion bandense. The sequence goes on along the minus strand of JBBBDQ010002035.1, from coordinate 664,368 downwards.
TAGGAGTCATTGGAGATAGAAAAAACAAAGTCGGTGATTTCCAACTTGACGAACAAAGAACTTCAAATCTGCTCTGAATTGAAAAATAATAAATCCAATAAATTTTTGACATTATTACTTAATTAAAAAAGCTCCTATTTGCTTTTGTAAATAAATAATATTAAGGACAATATTGTCTGAAAAAATTTTTAAAAATTTGATAAATAATGAATTTTTACAAGAATTTTTTTTCAATTTTTTTCAATGTTAATTATAATAATTTAAAAAAATTTTAATAGTTTAAAATCGTGTAAATTTCTGTATTTGTTTGTTCCGATGAGATTATATAATAATTAAGTGAAAAAAAAAATTACGAATCCAAAATTGCAAAGATTATTATTTGTTAGGGGGGGGGCTCAATGATTTTTTAAATAATTTTATTTGTATTTTTTGGGTTCCTTATTTTCATGTACGGTAGACTATAAGTGCCATAATTATGTAACAGGTCACGTGATCTAAGAGTTTTGTCCCTTTATTCTACTTATGTCAAATTTTCATTTTACTAAAATGATTTTAGTTTCTTATCTCGTCTTGTTACAATAAATCCCAAATGAGCTGCGGTTCTCCAAAAAAGATATAAAACGCAGATACATGGACAGGAGAAGAAAGTAATTAGTAGCTCCCTTGACCCCAAGTCAAGCAGCTTACTATGTTCGCCTACCTTACCTCTCTCCTCTTATCTTTTACAGTCTCAAAAACTACTTACCGACCTAAGGAGGGAATATCATATATCAAAGACATTCCTTAATTCCTAAGCATTAGCGAGGATCGAGGGTCGTAGTTATACTGACTGAACTTGAATTCTTTTTGTCGTTCGCGCTTTTTTTTTAATGACATTTATTTTGTTAAAGAAAGACGTTTAAAAATGTATTTTTTTATTTTAATGACAGTTATAATTTTAATAAAGACATTTAAATTTATTTTGAAAATAATGTTTAATTAATTTCAGTTATTAAACTTTATTTCCTGCATATTTGAAATTAGGTTTTTCATTTTCTAATTGTTTGTTGAGTAGTTTGACTTTTCAACTGTGTTCACAATTTTTCTAGAAATAGAAAAACGTATTTTCTTAGTTTCGCTTTCAGTTTCATGACACTGACAGTTATTTTAATTGTGATAAAAAAGAAACATTTAAATTAATTTTGAAAATTATATTTAATTAATTTGAATTATTTTTAAAATTTATTTCCTGCTTATTTGAAATTAGCCTAGGTTTTTCATTTTCTATTAATTTTTTTGTTGAATAGTTATTCAACAAAAAAATTAATACTTTTCTTTTCTACTGTGTTCATTTTTTTTTCGAAATAGAAAACTAGTTTTTTATTTTACTTAATGTTAATTAAAGTTTATTAATGATTACTGATTAAATAATAATTTATTTATTAAAAAATTCCAAATCAAGATGTTAATTTTTTGGCTTATTTATGTTATTTTTAATTTTTGTTAATTATAGATGTCTATGAAAATTTGTCATTTCTGGCCATCCGTAGCAGCTGTCAACACCTTGTCAGTTAACACTTCGTCAAACATTCGATCTGATAAACACGATCAATCGTTAATAATTCGTTGCATATTACTTTTTTATGCAATAAATAAGTAATATTTGTTTCAATTCAGATAAATTAAACTTTCAATTTTCAAATTGGACTAAAATAAAGTGTCAGAAATCTTTTGAAATATTTTAAAAAATTTATGATTTGTGTTTGTTTACAAATTCTTTAATTTTAAGAAAATGGCCGCTTTTAAGAAAATGTTAAGAAATTGAAATTAAATGTGACATTCAAATTTAATAATTTCTATATGAAATACACCAGAATTTTCTCATTAATGGAAATAATAAATTTAATCATTAAGCTTTCATTTAAATTTAAAATGAAATCTTGAAGAATGTTTTTTTTATTTTAAAATTTTAATTTTAAAATTAGGTATCGTAAATTTTTGCCGAAAAAGTGGAGGTACCTAGTTTTCTGCATTATTCGTAATAAAAACAAAATCAAGGAACAAGCTGTCTGTAGAAGATGACTTGAGGTGTGCACTGGCCGCTACTGAACCAAGGATTCATGAGCTGATTGCTTAAAAACAACCACAAAGTCCCATCGAGAAATATAGAGTAAAATCCTTTTTTTTTTTAAATAAAAAGTTTCATTCACTTCCGTTATGGGATTTTTAGTGTTTCTTTTCATACGTGTGTTTCATTTATACAGGTTTTATGATTTTTTTTATTCATACATTCGCTTGTAAGCTGAAAAATAAAGCTAGTTTTATAAAGATAGTTTTTGTGTACAATATCTACAACTATAACAACGTTAAATAAACAAGGACTGAATTAAATGTTTTTTTTTATTTTATATGAGTAAATTTAAAGCTTAATCAGCTTAATAACGCAAGGCATTTTACATGAATATATATTTTTTAAAGAAAAATCTTTTATTTTTGCTGGTTTAATTTATTCCGTTGTGGGGGTGCTCAAGTGAGGTTAGGAACTACTGCTCGACACGGGGACACACTCTTGTGGCTTCTGTCCAGCGGTAATCGCCTTCCGTAATTGTCAACACTAATAAATATGTAATATTTCCCATTGCAACATGTTTACATATTACCATACTATATATATATATATATATATATATATATATATATATATATATATCATTCTTATTCTAACCTATTGATAGAAAACACCACTGGAAAGTTCGCAAACTTAAGGAATCAGCGCATATGCTGGACCACAAATAATAATACAACTAAAACTTACACTACTTATATTTGTTCGGGTTATTGTCCTCATCTTTATTTATATGTTTACGACGTTTCGGCTGTAGTACGCTCCGTACTTCTTCATGAATTTCGAACCGAAACTTTTATTAGGATCACTGGGGTGTATAATTCTCATTCCATGTGAGATGCCACTTATGGTATCCGTGTAGTTATCTCCCTTTAACTTAGCTCTCTAAGTTCACCACTGTTGTAGCCTGGTATTGAATTCGCAATTGTTTAGATCAATCCACTGAAACTAACCAACGTCTTTACCCACTGCACCTTGAAAATATCTGCATATAAATTTCTGAGACTTATAAACCTAATGTCTCAGTAAACATGTTTTTAACAGAGCTTATATTGCAAGTTTTATGCTAATGATTTTCTCTAGGACTTTTTATCCGAGCTCATATTGCAATCTTTGCCGCTATTGGAAACTACGTAAACTGAAAGAATCAGTGCATATGTTGGGCCGCAAAAACCTCCTAAGCCGGCCAAGCATAAAAATAAATACAATATAACGATGGGCCGAGCGGGCGCTGTGCAAGACAGAAAACCATGTGTCCTCATACCGAGTGGTGCAGTCTTGATTATCAAGCAAATGCCGAATGACCGAAACTTAAACATCCTGAGTGGTTTTTGCGGTACGTCCTATGTATACCGCTTCACATCGGCATTTGAATTTGTAAACAACAGAAATTTTGCGAAAATAAGACAACCTATCTTTAATGAAAGAAGGAAACACAGTTCGAGTCTGAAGCACAGTACGCAAAACAGTAACACGACGAAACACACACCGAAACTTTGTCAGTTATGAACTGACACTTTCTACGAAGCCATGGTAATTTTAAATAAATTAGACAGCGACTAGGTGCGTAGATTGCTGGTTCTTTAAAAAATAAATATGTAAGGTTTCCCCTTGCAACATGTTTACATATTACTATATATATATATATATATATATATATATATAATTCTTATTCTATCTTATGATAGAAAACACCACAGGAAAGTTCGCAAACTTAAGAAATCAGCGGATATGCTTGGCTACAAAAATCTTCTTAGTCGACCAAGCATAGAAATGAATACAATATGATATCCAGTAATATGGAGTGCTAGAGAAAATCATTAGCATCAAAGATTGCAATATGAGTAGAAAATAGTAACTGAGATGTTAGGTTTATAAGTCCCATAAATTCATACAGAGATGTTTTCAAAGACACATGGCCCATTGGATATAGGCATTTCTCCTTCCAACACTACTGGAAACTACCTAAACGTAAGGAATCGGTGCATATGCTAGGCCAGAAATATCTCCCAAGCTGACCAAGTATAGAAATGAATATAATATAGAAGCCAGTCATACGGAGTGATAAAGGAAATCATTAGCGTCAAAAGATTGCAATATGAGCTCTGGTAAAAAAATGATTACTGAGAAGAGGAACAGCATAGACTCACCGATATATCTTTTTGGTTGCAGTTTGTTAACGTCTTAAAAGAAATGGAAAAAGTAAAGACACATGCTTAGAGTTAGAAAGGGAGTCGAAATTCCAAGGATAGATAATGAGGAAAGAAGGCTTGCAAAATTTGACACTCATAAGAAATATTCATAAGACAAGAGAGAAAACAGCGAGTAACCTACCTAAAAAAATACAATGGTTTGTTAAGAGTTACAAATGATAGGAAGTAGTAGAGGGCTATGATTTCCACGTCTAGAGTGGACAGGAATCTTCCAGAACAGAAGAGACATTGTTTTGTCGAATAAAATCCAGACTAAATTATCAAATGAGGATCTGTTTCTGTGACAGTTGTTTTAAAAATTACGCTCTTGTCTATGGAAACATGTGTAATGAAACGCAAGCCTATTTGCCAATGTATCTACCCAGACTGGCGACATTAATTAAAAGCTTGGGCCAAAGATGCAATAATTATTTCGTTTGAAAAAATAATTTGACGTACGTCCTTGCACAAACATCCAGACAAGGCTTTTATTTTGTTTCTTATATTAACGTATGATCTGATCACAATTATCGTCTAATATATATATATATATATATATAATATATGTGTGTGTATGTGTGGGACTAGTGTGACTACTTCAAAGAGTATTTCAGTTGCTTTCATATACAATCATATATATATATATGTGTGTGTGTGTGTGTGTGTGTGTGTGTGTGTGTGTGTGTGTGTGTGTATGTGTGTGTGTGTATGGTTATTTCAAAGAGTGTTTCAGTTGCTTTCATATACAATCATGCATATATGTATATATATATATGTATATGTGTGTGTGTGTGTGTGTGTGACTATTTCTAAGAGTATTTCAGTTACTTTCATATACAATCATATATTTTTATGCATATGTGTGTGTCTGTGTGTGACTATTTCAAAGAGTATTTCAGTTGTTTTTATATAAAATCTTATATATATATATATATATTTTTATGCATATGTGTGTGTCTGTGTGTGACTATTTCAAAGAGTATTTCAGTTGCTTTCATATACAATCAGGTGTGGTAGCCAGGACGGACTCTGCAATTACGTTGACTTACATTCTCTTCGTATCGATCTCTGTCTATGCATATCTATCCAACCCGGTCATTATCTATCATTTTAAGTATTTTTGTGCGTCAATATACGGATCGATTGATCGATTTACACCAATCCTTATTTCTTGGCGTAGGTTTACCATAGACGGACATTACTGCTAATGAAAAAAACGAAATGAAAGCTTCTCTAAAGAAATATTGACGAAGGCTGAATGAAAATGTGAATTGATAGATATTTGATTTGATTTTCGGATATGCTTTTGGATGTGTTTTGTGGTCCAGTGGATATCGGCTCCGAACTAGAAATCCGAGAGCCGAGTTCGAATCCCAATTGAATTCGTTGAATTCACTTACGCGCAAATACCGCTGGAAAGGTATTAATCCGTCTCTTTTCCCTCCAGCTATGGGTGAATTAGCAGGACAGATTGGGTTTTATAGCCTTGGTTGGCAACTAGTTTATCACAGAAACCTGCTGCAGAAAAATCCGCCGCTCAGTCAGTCATGTCTCTTTTTAGACATGATCGCCTAAGCTTGTATCACGTATGGTATTTAACTGAGTCAGATATTTTAAGGTACGGATACATTTTATATATTTCTTTAAGGTACTCGGAGAAATCGTTTAGATCGTCGGATATTTTCTTAAATACTTAAATTACTTCGGATATTTTCTTAAATACTTAAATTACTTACCTTAAGAAACTTTGATGTTTTCATTTAGCAATATTCTGTTATATAAATGAATATTTCATTTAGATATTCGATCATTTTGTGTCGTCCTTCTGATGCTTCGTCGATCCGCGAAGACCATCATAACTAGAGAGACAAAGCTCCACACCTTCATGTCACGAAATTTACCAGTATCACCAGCTGATTTTGATATTACTCTAAGTAATCAGATATTACATACTTGGATACTTGGATATTTTGTTCAGACCCGGTAACATTTCCCTAAATACCACGAATATTTTTATTAAGGAGGTCAGATATTTGGCATAAGAACTCGGCTATTTTATTTCTGTTGTGGGGTATTACCTAAACACAAATATGAACTCTACCGGACTACATAAATACCGCGGAGTTATCTACTCTCGGGGGTAGTTGTAAGTAGCAGCAGCTACGATACTCCTTTGTTAGTCCGCCGTTCTGGCGCTAAGTACTATTATACTCTGTTCCCTCTGTACACTGTTCCTCTTTTGTAATATAATTTTGTCTCCAACCGTATCCCGTGTCCGAGTCTTTCTTGTGACCTTTTTCCCATGGCCACATCAATTGGATCTCATCTTCGTCGCGAATTGATGTGGCCCTAGGAAAAAATCAGAAGAAAAAATTGGACACAGGATACGGTTGGAAACAGTATTATATTACAAAAGAGGAACAGTGTACAGAGGAAATAGAGTATAATTATACTTCATCAAAGATAATTGAAAAACTTGAAGCAACTGAAACGTGGTTCTACAGAAGGATGTTGCGAATATTATGGATCGAGCATGTGAGGTCTTATAAATGATGGCAATGAAAAGGAAATTAATACTGAGCATCAGGAAGAGTCAGCTGAAGTTCCTAAGCCATGCAATGAGGGAGGAGGGCTTGGAGAACCTGATACTAACAGGCAAGATGGAGGGAAAAAGAAACAGAAGAAAGCAGCGGATAACATATTTAAAGAACCTAATCGGGTGGATGATGGAACGAGGGCTGCATGGTGTAACAGGAAAAGGCGTGCTAAGAGCCACCAGGGATAGGGAGCCGTGGAAAGCCATGATCGCCTACGTCCTGAAAGGACATGACACATAGAAGAAGAAGTGCCGGAACGGCGTACTAACAAATGAGTATCGTAGCTGCTGCTACTTACAACTACTTCCGAGAGTAGATAACTCTCGGTATTTATGTCGTCCGGTAGAGTTCATATTAGTGTGAAGGTAATTCCTCACAACACTTACTTAAATATTTCGTTTAGAGACGTGTGCAGCTCTTGGAATACTCAAGAACTGGCTATTTTGTGAGGATGTTCTTTTAAACTGAATTCGTCATTAAAAGAAAATGGTCATTCCTCTGCTTATGAGTTCGAAAGTCTCGTGTTATAATTCTTATTTATATATATATATTGATTTAATTATTTAGTTTTTGGTCCTAAAAAAATTAAACCAGTACACAGATGTATTAAAAAGTGTTCAATACAATTATATTGTAGAACTTTTGAATATTCTACATTTGTAAACGAGTTATTACGTGGCCTAGGTTTCTACCATTTGGTGTCTTCAGGCGACTTATGCAAATCACCTGAAGACCCCACATGGTAGAAACCTAGTTCGCTTAATAACTTCTTTATAAATGAAGAATATATATATATATATATATATATATATATATATATATATATATATATATATATTATGTTTTAGAACATGTACATAATTTTTTCTATATATGTCCTCTTATCTACATATGGTTGTTTCAGTGTTTGGGCTCAAACACCTCATCGGGAGAAGTAAAGAGTAAGAATTTGGAATCATTTTCTGTATATATTTGGTTCGTTGTTGTCGTGGGGGTGGGGATATAAATTAAGGCAGACACGTTATTTCATGGTAAATCGGAAGTAAGGATCTATTTCAGGCGAACCATCATCAGCTTGCGACTTTATTGTACAAATGATTTTACGGGAATAACATTCACAAAAACCTAAAAAAATCCCGTATAAAATAAAGAGAAAATTTATGAAAAAAAGCACCATTACATCAGTTCGGCGAATACACACACATATTCATACATAAGCATATATATACGCAACATATAATCAAAGAGCACGCGTAAGAGCGGATGTCAACTAAAATCTAAAGATACATTCAGCATGTCATTTACACTGCTGGCCCGTTTATCTTACCACTGTATGTACAGGATACTCCTTTGGATTCTTCTATATCTACACCGCATGCTGATATATATATATATATATATATATATATATATATATATATATATATTGATTGTTTAATACTTAGTTTTTGGTCATAACTTGCTAACCTGGGTAGCGAAATAACTCGTTTAAAAATGGTATATATATATATATATATATATATATATATATATATTTGTATATTAACCTGTTAACTGAATTAGACCAGTATACGCTTGTGTTAAAAGTGCTCAATACATATATAATGTAGAGCTTTTAAATATTTTAATTCGGAAATCGTGTTCGAAGGGAAGAAAACAACACAGCGGCGTTGAGTGGGGTGAGAGCGTTTTCACATGCATTCAGTGCCGTCGATACGGACTTGTATAAGCATAGCAGATGCTGCATCAGCTGCTGAGGCATAACTCTTTGGGGCGCAGATCCACGGGGTCCAATGAAATCCATATACAAATATGTTTGAAAATACACTTTATAGACATCCTTATGATATTTAACGATGTCAACCATGATGCTGTTATCATTAACATATATTATGTCGTGTCTACCAAATTACATGGAATAGGTACTTGTGCGGATATTAATATAACATGACCCCCAGGCGTAACTCGACCAATCCTTCCTGAACTTTAATCATTCTGCGCACGTTGTGTTGTTTAATCTCGGACAGGCCAAAGTAGGACTGTTCGGCATCACCTGGTTAGGTTAGCCCTGACACGCGAGATGTCGAGTATATATTTAAGAGCAGATTTACGCGATCTGCGGTAGCTAATAATTGGCAAACGGAATATAATCAGTAGAACACTGCAATGTCACGGGTGTAGTTTTTTATATATATATTTGTATATCTAAACTTATTTATAAATAGAATTTGTCTCTCTCTCTCTGTGTGTGTGTGTGTGTGTGTGTGTGTGTGTGTGTGTGTGTGTGTATGTGTGTGTGTCCGTTAACTATAGACTCCGCAACGGCTGAACCGATTTTCTTGAAAATTTACACAGTTGTACTATAAGCGTCTGCGAGTGTTCTTAGCTAGGTTTTGTGTCGAGGTACCCCCGATAAATATCGAAAATCGATAATCGAAAAAATCGGGTTATAGAAGGAGTGGTCAGATTTTAATCAAATTTCATACACTCATAGACAAAGGCATAAGAAACGATATTCAGATGTTTCAAGAATGCAGTTCTTACAGTAGTGCAGAAAATGCAGTTCTTACAGTAGTGCAGAAAATCGATAATATATATATATATATATATATATATATATATATATATATATAAAAGGCAAGATGTTTGTGTGCGTGTCTGTTTATCTGTCTGTATGTCCTTTATACAAAACCACCATTTTTATCCGATTCTCACCAAATTTCACACAAATATTCTTCAGGCAGAGTCTGAGCTCCAGGAACATGGATTAGTTTTAAAGCTTTCATTACACCTGAGCAACGTCGGGCTATACGGCTAGTCGATTATAACCACAATTATAAGCAAATCAAAGCCGGTGACACGCAACAGTTGGCTGGTATTTCAATAATACACTCAGTAACAATGTTCTTGGTTTACTCGGTCGTCTTTAGCAACACGCCGATCTCAGTTCAACCGTCCCATTCAAATCACAGGCCCCAAATCCGCCAATTTCGTTTTCCACCTCGGTTTTATTAAAAAGGTACAAAACCAGGGTAGTAAAGGGTAGTTCCGGGTGGCTCAATTTCCCCTTACTGTATAATTCTTACCAGTTGGAAATGAAAATATCAGTTATCCATTTCGACTGAGTCTCAGGCCTCTTCACTGATGAGGGAGAGAGAACTTACTCGCTCTTATCGCTTGCCTGTCCGTCCCAAAACCTCAGTAGCTCAAGACAGGAAATTTTCAGTCTTATTTTGACCTAGGGTCAGCAATTTGTCAAAACAGGATTACAATATTATGATTATAATTGTTTTACCCAGATTCATTCAATTCGATTACTGTTCTCGACAGAAATAATTGTATTCTTCAATTTTAGAGAAATATCTTCTTATCTTTAAAATTAATAAAAAATTAATACCAGCCATCTGGAAATAGGGTTACATTAGTAGCGACTCTTTCCTTAATTATAACTGACACCGCATGACCAAAAGTGAGAAGGAAGTTAAGTGGCTGTGCGATTAAAAAAGTGTCTTTGCTGAGTGCATACGGACATAAAACTAGACAGACAAGATATTAAGGCTTAAAAATTCCAGTTGTTGGAAAATACTTTCTCATTTTCTTTATTTGTCTTTCCTAAGCGACCCACGAATAAATTTATATTCCCGTTTTTTTCTTGACAAAAAAGAAAAGAAAAAAAAAAGATTTCGCATCGAATATTAAGTAAAAGGCTTGTCTGGGAGGCTAGGAAGAAATAATTAGAATTATAAAAGAATTATACAGTAAGGGTCGCTTTTAAAATTTCCGTTCTTCACATTGTGAAACTATTTCACATACGTCTCTGGTCACTGTACTCTGCTACTAAATTAGGGCACCTTGACCTGATGTAATGGTTAACAAGCTTGTCTGGCTAGAACCTATTACAACTGAATAGCGAGTTCGATCCTTTCGGCCTTGTGTCACATCTAAGCGGCGTTTAGCAAATCACCAATCCTGGGGATTAAAGTTTTCGCTAGAGTTTAACCTTTTCCAAATGCAAGACGTTTGACATTCATGTACAAGACGTTTGTTTTACAGGGGATAAAAAAGATGAAACTGATATCTCATGACCGATCGATAACGATAGTTTTAATGAAAAATAATTAAAATGTAAATCGGAGTATAAACACCCTTAGATTTTATTACTCTTGTGGAACTGTCTGTTTACACGCCCTTACATTTTAATCATTTTTTTCATTAAAATTATACTTTTAAACGAGTTCCAACTTTCCCTTCCATAAGTAATTTTCGTGTCCTGTCTATTATTAACAATAACGACAACGAGCACCTTTCATAATACTTTGGCTGAAAGGATCCTAAGGTCTACATGATGACGTCAACTTTATATATATATATATATATATATATATATATATATAGGAAAGAATATTAATAAAAAGTTTTGAATTTAAAAATGTACATTTTTTTGGACAGTATTTGTTTATTTTTATTATTGTATTTTATATTTCAGACCGCCCTCGGTCCTTCATCAGAAACGAGTGATTTTTAAATTTGAATTGGAAACGTATTTCACGATAGCGTCCGAATATTTTTTTGTGTTTAGATCACGTGGTGTGTTTGTTCACAACATGCGGCATGTCCGTAGAGAAAGTCTGTTTGTTTTAGATAAAAATTTCTTGGAATATCTGAAAAACATTTTTTAGCCATTGAAATATTTGTAAAGATTCAACACACCTAAGTCCCTATTTAACCCTAGCTTGTGTGTATTTAATTTTAAAATCCAGTATTTTTCTTTCTTTCTGCGTGTGTATGTAGAACTAAAATTGGAGTCTATTCGTAAACATTTGCAATTTTCTAAAGTATGATCAGGTTGATTAAAATGGGCTGCAATTGGGGAGTATACATTTTTTTGTCGTATATTTAGTTTGTGATTATTGAAGCGAAATCTAAAGCTATTACCGGATTCGCCGATATATCCACTGTTGGGGCAAATTGAGCAGAAGAGAAAGTAGATGATGTTTTTGCTGTCACAAGTAAGGTTTGGTGGATGTAATTTTATTTTGGTGTTGGGTACAGAGAATGTTTTGTCTGTTATTAAATGTTTACAAATTAAACAGCGAGGCTTCCCACATTTTAAATTCCCTGATAGGTTTGTATTATTTAAATATATTGTATTATATATATATATATAGTCATCCGCAGACAGATCTGTTTTGCTGTATCACAGCTCATCAGTACGGTTAGAAATCCGATTGCTTTTTACCCAGAATTGCAACCCGACCGAATTGGCGTCAGTCGGCGGTTCCACCTCTGAGCTATGGGCGCTCGGTAGAAGGAGGCAAAATTTTAGCGTATTCATTACTGTATGAGCGATGCGTAGATGCTAGAGTAACTACTGTTTTTCCAAAGTCTACCACTCTTCCAGAGTGCTCAATCAGGGTATGAGAGCGTAGACAGAAAGGATATATATATATATATATATATATATATATATATATCCTTTCTGTCAGACTCAAATGCTTGGATTATTTTTTCTTATGTCTTGGGTGCAGGATATATTGGCTTGGAAAGAGAAATTGTAGAGCCGAGTTCGAATTTGAGTTGAATTCGTTGCATTTACGTACGCGCAAATAGCCTTGGGAAAGGTATTAATCAGTTGCTTCTTCCCCAGCTATAGAATAAACACCAGAACAGATTGAGTTCTATAGCCTTGGTTGTCAACCAGTCAACCGCAGAAAAAAGTAGCAACGTAGTACAGAAAATATTCTGTTCAGTCAGTCATGTCTTTTTCTAGACATGATCGCCCAAGCGTGTATCACGTATGGCACTTAACTGACTGAACTTAAGATACTTAATAGTAGGTATATAAATATATATGCTGTCGTCATTTTAGACAATATATCGACATATTTTGTCGACATTTTTGACGGTATGACTCCACTCGTATAGTACAATTACGTGCGAATTGACGTTTAAATTATTTTCTGGAAGACTTGTTATCGATCGATCTAAATTATTCGAAATAATGATCAAGCTGTACTTAATATGGCACAAGGTCATTAAATTGAGGTATCGAGTAGCTATCTTTAGGATCTGGAGGAGTAACTTGTTAACGATTGCAGTTTAAGAGTTTAAATTTTGATGACATGATACCAGGTAAAATATATCAATGTTTCTTTCGTTTTGCGTTTTAGAATAGCAGATTTCTAAAAAGAGCCTCGTTAAGATCTTTCAGACGTGGAATTAATGCGGAAGAAATTTCGTGCTAAAAATTATGCTAAATAGCGGGAAATACAGAATTCTGTTTTCATGCACCTAAAAAGTTGTTCACCACACAGACAGACGGAAATTTATATATAGAAATTTTAAAAAGAAAATTTAAAATATTTACCAAAATTTCTAGTTCTTGGGTTCGTATTCGATTGATGTTAGAGAAGACTATTAAGTTTGTGGAGAGAACGCGAATTTGAGTTTAATCGAAGGTTTTTTTTTTTTCATTTTTTTTTAACCAATTAATGCCCGCTGTCCAATTTTTAGTGCTAAGAAAATTCCGAATTCTTATATTGACATAAATTGCCAGTCAGTCAGTAAAGTATACGTGTTAGACGCTTTAGGCGATCATGTCTCTTTAGAGACATGACTGACTGGGCAGAAGATTATCCCGCAGTAGGTTGCCATTGCTTTCTGCGGTAGACTGGTTGCCAGCTAAGGCTAGAGAACCCAATCTTTCCTATTATTTGACTCATAGTTAGAGGGGGGAAGAGATGTATTATATTATTATGTAGTAATTAGTGGGGGATCTGTTTATTACTTCATAACAATAGAAAAGCAATCCCCCACTTTATGACCATTAGAAGCATTAATCATTATTCCAACTATTATATTCAGTCAGTCAGTTAAGTGCCATACGTGATACACGCTTAGGCGATCATGTCTCTTTTGAGACATGACTGACTGGGCAGAAAATTATCCCGCATTAGGTTGCCATTGCTTTCTGCGGTACTGTTTGCCAGCCAAGGCTATAGAACCCAATCTGTCCTGTTATTTGACTCATAGCTAGAGATGTATTATATTATTAAGAAGTAATTAATGAGGGATCAGTTTATTACTTCTTAACAATAAAAAACTGATCCCACACTTTATGACCAATAGAAGCCTTAATCATGTTCCCAACTACTATATTCAGTCAGTCAGTTAAATGCAGTACGTGATACACGCTTTGGGCGATCATGTCTCAAAAGAGACATGACTGACTGGGTAGAAGATTATCCCGCAGGAAGTTGCCATTGCTTTCTGCGGTAGACTGGTTGCCAGCCAAAGCTATAAAACTAAATCTGTCCTATTATTTAACCCATAAATGGAGGGAAGAGACGGATTAATACCTTTCCCAAAGGTATTTGCGCGTAAGTGAATGCAAGGAACTCAACTGGAATTCGAACTCGGCTCTCCGATTTGTCATTCTAAGTCGATATCCACTGACAATGGCTTGTTAATTTTAACGCTTCAAAAAATTGAGAGAACCCCTCCTTTTATTTTCTATCAGCATTGCTGACGCTTACCTCCAGGAGTCAAAATCTTACATATTTATAAGTCTATCATTCATCTTTGCTTTGAATATTGCTACCACATTTGGTCTGGCGCTTCTGCTAGATATTTAGAGATTTTTGATAAAATGTAAAGAATAAATCTGCAATGCCATTGGTTCTGACCTGGCATCTCAGCGTTAATCCCTTTCCCACAGATCTAATATAACTTCCCTGTGTCTTTTCTATAAGAACATTCAAGGTAGCTGTTCCAGTGAACTTCTAAACTTCATGAATTTAAGCTTAATACTAGATTAGCGGCATTTTACAGTTGAAATGGCTGGATGTAACCGCAAGTTCTATACTAATATTTTCTTCTGTCGCATTTCTTGCTTGCAAAACACTATCCCGGCTTCTTGCTTCTTGCTTCCCAGTCAACCTTCATGTTCAAAAAAGTAAATTGAACAGGTTAAGAGGCTCATCCCTTGTTTCCTGTTTAGGATGCGGTTTCCGGTTTTCTCTTTTCCAATCTTCTCACTTTTTTTTTCAATTGGAGTAGATAGACTAAACTATCGCCCGGTTCACACTCCACCCACGTCTATTGAACAGGTGAAGAGGCTCACCCCTTGTTTCCTGTTTAGGATGCAGTTTCCGGTTTTCTCTTTTCCAATCTTTTCACTCCTATGTAGCCCCCTGCACATCAGTGGCGTTACCGCTTTGCTCGGGGTGATATGATTAAAAAAAAAAATGCAATATCAATCGTTATCTTCTGTCTTCTTCTTTTATTGTTCTTTCTCTTTAATAATATTCTTTCGCGTATTCTCTAACACCCCTTAATGCCTTGTGTCTTAGTGGCTTTATTATCTTGTGTAGGGGGAAATGATTAAATGAGATTGTAGCCTATTATTAATACCTGATGTTTATTTTAATTTTACGCTGTATTAATTGATTGTATTTTAAGCTGGATTAATGGATTATAATTTTACGTTGGATCAATGGATTATAATTGATTAGTTCTTTGATAATAAGGTTAAATTTTGTTGAGAAAGATTAATGTTTGTCAATATGACAGCAATGGTCCTTGCCGATGGAATGATTTCTAACTGGAAAACAGTCATCCTGGCAGTATACAAAAGACAGTCATTACAAAATACCGAAAGACAAAGGAAAAGCAAGTAAAAAAAAACTTTATACAGAATTTTATAAAGACTTCATTTTGCAGTGCTTACGGTTATATAACATTTAACCACAGAATAGCGTATTTAAGCAACGTTGAGACGTGTCAGTACTCAAATGGGTAACCGTCTGAGAATACCAGGTGCTGTAAGCCACCCGACAGGCTTAGCAAGCTGGCAGTAGATACCACCATGCAGAGGACATCGATAACGCATCACTCAATAACGCACCACTAAAACTATGTCATTAGTGGTGCGTTTGAAGGAAGAAATCGCCAAAAACGGCTACAAATGAAGAAGAAAAAAGTGATCTTTCACCAAGACAATACACAGTGTAACAAGCTTTTTTTTTTAATCGTATCACCCCGAGCAAGACGTTAACGCCACTGATGTGCAGGGGGCTACATAAGAGTAAAAATATAAGAAAGAAGGAGAGTAAAGAGGAAGACGAACCGGTTAGAAAGGAGCAAGAGAAGGGTGGGAATACAGGTGTGATGACAGTTGCAAAGGTGGAGAGAAAGGAAAGGATATACAGGGTGATGAAAGAACTAGAGTCAAGTGGTTAATAGATGAGTATTGACATTGTATTTAAATTCCTGGAGGTTGTAGCCGTCAGGAAAGCAAGAATATGGAAGCGAGTTCCACAGGCGGGAAGTGCAAGAGAAGAAGCTGCAGGAGTAAAATTGTCGTCTGCATTTGGTTGATCTAGCTGTGCGATCGCAACGATGGCCAAACGACATGAATTGCACTTCGAATTCTTTGCGCATCCACCCTATTCTCCAGATCTGGCCCTCAGCGACGACTGACTGTTTGCAGATCTGAAAAGAATGCCCCGGGGGGAAAAGATTTGGCTCCAATGAAGAATTGATATCGGAAATTGTATTTTGAGTACAAAAACAAATCGATCTATAAAAAAGTCATCGAACTGTTAGAGAAGCGGTGGAATTGGTGTGTCACCCTAGAAGGAAATTTCTTCTTCTATGTGCCCTGTCCCTTCAGGACGTAAGCGATCATAGCTTTCCACGTCTCCCTATACCTGATGGCTCTTAGCACACCTCCTCTTACACTATGAAACCCTCGTTCCATCATCCACCTAATTAGGTCCTTCAAATATGTTATCCGTTGCTTTCTCCTGTCTCTTTTCCCCTCTATCTGGCCTGTAACAGGTTCTCTAAGCCCTCTTTCCTCATTGCATGTCCTAGGAACTTCAGCTGTCTCTTCCTGATACTCAGTATTTTCGTTTCCATCATTTCTAAGACCTCATTATTGCTCACATGCTCGGTCCATGATATTCGCAGCATCCTTTTGTAGAACCACATTTCAGTTGCTTGAAGTTTTTCCTTCATTAGTTAATGAATAAAGTCGAATTTTGCCTTGTAGTTGTTGTTTTATTAGTTAGGCCCGGGATTTATTGAGTGATGTGCTATGTAGAGCTTCTGGGTTTGCAGGTTCTGTCTTGATGTTGGGTGGGTTTCGGGGAGTTGTGGAATCAAAGAAAATGCGAAAAGTTATTTTATTTCTTTCGGAGATAAATACAGAGAAATTATCGAAAGTAGCTTCAATTAAAAAAGAGTTTCTATATTTTGAGTTGAAATCTGGCAATAATGGAATTAAATTAATAAGATCTAAAAGAAATAATTAAAAGAAAGAGAAAAATATTAAATTAATATAAAACCATTACTTCTGTCTCGTAATGAGTGTTTCATTTGTGTACGCATTTCATATGCAAAATGTAACAACTGCCTGCATACGGACATTGTTTTTAGCGAAATTGTCCTATTTCTTAATACTTTGCTTAAGTTCTGGAATGCTTCCTTCGCCATGCCAATTTGCATCTTCCGAGGTCATCAGGGATGGAATACAAAGACAAATTCATTTTAACTGTTGTAATGTAAATAATTTAAGTGATCGTTGTAATAATTTTTAAATAATTTTAATAGAGAGCCTGAATGCTATCTGTTAGAATTATTTAAATTTTTTGTAAAACACGCGTCCTAATTTAAGGGAGTTAATCAAATATATATATATAGAGTGTTAATTGGTAATGATGCTTAGTGCCTAAATTGTTTTCTTTTTTCCAGACATTTTTGAGAGGCAGTTTCTGTCATAAAGCGCTCGATATCGAGATAGTGTAGGTACCTCCACGCATTGACCAAAAAAAAAAAAAGCCCAACCAAAAAAAAAAAACAAACAAAAAAACAGCATATCATATTGTTAAAAGAGCTCAAACTTAATAAAAACAAATTTTTATCCTCAAAATGTTTGTTTTTTAAGAGGAAAGATCAAAATATGTTTTAATTATTTTTTTAAAAATTTCGTCTAAAAATATTTTTTTTGTTTTTTTTCGTCAGCGATTGCAGATTTTCACAAGAGTTTGCTACAGAAAATGCTATATTACACAACTCATTTTTTCCCAGTGAAAAACACATTAATTGGGAAATTCTTGCAGAAATCAAATAATAGACGGATTTTGATGAAACATGCATCACAAATGAGTGAAATCATTTTTGAAAGGTTTATTCTTATAAAATCTTGGTAAAAATATATATTTTTTACCTTTAATTAATTTTCTGAAATGTCTACAAATTAACAACCCGTCTGAACTTTTTTTCATTAGTTGAATGCAGGACTCCTTGTGGAATGTTAATCAACTTTTTTTTCTAATTGTAGCTCCTTTTCAGAAAATCTTCTCAGGATTGTAAAAACAAAAATTCAGTGAAACTGCCTCATTTTTTATTAAGATAAATTTTAATTGGTTTTTATAAACAATATATATTAAGAATATCATAGTACGAAGAGAAAAAAAAATAGCATGTGGAAGAGACAGTTGAGGTTCCTGGGACACGTAATGTGGAAAGAGGGTCTGGAGAATTTAATACTCACAGGACAGATTGAAGGAAAGAGAGACAAGTGAAAGCAGCGCGAAATACAATTGATGGGCTTCTGCAAACAGATGGCAGAGCGAGGTTTGGGCAAGATACCAAGATGAAAATTATTGAGAACGACAAGAGAAAGGGCTAAGTGGAAGTCTATGGCCACCTACGCCCTGTGTGGACACGTCACAGGAAAAAGAAGTATGAATTTTAATATGAATTGTTTTCATTTTTCATTTTTTTTTTATATAATAATTTATAGAGGTTAAAAAATTCTTTTAAAATTTCTTCCAATCATCGCCTTAATTAGGTTATTAAGTTAAGACTATATTTACTAATCGAAAATTGAAAAGCTTAATACAAATATTCGAGCCATTAGGTTTTGAAAAGCATTTTTTGTACATTCCGATAACCCCTATTTTATTTTACGGGTGGCCATAAATGCTATATCATTTAAAGGTTACATAATTGGCAAGAATGCAAATGTCATTCAATGAAACATGTTTGAATGAAGGTATGCTACCAAAAATACAGTTTTTATCGAGTAAATGCGTTTTATATCACTCACGTAGGATTTAGAGTAAAATCAGCGTAAATTTCTTATAAAATAGTTTTCTTATATGTTGATGTACAAAACAAATGTCATTGTCAATTAACGAGACGACAGTTATCATATCTTTACGCTGTACAACTTACAGGGTTACATTGTGTCATGGATCATGAAAAAATATTTCCATTTCCATCCGCCATTACCGTCAGGATGTAGTCAAGACTGTATTTCTTCCTAGAGCGATGGGTGGCTTTTACGTAGGAAATAGATTCCCTGTCCACTGGGGCTTCAGTCTGATTTTAGCTCAGCTCGTCCGAAGATGGAGACAAATTTCATTATCTGCGGTGAAGCATCGAAAATCAAGCAATCCTAAAAATAGCCTTTGATAATACAAATATAACAACGAAAAAAATGACAGAATGACACAAGAAACCAAATAGCTTCTGTAGAAAATGAAATAACAGAAAACAAATTCATCTGAAAAAGCGAATGGGGATAAAGAACAAAAGAGAGAAAAAAAAACAACGGTGACGTCACCTCTCTCGATCAAATGACCAAATGATAGATATTCGAATGAGTTACTTCCTTTAGTTTGACCTGTTCAGACCTTCACAGCTAGGAAGTGCCGTGCCATGTTCACAGTGAGAAGCCATCTCCAGTCCCTTCGTCATTTAGTAAGAACCAAATTCCACTCAGACAGCTTCTTTCCTAAAACTGCTTCTTTACGGAACGACTACCGATAGACTTCCCCGACAACTACAATCTTAGTCTTTTCAAGACCACGTTCAACCGAGATATATCTAACCTCATTATCACATAATAAGCATTTCATACCTTCTCCTTACTCCAACAATTTCATTCAGTAGCTCTCTGACTTGAGTGGCCTTTGGGGCTTATCCTTCGGTGAACTACCACTAAATAAAAAAGAATAAAAATTTGAAACCAGTTCTTGTCGTGCGCACCAAATGTTATTTAATTTTATTGAGGCTTCGTCCGAGAATTTATTCACAAAAATGATGCAGTCTATCTCAAAATTTCCGATTTGGGGATGTCTGAAACATAATTGCGTTGTAGTGTAGTGGATATCGGCTTGGAACGAGAAATCGGGGAACCGAGTTCGAATTCCAGTTTAATTCCTTGCATTCAATTACGCTGTAAGTGAAAGGTATTAATCCGTCCCTCCCCTCTAGCTACGGGTCAAATAAGAGGGCAAATTGGGTAGTATAGCCTTGGCCGGCAACTAGTCTACTGCAAAAAGTAATGGCAACCTACTGCGGGATAATCTTCTGCCCAGTCAGTCATGTCGCTTTCGAGACTTGATAACCCGTATACCCGTGTACGTGATGCCCGTGTGTCACGTATGGCACTTAACTGACTGAATATAATAGTTGGAATAATGATTAAGGGTTCTACTCGTCATAAAGTGGGGGATCGGTTTTATATCTTTATGAAGTAATAAACTGATCCCCCAATATTTACTACTTAATAATATAATACATCTCTTCCCTCCCTATCTATAAGTCAAATAATAGGACGTATTGGGTTCTATAGCCTTGGATGGCAACCAGTCTATCACAGAAAGCAATGACAACCAACTGCGGGATAATCTTCTACCCAGTCAGTCATGTCTCTTTCGAGACATGATCGCCATTAGCGTGTATCACGTATGGCACTTTACTGATTGACTGAAAAATTATTGATCCTGATCATCACTCTTAAAGGGCAAACGAGGTAAAGAAGAGAGATATACTGTGTGGTGGTGATAGCTCGCACCCTAGTGTTAAATTTATTTTTAGTGTGATTTGTGTTCTGGAAAAATAAAAAAAATAAAAATAAAAAGTTAAAGTATTTTCATGAACAAGAAAACTTGCTGTTGAACTTGTGGTGCGAAACTATGAACTCATAACTCTTTGGGTCAAGTCGTAGGAACTAACCAACGTCTATATCCACTGGGCAATATCTCTAAGGAGTTATGAGTTCAATAACAGGCTACAGCAGTAGTGAACAAGTAACTTAAATGGTTAGAGGCAGATAACTCATGACAACCAGAAGTGGCAGTACTACGCAAGGAATGAAGTTGAAATACGCCAGTGATTGTAATAAAGGATTCGGTTCGAAATTCCTAGCACCTGAAGAAGGCTGGAGCGTACAACAGCCGAAACACCGTACAAATGGCAACAAAGAAGAGGACAATAATCCGAATAATGTAAATACTGTAAATACTACCTCATCTCAGAAATATAGACAAATAGAATGGTCTATTATTAAACGTCGTACAAATGCCAACAAAGATGGGGACCATTCCGAATAATGTAAATACTGTAAATACTACCTCATCTCAGATATGTAGACAAATTGAATGATCTATTATGAAACGTCGTACAAATGGTAAAGATGAGGACAATAGTCCGAATAATGTAAATACTGTAAATACTACCTCATCTTAGAAATATAGACAAAAAGAATGATCTATTATTAAACGTCGTACAAATGGCAACAAAGATTAGGACAATAGTCCGAATAATGTAAATACTGTAAATAATACCTCATCTCAGAAATATAGACAAATAGAATGATCTATTATTAAACGTCGTACAAATGCCAACAAAGATGGGGACCATTCCGAATAATGTAAATACTGTAAATACTACCTCATCTCAGATATGTAGACAAATAGAATGATCTATTATGAAACGTCGTACAAATGGTAAAGATGAGGACAATAGTCCGAATAATGTAAATACTGTAAATACTACCTCATCTTAGAAATATAGACAAAAAGAATGATCTATTATTAAACGTCGTACAAATGGCAACAAAGATTAGGACAATAGTCCGAATAATGTAAATACTGTAAATACTACCTCATCTCAGAAAT
>JBBBDQ010002035.1:552500-637500 GCA_037127315.1 Ascarosepion bandense | reverse complement strand
TACCGAAGGATGCTGTGGATATCATGGACCGAGCAAGTGAGCAATGTTGAGGTTTTGGAAAGGTTCTGAAAGAACAAGGCACATACAAGAAGATATATGCCAACTGTTTGTAAGAAATTATCATGTGGATATAAAGTGGGGGATCAAGTCTATATTATAATCGATATAAAAATTGATCCCTCATTTTGTGGCCATGCTAGTTTTTATACATTTATATTCTAGATTTATGGGCCTGAGCTAGTCGATGACAGAGCGGGGTTTGGGTGGTGTAACAGGAGAAGGCGTGCTAAGAGCCACCAGGGATAGAGAGACGTGGAAGGCCATGATCGCCTACGTCCTAAAAGGACAAGGCACATACTAGAAGAAATTTAGTCTAATTCAGGGAAAACATTTTCATCTACATCAGTGAATCATCATGAGTGTTCTTTGGTGGAAAGGTAAATGTCACACCAGGTCTTCTTCTTTTATGCATCCTGACCCGTCAAGATGTAGGCGATCATGACCCTCCACACCTTCCTCTCTGTTGTAGCTCTTAATATATATGTCCTGTTATTTCTCCCAAACCCTGTTCTGCCATTCATTTGCTTAAATCCAGCGAGTATGTCACGCGCACTTTTCCTCTGTCTCTCTATTCGCCCTGTGATTATGAGATTCTCCAAGCCTTCCTTTCTCATTACATGTCCCAGAAACTTCAACTGCCTATTTTTGATGCTAAGTATAATTTTCTTTTCTGTTTCCGTCCTCTCCAAAACCGTGTCATTGCTCACATGCTCGGTCCTGTTATTCTCATCATCATTCTGTAGGACTATATTTCTTCGAGTCTCTCCTTCATATTTGAGGAGATTGTCCAGCATTTGCTGCCATATAGGAGGACAGATAAGAAGGATATCACGTTACAGTCCAATACTCTTTTCTTGGTTTCCAATTAAATTTTCCTGTCTCTTGATACTCTGCTTAGATTTTGGTATAAGTCCTTAGTCATCACAATAGGCCGTCGGATCTCAGTGTCGCAATTTCCGTCCACATTCACACCCTGTAGGGAAAGATATTTTTCAGAATGCAAGGGCAAGATTATCATCATCTTGCCAATCTTTTTCTTGAAACACAACAAAGGCGATATGACACTCAGTTTTAAATTAAATTCGAATAAATTTAAACACTTTAACTTTAAAGTAAACATTTACTCAGTTTGTTACTTGACTCCTTTTATTGTGATCAAGTTTTTGCCGAAAATTTAGATTTATTCACATGTTATAATTAGGGTATAATTTATTTTTGTCAACCATATTAATACGGTATAAATGGCAAGGAAGAAACAGATTAGCCTTGAAAAAAGAGCTCTGTTTGAAATTCTTTCGGAAGAAGGATATTCCGAACGTGTTTAAACATGATTTGAGGAAAACTATATTTTTCTCGCCTACGCGTTTCGTCATATGATGGACTTTATCAAGGCAAAGAGATGAAATGAATTTTATTTTTAAATAACGTATCTGTAAACATGCGCGTTGTGGTGCAGTGGATATCGAATCGGAAAAACAAATCGGGGAGACGAGTTCGAGTTCCAGTTGGGTTCCTTGCATTCACTTACGCACAAATACTCTTGGGAAAGGTATTGATCCGTCTCTTTCGATCAGTTATGGGTTAAATAATAGGACATTGGGTTCTGTAGCCTTGGCTGGCAACCAGTCTACTGCAGAAAGCAATGGCAACCTACTGCGGAATAATCTTCTGTCCAGTCGGTCATGTATCTTTCGTGACATGATCGCCTTTGAAACATGATTAACTGACTGATCTATCAACAAAAATGTTGATAATTAGAAAAAGCTCTCACAACTTATTCAAAAGATTAACAAATATAAGTAAAGATTGTTTTTTTAAATCTATTAATCTCGAAAAAATTTTGAGCGTTTTTCTAGTTACCAACATTTTTTGTTTATAGATACGTTATTTAAAATACATTTCATTTCATCTACTTGTCTTGATAAAGTCCGTCACAGAACGAAACGCGTAGCCGAGAAAAATATATTTTCCTCTTCTCTTCTTATTTAGGCATATATATATATATGTGCAAAAATGAAGACAGACACATGATTCCATGGTTAAGTGGAGGTATAGGTTTATTTCAGGCGAACCATCTTCAGCTTCCGTCTTTATTGTACATAAGATTTTATATGAGATTCATGTAAAATCTTTTGTAGAATAAAGACGGAAGCTGAAGATGGTTCGCCTGAAATAGACCCAAACTTCCACTTAACCATGGAATCATGTGTCTGTCTTAATTTTTACATATATTTGCTCTATATGTATTTATATACATATATATTTAGAGCTCTCTTAGAAAGTTATCCTACCACTGTATATACAGGATACTCCTTTGGATTCTTCTATATTTACACACACACACACACACACACACACACACACACACACACACATATATATATATATATAATATATATATATATATATATAGTGATGCTATATATATATATAGTGACGTTATATACACTACCGACCATAACTTTGGGACCACCCAAATTTTTTCACAAAGTTTATAAAATTTCGTTTTTAGCAAAATCGAGTTTGTATTTTTTGTTATTCTTATGCAGATGTGAAGTAAAAAAGAGTATTCTTTTCAACTTTAAAGTAAACATCTACTCAGTTTGCTACTTGACTCCTCTTATTGTGATCAAGTTTTTTGCCGAAAATTTAGATTTATTCTCATTTTATAATTAGGGTATAACTTATTTTTGTAAACCATATTAATACGGTATAAATGGCAAGGAAGAAACAGATTAGCCTTGAAAAAAGCGCTTAAGTTGAAATTCTTTCGAAAGAAGGATATTCTGAACGTGTTATCGCTAAAATATTAAGCCTATCAAAAAATGGCGTGCATTATTGCCTTCAATGACTTCGTGAAACTGAGTTAAATATTGACAGAAAAAGATTTGGTAGGCCCATAGTCACATCTATTGTAGTGAATAGGCACTTGATCATGACTAGCAAAAGCAATAGAAGAAAAACCGTTCCAGAATTAACAACTGAAATGAATTCTACTCGGCAACATCCAGTATCTGTTACGACTGTTAAGAGACAACTTCATTCTGCTGGGCTTAAGGGCTGTGTAGCAGTTAAGAAAACACGATTAAAGAAGGAGAATAAGTTGAAATGACTACACTGGGCAGAGCAGCATAAAGAATGAACTTTAGACGATTAGAAAAAAGTATTATGGACAAATGAATCAAAATTTGAACTGTTTGGAAGCAAACGAAGAGTGTTTGTCAGACAAACTTCTTCTGAACGAATGAGTGAAAATTGCACTGTTCCAACTGTAAAGCATGGAGGTGGATCTGTAATGGTTTGGGGATGCTTTGGAGGAGAGATAGCCGAAGACCTTATGGAGATCAAAGGCATAATACGAAAGGAAGAATATCATTCAATACTGTAGAGGCATGCAATCCCTTCTGGTTGCTGCATTATTGGACAAATTTTGGTTTTCCAACATGATAACGATCCGAAGCACAGCTCAAAATTATGCCAATATTATCTTAAGTCAAAGGAAAACAATGAAATTTTGAAAATTATGACTCGGCTCCCTCAGTCTCCGGATCTTTCTCTAATTGAACAAGGGTTAGAAATTGATCGTACAGTTCGAAATGAACTTCCTAAAGATGAACAAATGTTGTTTAAATGCTTGCAGGATGCTTGGAAATCACTTTCACCAATTTATTTTTATAAGTTATTACAAAGAATGCCAAGGATTGGCTCTGCAGTAATAAAGGCTCATGGTGGTTTCTTTGATCAAAAGAAAATATGAAATAACTTTAATTAAATTGGAAATTACACTATGTTAATTTTGGTTTTAATTATTGTACAATTGTGATCAACAATGAAATATATCTATATTTATTCTTCTAAGACATAAAATTTGTTATTTCTTTCTTTTAGAAAATAAATCTAAGTGGTCCCAAACTTATGGTCGGTAGTATATATATATATATATATATATATATATATATATAGTGCCCTGATAACCACTTTGTTTATCTCCTGGCAACGTTTTCATTCAAATTTG
Source organism: Ascarosepion bandense (assembly GCA_037127315.1). Classification (NCBI taxonomy): domain Eukaryota; kingdom Metazoa; phylum Mollusca; class Cephalopoda; order Sepiida; family Sepiidae; genus Ascarosepion; species Ascarosepion bandense. The sequence continues at coordinate 633,425 of JBBBDQ010002035.1, read as the reverse complement.
AAAAATACAAATTGTCATAAATTATTAATTGTTTAGTTTTTAATTTCGCTATCTTTTGTTTTTTGTTTCTGTCACTTTATTTTCCCTTTGTGCGCATAAATTGTGCGCATATTAATATTTGTTGTGGAGTTATTTTAGCAGTGGGGGCTAGTATTTGTGCTAAAGTTGGTCCTAATAGGTTTGACGTACAGAATGTTAGGAACTTGATATAATATGTATTACACAGTGTAATCTTGCCAGGTTGCTGACTATTTACGTATTCGACTAACTGTCGACTACTATCGTCCAACATCGACTGACCCTCGTTCCTCTTACTACTCCTACTTAAATTAGGTGGGAGAGTCTATTCACTATAGAATAGGCGTGTTTCACCATAACAATATTAGAAGCCAAAATATTGATATTTGTTTTCTAATTGGCAATGTCAATAATTCTTCAGCTTTGTACCTCTTCCCATCCACTATTTTCATTATATATATATATATATATATATATATATATATATATATATATATATATATATAACTCAATAACCAAAGTCTCTTTTACTGTCTTCTTGTGCTTGGTTGGATCTCTTTTTGGTTTCAAAACCGGCTCAGTTTTTCTTGACGTAGATTCGAAAATGTTCTGGAAGCACACTTTCAAAAATCTGGTTTTGTGCTACAATTATGCTAACCCGCGAGTCCTTGAGATTGTTTGGCTGTAGATCCAGATAGGTTTCAAATCTTTGTTTCTATCACAATCCCAAAGGTGGTTTTGGTGACTGAGATCCCCAGACTGTAGAAGTCAATTTAACTTAACGCACAAAACTTACCGTAGTGTTCCATGAACCAAACTGCTTCTAATTTTATTGCCACGTTCTGCTGAAATTGGCAACCAGAATACTGAGTTACGTGGTCATCAACAATACCGAAGTATCTATCTATCTATCTATCTATCTATCTATCTATCTATCTATCTATCTAGTCTGTTCATATCTATCTATCTATCTATCTATCTATCTATCTATCTATCTATCTATCTATCTATCTATCTATCTCAGTCTGTTCATATCTATCTATCTATCTATCTATCTATCTATCTATCTATCTATCTATCTATCTATCTCAGTCTGTTCTTATCTATCTATCTATCTATCTATCTATCTATCTATCTCAGTCTGTTCATATCTATCTATCTATCTATCTATCTATCTATCTAGTCTGTTCTATCTATCTATCTATCTATCTATCTATCTATCTATCTATCTATCTATCTATCTATCTAGTCTGTTCATATCTATCTATCTATCTATCTATCTATCTATCTATCTATCTATCTATCTATCTCAGTCTGTTCATATCTATCTATCTATCTATCTATCTATCTATCTATCTCATCTATTCATATCTATCTTTCATATCTATCTATCTATCTATCTATCTATCTATCTATCTATCTATCTATCTATCTATCTATCTATCTATCTCAGTCTGTTCATATCTATCTAGCCTGTTCTATCTATCTATCTATCTATCTATCTATCTATCTATCTATCTATCTATCTATCTATCATATCTATCGCAGTCTGTTCATATCTATCTCAGTCTGTTCTATCTATCTATCTATCTATCTATCTATCTATCTATCTATCGCAGTCTGTTCATATCTATCTCAGTCTGTTCATATCTATCTATCTATCTATCTATCTATCTATCTATCTATCTATCTATCTCTATCGCAGTCTGTTCATATCTATCTCAGTCTGTTCATATCTATCTATCTATCTATCTATCTATCTATCTATCTATCTATCGGTGGTATCAAGGGTTCAGTACATATCAAGAAATTATTCTTTCATGCACTTATAGCAACCACTTCCAACAACCTAAACAAGAATGAATCCATATTTGATGAACCTTGTAACAAATTGTATTTCTGCTGTTCGAATCCGTTACTTACACACTTAGGCGATCATCTCTTTTTAGATCCGAGACTGACTGGGCAAAAGGTTTCCCTCAAGTAGTTTGAAATACTTTCTGTCATAGACTGGTTGCCAACCAAGGCTATAGAACGCAATATGTCTGCTCTTTGTTTCCTTAGTGTTACGGGTTAATATAAGGAAAATAAAAATGATTGAGCAAAACTCAGAGTTAAAAGTCACAGACAACTATTTGATTTACAAAACATTAGATAAAAATATTTACAAATATACACTTTTGCATTCGAATAGAAATATAGAGTTTACTACTGGCAGGCGAAGTGTTACGAAGAAGAAAAGGAGAGGGACGGTGTCAAATCTCTTTACCCAGTTGGCTAGGAAGTTAAGTGCTATACTTTTTGAAAATCCTTAAATGCGTATATAAAGACTAATTATTGGATTGGTCAATGAAAGATGCAAAAATATGTATTTACCCAGATAGTTCCATGAGGTTTTCTTTCAGGTTTTAGTTGTTCAGACTTTTCTGTGAGATTCTTTCCGCTGGATATAATTCCTTGAATCGAAACCGGTGCTGATAAGGTCAGCACATCCTTTTATCAACTGTTTCAAGTTTTAGTTTTTTGTCGTCGACTTAGAGAGATTCTTTTGGCTGGATATACATGCCTGAATCTTAACAGGAGCTGCAGAGGTCAACCCATCCTGCTATCAACTAACTGCTCCGTACCCAAAACCTATTTTTATAGGGGCTAACACTTAATTTGCATCTTTCTAGAACCTTTCAAACTCTCTAGATTCTACTGGAACTTTCTACAATCTTCCAAAACATTCTATTCCTAATTTCCTTATTTTTACGACTATTTCCTGAATCAAAACTGTTTTGGAATAAAAAATAAAACTCAATAGAGTCCTTTACTACAACTTTTTATACATTATTTGCAGTTGCAACTTCTTATCTGACTGGAATAGCACTCTGCATAGTCTACGACTGCATCAAGGTTCAACATTTTTTTTAATCGTTTCATCCCGAGCAAGGCATTCCAATGCCACTGTAGCACAAGTGGTTACATAGGGTCGGCAGAGTGATGGGAAAGAATGGTTAGATATCGGAAATGTCAGAAGGAGGGTGATAGACGGGTAAGGGTACCGAGAATTAAGGTTGGTTAGATGGTGAGAGTGTTTGAGAGAATAGATGCAAGTTAGCGTGTTAGGGGGTGTCTATTGACCTTACACTTAAACTCCTGGAGATTGTACCCGTCGGAGAAGCAGGCATGTGGAAGGGAATTCCACAGGCGGGAAGTGCGAGAAAAGAAGCTGTTGGAGTAGAAATTGCGGTTACATTTTATCGGTTTCACTGTAAAAGGGTGGGACCTAGCTGCCAATCTCGTATCTCGTGTAAATTCGTAACTAGGCAGCACCATTGACTTAAGTTTATCGGAGCAGAGGCCGTGAAAGTACTTGTAGAAGAGGCACAGGGAAGCCACGTCACGACGGTGAGAGAGTGGTTGCAGCCGGTCCGCCAATGTTGTAAAGAGTCGTTACTTCAGATCCCCTATCAGCTTAAACCAGGTTCCAGTAGTCGGTGTCCAAATTCGGATAAAGACCCGAATTTCAGATGAAGTCTTTCCAGATAACCATGTCTTGATTCATGTAGTCGTAGCACAATATTATAGTCAGCCATTTTCCTCGCATCTCATGATGCCGGTGGATAATTAAATATTATTTAATACAAAGGGAGCCGAGATTCATTCACGCTTTTGAGGATGATGTAGAAATCCATCTGGGAAACAATACCAGACAGTAAGCATGAAACCTGCATCATAAACCAGTTAATAGAATCTTTTCTTCTCCTGCACAGGTGGCGATGCAATCACCTATACAAAAATCGCGTTTATATGTTTGAAAATAGAGAAAGAATTGTATCTCTTTATTTGATTTAGATTCCATCTGTATATGTTTCTTTTTTTATCCGATTAATATTTAATGTAATTTTCTTTTTATATTTCTATGTTTTCCGTTATTTTCCGGATGTTTTTGCCAATTTTTTTAATCACAAAGAATTGATAATATACTTATCTAAATTCCTCTTTCGATGATAAAGAGATTCAACACAAAACCTCCAATTTCTGATAACATGCTTTTGAAATATATTCAGGTATATTACAGACCAAACAAACGAACGCTGCGTCTCTAATTAAGTAATATCCGCGTCTCTCAGTAAGTCGATAGAAAATTGAAATGTTATGGATTTGTTGCCAACGATTTTAACAGCTTTTCAAGTCAAGATTTTTAAATATTGACACATCCAGACGACTCCACGTCTATCTTGCATTCGATTTATAAGTTTGGTAAATCTAACTTATTATTTATTTCTTTGCGAAGCCGTTTTCATCCTTTTCTTTCTTTGCTTTGTTTTTCAATCTATCTATCTATCTATCTATCTATCTATCTATCTATCTATCTATCTATCTCATCTCAGTCTGTTCATATCTATCTATCTATCTATCTATCTATCTATCTATCTAGTCTCATTCTATCATCTATCTATCTATCTATCTATCTATCTTTATCTATCTATCTATCTATCTATCTATCTATCTATCTATCTATCTATCTATCTATCTATCTATCTATCTATCTATCTAGTCTGTTCATATCTATCTATCTATCTATCTATCTATCTATCTATCTATCTATCTCAGTCTGTTCATATCTATCTATCTATCTATCTATCTATCTATCTATCTCATCTCAGTCTGTTCATATCTATCTATCTATCTATCTATCTATCTATCTATCTATCTCAGTCTGTTCATATCATATCTATCTATCTATCTATCTATCTATCTATCTATCTATCTATGTCAGTCTGTTCATGATCACTGGAGTATATCATACCTATTTCCTTGCGTGAAGCCTCTTTTGGTAGTAATGAGTTATTTACCTCTAACCCTGCAAGTTACTTGTAGCATGGTATTGAACTCACAACTCTTCGGATCTAGTCACAGGAACTAACCAACGTCTATATCTACTGGGCCATGTGTCCTTAAGGACAAGAACGACTGAATTTCTGGGACTTATGAACCTAATGTAACCTTTTTTTTTTTTTTACCAGCGTTCATGTTGCAGTTTTTTATCTTAATGTTTCTTTATCTAAATATAGACAAAGAAATATGCATTATCTCCAGTTTGATTATCAAAGAGGCAAAAAGTTTCATCAACGATCCAGTGATACAATGGTACTAGATAACAATCGGTTTTCTTAAAAATACACACACACACACACATGCATATACATATATATGCGTGTATATATATATATATATATATATATATATATATATATATATAACTGTAAATTTATCTTTAAACACGTCTCGAAAACCCACCGAGTATAAACGAGGAGGGGGAAAAAAAAATGAAAACAAAAAAAAGAAACGAACTAAGCACTTGAACATTAGTCAAAGTACCAGTCGAAAGAAAAAAAATCCCCGAGACGAGGAACCTAACACGTAAAGCGCTCAATACAATAGCAGAGCAAATAAATAAGCAAGTAGCTAACCTAGAGCCAACAGACCTACCTAGGTTTCACCTAATGGATAGTCAGAGCAAGTTATATATATATATATATATATATATATATATATATATATATATATATATATATAGCATTTAACAAAATAAGAACAAATTTTTTATCCATAATTTTAGGACAAACACTAAAAAGAAGATAAATAATAATAATAATAATAAACAAGCACAGCTGACTGGTTCTACAGTGGCCCTCATTCTACAGTGACAAAACGAGGGATTACCTGTCAGAAATTAACATAAAATGGGTAAAATAAGATTACTTAAGATGAAAAACGATTTAGAGGGAAATTGTTCAGTTCGAACAATCATTCCCTTGTGTGTATAAAGGGAAGACTGTCTAGACTGAACGTAAATCGTTTCTAACGTCTTTAAATGGTGGTTCGTCCAACCACGACTGTTAGGGCGCTCTCCACCTTTCCATGGAAATGGACTATTCGAATCACTATATAAAATAGTAATGATTATACCCCGAGGAAGGAAGTCGAGTAAGGAAGTCTAGTGAGCGAGTCAGTCGGGTATTTCCGGTATTGCACCGGAAGTGTTCTACTAGTCAATCTATCACGTCTCTACGACGATACTGTATACTAATTACCTTGTTCTGTATTCTACTAATCCTCACCTCTTGTAAATACTTCTCTTTCCTGTCAATACACCTACTTTTATACTATTACGTTGTTTTGTATTATTTCACATAATTCTTTTACCCGACATAACAACGACTTAAAGTGGCAAATAAGTTCGTGCTAAAATTGATGAGATAAGCTAGATTATTTAATACCCAGCAATGGAAGACCCGTAGGTATACCTAAGGGCGTCACCCAATTGGAATGTCCCATTCTTAATTTTCAAAGGTACATGTTGCTGTATTCTGGTCTCTAATTATACTCGTGAGGATTCCAAGCAGAAGACGCCTGCCTTGCAAACAGACATTAACGGTTTTAATTTAAATATGCACAAGCACATAAATTTGTCTTTCATTCTGACTTGAAGATGCCTGTCTTGTCGAAGCTGAAAAGTAAACTATTTTATCCCATTTATCTCATCTAACTTGAAGAGAAAATAATTATGATACTGACGTTCCCCACCACTTCAAACAAAAATTTAGTAAGGAAACTCCGTCAGTACTAGAATGATAACAGTTAGCAAACTTGAGAATCTTATTTTATTGAAAAAATTGTTTTATTTAAAAATTCTTAAAAAAATCAACCGAAAATAACTGACTTGGTTTGGTTTATTTTGTTGTATAGCATGTCAAAACATCAATGAGTCATTTAATGCCGACAAGATTCTTGGGATAGGTTCGTATGAATAGAATTAGAATATGTATTTATTTTTTTTTTTTCCAAAAATCTATTATTGGTAAATTATTTTTCCAAAAATCTATTGCTGATAATATTTTAGCTCATCTAACTTAAAGATTAAAAAAATATGATATTGAAGTTCTCCACTACTTCAAACAAAAGTTAGGAAAGAAACCTCATCAATACTGGAAGGATAACAGTTAGTGGACTTGAGAATTCTTTTACTGAAAGATTGTTTTATTTTAAAGATTTTCAAACCGAAAATAACACTGGCTGTTCGGTCAATGAATGACGAATGTTTCGTTAAACGGAAATAGAATGCCATTATAATCATTAGTGGTCGGCACCCGCTCGGATCTAAGCATCGGGATTGTCTCCCTTATTCTCTTTCTCTCTGCTCGGTTGGCGGAGATGGCAGTGATTCAAAAAGAATTTGACGAGGCCATTCGCGTGACTTTGGTTTTGGTGGAAAATTGCGGCCGAAAGCGTATTTCTCTCGACTGAATAGGGATTAGTTTGTCTGTCATGTTCGCCTTGATTACGCTAACCCTAACCAGCGCTGCTCTGTTGCGCCAGTTTGGGCGTTGATATCATTTAGATTTTTGCCTCTTCCGCTGTTGGGGGTGGGGGCCTTCGGGGACTGATCGCATTCAGTCTGATCCTTCCATCTCGTCGTTATCGCCATGGGTGGCCCTAAAGGGTTTGAAATTCTAGATGGCTTCACCGCTGGGATTAATGGGGCACTCAAAGCCTCTACCCTGACAAGGAACAACCATATATATTTTAGACTGGAAGTTCGTTATCAAATGTACTACTTTGACTTATTATTACTCTAATGAAAACGAAAAGAAACGAATCAGTAAATAAGAAAAAAATAAACAAATAAAAGTATAAAATTATCATTAAATATTTGAGGACATTTTTACAGCAAAACAATTTTGACAGAAATAAAATCCTTGCCAAGATTCGTCTTTGGTGGCTACAATCTCACCAATTTAAGATACGCGGATGACACGGTTCTGCTAGCAGACATAGAAAAGAAAGTGTATGACTTCCTGTAGAATATTGCAAGAGACAGCGTGAAGAAAGAACTGAGTATAAATTTTTAAAAAAATGAATGTATGGTCACCAGCAAAAAGAAGACTCCAAAATGCCAACTACAGTTTGGAGAAACTAAAATAAAACAAGAGAATATATTTAAATACTTGGGAATTGTTCTAACAGAGGATGGAAAGTGCGACATTGAGATGCGAAGACGCATTTGCATGGCCAAGGATGCATTTCAAAAACTTACGAGAATACTGAAAGACAGGAAAACCTAATTGGAAACAAAGAAAAGAGTTGCTGGATTGCGATGTGATATCTGTCCTTCTGTATGGAAGTGAATTCTGGACGATCTCATCGATGATGAAGGAGAGGCTTGAGTATTAGTCTGAGTTTTGTTTAATGGCATATCAATACCTCTGTGGGTTATTTAATGCCAAAAAGGTAGGGGGTTGAAGGTATTTTTTAATGTTCAGTTGAGTGAGAAGGTTGATTTAGTTACATTTTGATGAAAATGTTAATTTTAATTTTAGAAAACTGAAGATGTCCTTTAGTTTTGTATTCAAAAATGTATTGCTGGTAATAATTTTTTTTTCCTTCAAAAATGTATTATGGCAATAACTTTTTTCCTTGAAAAATGTATAATTTTCGATAAAAGTATATTTTTATGTATATGTTTCTATAAAAATCTATTTTTATAATTTCATAGTGTTTTGACCCCAGTTTGGGGGTTAACTATTTGCCCATAGATGGGATCCTAACATGGGCTACCACTTTGGGTCAGACTAGGCCTGTGCACAACATCAATTACGAGGTGGTTCCATGCATCACACAACCTCCCAAACAGAGGCTTTGCAGTTTATCGTCATAGCCAGGACCAGGATGTGCTTGAGACAGCAGAAATGTGGTTCTACAGAAGGGTGCTGAGAATATCATAAATCGAGCACGTGAGCAACGATGAGGTGTTGGAGAGGATGCACACGAGAAGAAAACTAATACTTACCATCAGGAAGAGATAGCTGAGTTTCCTAGGATACGTAATGAGGAAAGAGGGCTCGGAGAATCTAATACTCACAGGACGGATAGAGGAAAAAGAGACAGGGGAAAGCAGCGCGAGATGCCCTTGTCAAGTCTGAGCAAATGGTTGGCGGAGCGGGGTTTGGAAGAGATACGAAGAGAAAAAATATTGAGTGCGACATGAAACAGAGCCAAATGGAAGTTCATGATCGCCTACGTCCTGAAGGGACATGGCACATGAAGAAGATCATCATCATCATCATTTATGAATCGCACCCAGATGGTGCATAGAGCAGCAACTTTTTGTTGCTGTTTCTGTAACAAACTGTTTTTTACGGGGTAGGATTGTTAGCCCTGCACCCAACCCCCAAACCTGAAAGACCGGTGGGCCATTCTTGGTCTTTACGTTTACAGCACCTGGTATTCCCAAATGGTCACTCATTTAAGTGCTGACCAAACTCGATGTTGCTTAACTTCGGTGATCGGACGGGAACCGGTGTATTCAACACGATATAGCCGTAGACAAAATGAAGAAGATGCAGTTGCTAAAAACATTTCAAAGATAAATAATAATGAAGAAATTGGGTATTAAATAGTTTGTGGTGGGTAGATAGATATTAGTAAAATGCATTAAAATATACTCTTTCTATTTTACTAATAGAGTGGTAGAGAAACTCTCTCTCTCTCTCTCTCTCTCTCGCTCTTCTTCTCTCAACACATTTCCATTTCCATATTTATATTATTCTATGTGTTTAGTGACCTAAATATAACCCGACTGTGGCTTATGTGGTTAACTGACGTCATGCGAAAGTCAACCAATGGCTAATACTCCCACCAAAATAAATTCAGAAACGCGAAGGCGTTAAGATATTATAAAAACCCAGTGAACACATGCATAGTCTTTTTAGTTTGTTCACGTTCCACAAAAGTTTTTTAAAAAAAGTAAACAAAAGAAAATAACATTACAACTTGAAACGTTTTTCTTAAAAATTAAAAAAATATGTTCTCTTCCAGAAAAAGGAAAGGTTTTGACCGCAATCAATAAATAAATAAAGGATAAAATAATAGAATTATCGACAAAATATTATTAAAAATATTTGAATAATAAATAACAGAAATCGACGATACTCAACCAATAGTCAGATAAAGCAGTTAAGTGCCATACGTGATACACAATTGGGCGATCATGTCTCGAAAGAAACATAACTAACTGGGAATAATATTTTGTAGCAGTAGACTGCCATTACTTTCTGCGGTAGACTGGTTGCCAACCAAGGCTGTAGAACTTAATCTGTCCTGCCATTTAACTCATATCTGGAGAGAGAAAAAGAATTCAACTGGAATTCGACTCTCCAACTTCTTGTTCCGAACCGATATCCATTGCACCACAATTTACATTCTCAACAAAATATGGTGAAAAAAAGACTAATTGTCTCTAAATTTAGTTCAATACTTCAATATTACCATTCAGATTGTTTTTCTAAGTTTGGATATTTTTGGAAAATAGCCATCAAATTAATTTTATAAAGTACTTATGATTTGTTTACTTAGTATGATATAATTAAATTTATTATTGTTACATAGTTTCCTCTTGGTTAGCATCATTCTATCGCCCGGTTCACACTCCACCCACATCTATTGAACGGGTGAAGAGGCTCATCCCTTGTTTCCTGTTTAGGATGCGGTTTCCGGCTTTCTTTTTTTTCCCCCAATCTTCTTTCACTATTTATTTCTCTCTCTCTCTTTTTTTTCTCTCAATTGGAGTAGATAGACTTAACTATCGCCCGGTTCACACTCCACCCACGTCAATTGAACAGGTGAATAGGCTCATCCCTTGTTTCCTGTTTAGGATGTGGTTTCCGGCTTTCTCTTTTCCAATCTTCTCACTTTGTTTTTTTTTTTCTCAATTGGAGTAGATAGACTTAACTATCGCCCGGTTCACACTCCACCCACGTCTATTGAACAGGTTAAGAGGCTCATCCCTTGTTTCCTGTTTAGGATGCGGTTTCCGGCTTTATTTCCCCCCCCCAATCTTCTTTCACTCTTATTTTTTTCTCTCTCTTTTTTTTTTCTCAATTGAAGTAGATAGACTGAACTATCGCCCGGTTCACACTCCACCCACGTCTATTGAACAAGTGAAGAGGCTCATCCCTTGTTTCCTGTTTAGAATGCGGTTTCCTGCTTTATTCCCCCCCCAATCTTCTTTCACTTTTATTTTTTTTTCTCTCTTTTTTTTTCTCAATTGGAGTAGATATACTTAACTATCGCCCGGTTCACACTCCACCCATGTCTATTGAACAGGTGAAGAGGCTCATCCTTTGTTTCCTGTTTAGGATGCGGTTTCCGGTTTTCTCTTTTCCAATCTTTTTACTCTTAAGTAGCCCCCTGCGCATCAGTGGTGTTATCGCCTTGCTCGGGGTGATATGATAAAAAAAAATTCTAAATATTTTGCATCAGGATTTAATTTGCTTTTGATTTAATTCAATTAAATGAAACGATTTGATTAAAGATTTAATTTGATTCTGATTGTTAATAATTGATCAATATTATCTACATCAACTAAACTGATCTTTTAATGCCACAAGGCACCAAGTGCGAATCGAATTCACTAGAGTCTTAAGGTTTACTCCACAACAAGACGTCTTTGTTATTATAATTATAATTAATTATGATAATCATCTAATAATATTATCAATTCAGAGCCTGCCAAATTAGTCCATCTTGAAAACGGATGATGCTTTAAATCCCTTAAATATTCAGATCAGCCTTATCAATAATAATATTTGGGGGAATTACCGAAGCGTCATCTATGCCATCCTATCTTGTCTCACTTGAGGACCTCGTGCAACAAAATTAAATTTTCAATCGTACGCCATGCTTTCTAATTGCATAATCGAAATTATACAAACCGTCTGCCAAAGCAAGAGAATTATTTATACTTAATTAATTTGACTTTCTTAGAAGCAAATCCAAAAATCTCCATTACTTTGTGGTCACAAACGGCATTTGGGAATTAATGAATTCGTTTTTAACTGACGCCGTTGCCGTCTGTTTCTTTCATTTTCCCAATGTTAAATTCACTTCTGTACGTGTTTTCCTCTTTTATTTTCCCTTGAAAAAATTAACTGGTTAATAAATTGCTTTGTTCAAAAGGAAAGCCACAAACCTTCCAGAATATTAAAGATGATTCTGACACGTGAAACGGCCAGTTTTAATGGAAGCGTATTTTAAAGATTTATCGAAGGAATAAAAAAAGAATTTGGTAAAAAATCGGAAACTAGGAATAAATTTTGGAAAAATCCATTGGAGAAGAGTCAGTAGGTCATTTCTAAGTGGAAGCCTAACGCTTGTGGGTGTCAATAAAAACAAATGTAATGACAGAAAAGAAAAAAGAAAGGAAGAAATCGGAGAGAGAGAGAGAGAGAGAGAGAAATAAAGGAAGAAAGGAAAGAAGGAGAAAGAGAGCGGGTGAAGAGGAAAGCGTAAAAAGGGTAAAGAGGTGAAGATAGGTGAAAAGCAGGAAGAAAAGAGAAAAGGAGAAAGAGAGGAAGAGGTAAGATAAAAGGCTACAAGTAGACGAGAAAAAGAGTAGTAGTTGTAATAGTCAGTCAGTTAAGTGCCATACGTGATAAACGCTTGGGCGATCATGTCTCGAAAGAGACATGACTGACTGGGCGGAAGATTATCCCTCATAAGTTTGCCATTGCTTTCTGCGGTAGACTGGTTGCTGACCAAGGCTATAGAACCCAATCTGCCCTGTTATTTAACCCATAACTGGAAGGAATAGATGGATTAATACCTTTTCCAAATGTATTTGCTCGTAAGTGAATGCAATGAATTCAGCTGGAATTTGAAATCGGCCCCCCGATTTCTGGTTCCGAGCCGATATCCAATGCACCACAACGCACATTCAGTTGTAGTAGTAGTCGTTCTAATTTCGGGATATACTGAAGTGGAAAGGGTTGCCTTGGTAACACTTTCGTGGATCTCGTTAGAGCGACTGATAGGTGTTCATTTTATAGCAAGTTGTCCCAGCTTCTATCTATCTATCTATCTATCTATCTATCTATCTATCTATCTATCTATCTATCTCAGTCTGTTCAGATCTATCTATCTATCTATCTATCTATCTATCTATCTATCTATCTATCTATCTATCTCAGTCTGTTCAGATCTATCTATCTATCTATCTATCTAGCTATCTATCTATCTATCTATCTATCTATCTATTTCAGTCCGTTCATATCTATCTATCTATCTATCTATCTATCTATCTATCTATCTATCTATCTCATTCTGTTCACATCTATCTATCTATCTATCTATCTATCTATTTCAGTCCGTTTATATCTATCTATCTGCAAAATAACGTATTGTAATTGAATGCATATATTGTGAATGAGCAAGAGAGAATGAGAGAATTTGAAGAATCAATTCGGGCGTAATACTTGCAAGTCAGTTAGGTAAGTGCCATACGTGAAACATCCTTATGATCATGTCTCTAAAGAGACATGACTGACTGTGCAGAAGATTATTCCCCAGTAGACTGCTATTGCTTTCTGCGGTAGACTGGTTGTCCAGTTATTTAACCCATAACTGGAGGTAAGAGCCGGATTAATACCTTTCCCAAGGAATTCAACTGGAATTCGAACTCGTCTCCCCGATTTCTCGTTCTGACCTGATATCCACTGCACATCCTGCCCACAATGCATATCCATACTTCTAAGGTTCCTGATAAATGCAACAACGATCAAAAGTCATGGGTTTTGGGCAATTTCTATCTTAAAAAATATTGTGTTTATCCCCAATGCAATCAAACGTTGCGTATATTTTCCTGGCAGAGTAAATTTGGAACTAACTTTTCTGCAAATAATCCCGAATAGATTATTTGGCAACTGCACTTGTCACCGTCTGTCCCGATTTCGAATCAAGCTGAGGTAATGAAATGACCAAAAGCGATAAACAACCGAATTGAAAATAAAAGACTTTGGAGAAGACAGTTTATAAATGCCGAGCTAATAAAAATAAATGCAGACAGATTAAAGGATAAAATCAAATAAAAATGAAAAAAAAAAAAAGAAAAGAAAATTGCGGTGGTGATGGAGGTCAAGGGGAGATAACAATTGGGAAGAAAGCAGTTAAATGAAGCAAGAAAAGACCCGACCATCATTGAAAGTTCAGTAAAAAAACTAAATAATTCGACCTGAACGCAATTCTTTTAATGTTTCTGCATATTAATGTATCTGACAATACAATTGTGCCAGTCATTTTGACATTGTTTTTATTTCCGGCTTTGCATGATGTGTAGAAAAAAAAGAAACAAAAAAAAAACAATCATTGCTGTCATTAAATTTACCGCTTAGCTGGTTGGTAATAACATTTTCACCGAGGTTTGTCGTCCTGAGGCAAATTCAGTCAGCACAGGAAGTTCATTTTGTGCTGTGTTAATCTGAGCCGGCCTTTTCGAAAAGACGGTTTCAAATTCTGCTCTCAACTCAAATATCATTTACACGAACTATTATTCTACATTGGCGATAAACCCACCAGCCTTTCGTCGCTAGTTTGATACTTTTCCAACTGATTTCTTTCAGTTGCTGATGAAAATTGCAAATGTTTATTCATATATATCACAGGCATTAAAGAAAACGAGTCAAAAAGAAATTAATACTGACGCTATTTTGAAACAAATATGAACGCAGGATATGCTTACGTTTATAAAGATCTTTTTCTTTGTTTTCTACTATGCAACGGGATGTGCGTTGTGGTGCAGTGGATATCTGCTCGGAACGAGAAATCGGGGAGCCGAGTTCGAATTTCAGCTGAATTCATTGCATTTACTTATGCACAAATACCCTTGGGAAAGGTATTAATCCGTCTCTTCCTTCCAGTTATGGGTTAAATAACAGAACATGGGTTTGATAGCCATGACTGGCAACCAGTCTACCACAGAAAGTAATGGCAACCTACTGCGGAATAATTTTCAGCCCAATCAGTCATGTCTCTTTCGAAACATGATCGCCCAAAGCGTGTATCACGTATGGCACTTAACTGACTGACTGAATATAATAGTTGAAAACATGATTAATGCTTCTACTGAGCATAAAGTGGGGGATCGGTTTTTCTACCTGTAATTTTTATTTATTCTATCATATATATATATATATATATATATGTTAGTCATCCATGTACAAGCCTGTTTCGCTCGTCAGTGTGGCTAGACACATCCACTTGCTTCTGGCCGGGATCGAGACTCGACCGATTTGGTATCATCGGAGTCGCTACTCCCTAAGCCATATATATATATATATATATATATATATATATATATATAATTCCAAGTGAAGAGGACTCAAGGTTTTCTTTTATTTTGAGTACTCTGGCATTTAAACACCCACATACATTCACAGCAAACCAAACAATTTTGTCATTTAAATGTAAATCATCTGCACAACCACATCAACATTGCCTGATGATGAGAACCTATCTCGAAACATAGAAATTTCCATGTCAAATTTATACATATCTATATATATATATTATACTATACTATACTGCTAGTCTCAAATAAATGTTAGATTGAGACGCTTTCTACCTGTACTTTTTATTTATTCTATCACACACACACACACACACACACACACACACACACACACACACACACATATATATATATATATATATTTTTTTTTTTAATCATATCACCCCAAGCAAAGCGGTAACGCCACTGATGTGCCGGGGGCTACATAAGAGTGAGAAGATTAGAAAAGAGAAAACCGGAAACCACATCCTAAACAGGAAACAAGGGATGAGCCTCTTCACCTGTTCAATAGACGTGGGTGGAGTGTGAACCGGGCGATAGTTTAAAGTAATTTTATTTGATTTACTCAACAAAAGCTTTAACAAGAAAAAAATACTTGTTACAAAATAAATTTAATATTTAGTATAATAGCCTTTTGTTTTAATTACAGCCTTCATTCTGTCAGGCATTGACATCACAAGCTTCTTCAATGTATCTAATGGCATCTCCTGCCAAGCAGCTTGTATTTGTTCCCAAAATGTGTCTTGCGAAGTAACATTAGATTTATATATATATATATATATATATATATATATATATATATATATACTGATGAGCTGTGATACAGCGAAACAGACCTGTCTGCGGATGACTATTGACACTCTCACACCCTGATTGAGCACCCTGGAAGAATGGTAGACTTTGAAAAAACAGTAGCTACTCTGGCATCTACGCATCGTTCATTCAGCAATGAATTGAAACACTCTCAGTTATTGGGCGTGTATAATGATAATATACATGCTAAAAAGTCTGCCCCCTTCTACCGAGCGCTCTTACCTTAGAGGTAGAATCGCCGACTGACGTCAATTCGGTCGGGTTTCAATTCTGGGTTAAAAGCAATCGGCTGTCTAACTGTACTGATGAGCTGTGATACAGCGAAACAGATCTGTCTGCGGATGATTAATATATATATGTATATATATATATATATATATATATATATATATATATATATATGAGGGGGGGATGTAAAATATCTTGTATTTTTTGTGGAAAGCCGAGGTAGGGATGTGTTGGCACACACTCTAGCTATGCCATTCTGTGCGTGTTTATATATACAAGTTTATTTGAATGGGTTTATGTCTATGTATATGTGTATTTATATGTGTCTGCGTGTATGTGTATGCTTATGTGTGATTGACTGGATTCGTGTCTGTTTGCGAGTGTGTTTATATGTGCGTGTTTATGTAAGTAGCTTAATGTGCGTGTGTGCTTATGCGCATTCGGGTGGTTCAAGTGATATTTGTGAATTCGTGCTTTTCTGTGTACGTGTGTGTATGTGTATGTGTATGTCGATGTTTATACACGGGTGTGAAAGCATTTATGTGTGAGTATGCTCGTATGTGTCTGTGTATGTGCTTATATGCTAATGTTTGTATGTGACCTGTGTACATGAGTATGGTACACATGTATTAGTCATGTTGATAGCATTTTTTCTTCGATGAACTTAGCTCACGGGTACCCCCAATATATTACTGTGAAACTAGTATGTTGTAAACGCAACTTCTATTCCAACAGCTTCTTTTCTCACACTTCCCGCCCGTGGAATTCTCTTCCGCATACTTGCTTTCCCGATAGTTATAATCTCGAAGAATTTAAATGTAAAGTCAGTTGTTATCTCCTGTCTCACTAACTTACATCCTCTCTCTCATGCTTTTCTACATCCACCTCACTCTAATCAGTACTCTCTTCCCTCACCTACTATCTTCCTGACACCCCCTGCAACCTCTTACTCCTCATGACATTCCTCCTATATAACCCCCTGCAAAACAGTGGCAGTAAAATGCCTTGCTTGAGGCGACACGATTATATAAAAACATTCTATACTATTATAATGTGGATATAAAGTAGGGGATAAATTCTACATTACAATCAATATATAAACTGATCTCTCACTTTATGGCTACATTCATCCTTTTCTTACCCACTTCCTGACACCCCCTATAACCTGTCACTCTTTCTCATAACATTTCTCCTATGTAACTCCCTGCACAATACTGGCAGTAAAATGCCTTGCTTGGGGCGATATGATTATAAAAAATAAAAAAAAATTCTGTACTATTATAATGTGAATATAAAGTGGGGGATCAATTTTACATTACAATCAATATATAAACTGATCCCTCACAAAAGCAAAGAAATCTAGGCATGCACAATTACTTTTCCTTTTATTCTGATTCTCTCCATCGACAGCCACAAAAATAAAAATTCCCAACGCGCATAATCGTCTGTGAAGCATCAGTGATCGATTATCTTTCCTTGAGAAGGAGAGTGCATCGCAGTAAAATGGCCGCTCTTTTAAGCTTTCTCTTTTATTCTTTCGGACTTGCTTTCACGAAAACCCTAGCTTCTGGTGAGATTCATCATTACTATACTTATGTGACGAGCCGATCGAGTAAGGAAAATAGATTTTATATTGATAAGTGGCGCTTTCAACATTGACGTGACGTCGCTATAAATCAACATGGCCTCCTTTATTTTTCTCTCATATGCTAGCGTTTAAAAAAATTGTTCTTTCATTTGGTAAAAAAGAAACATTTTTTAACTTTTACAGATTTTAAGCAGTGAATATAAACAGTTTTATCCTAAATAACATCTCAAAAGAACTACAATTCCAAGTCAACCACCAAAGCGGAAACGGAAATGTACAGAAAGGTCTTTTATTCTCCCGTCTAATACTCTCACTGCTCAATGTTTTCATTTTTCTTTTCTTTCCGATCCACTTTCGTTCGTTTTTTAAGCGCTTCAAAACGATTATATCATCGGACAAAGGTACTACTTTTTAAAAATGCAATCTTCCTTTACACTGTAAGCGGTTATGGGTCTCTACAGATGCAATTTTTATTGTCTGAAGTTTTTAGAAAATCAGTGAAGTGCTTTCCCTTTGCCTTCTCTGCAGTATTTCAGTCAATGTTTTCCTTCATTTTAGGTACCTCCACTCATTTTCGATATTTAAATATTTATATTGATTTTTTTAAAATAAGAATGTTTTCTTGAAACTTTTTTTTTAATCGTTTCACCCCAAGCAAGGCATTCCACTGCCACTATTGCGCTTGGGGAGGGGAGGGGTAAATAAAAAGAGTGGTTAGATATAGGAAATGTCAGAAGGGGGATGATAGGTAGTTGGGAGGATGGGAAGAGTGTTTGAAAGAATGGAAGCGAGTTAGTGTGTTAGGAGGTGTCTATTGACCTTTCATTTAAACACCTGAAGATTGTAGCCGTCGGGGAAGCAGTCATGTGGAAGGGAATTCCACAGTCGGGAAGTGCGAGAAAAGAAACTGTTGGAGTAGAAGTTGCGGTTGCATTTTATCGGTTTCACTGTAAAAGGGTGGGATCTAGTTGCTAATCTAGTATCTCGTGCAAATTCGAATCTAGGGGGCACCTGTGATCTAAGTTCATCGGAGCAGAAACCATGGAAGTATTTATAGAAGGGACACAGGGAAGCCACGTCGCGCCGGTGGGAGAGAGACTGCAGGCGGTCTGCCAAGTCAGTATCGATCACATTACAGATCTTCCACTGTACCTTGTCGAGAAGCCCAAGGGGAATAGCAGGGGCACCCGACCAGATATGGCAACAGTATTCAATGCACGGGCGGATGGTAGATTTAAAAATGTGCAGGATAGATTCAGACGGAAAAAACCTCCGGGCCCTGCACAGAGAACCGACTTTCATGGCAGCGGATTTAGCAATGGATTCGATATAGTCATTCCACTTGAGGTCCGCTGAAAGTGTGAGACCAAGGAGGCGCAGTGTTTTACTCTCTGGGAGGCAAGCCTGGTCCATGCTAATGGGAGGTAGGTGCGGTTGTCTATGATGGTTAATTGATAGTAGCTTCGTTTTAGAAGCATTAAAATTTACTAGCCATTTCTTACCCCAGTCCACTACGGATTGGAGGTCCTTTCCAAGCTCGGCTGCAAGGTTAGCTTTGTCGCCCACACCAGATTTTTGATCTAGGCGAGTGTAAACTGTGGTGTCATTGGCGTACATACCTACTTGGGATACTATGGTATCGGGGAGATCATTAATGTAGATCAGAAAGAGCGTAGGACCTAGGATAGAGCCTTGAGGGACACCCGCGTTCGTATGGTAGCTCTGGGAGGGATGTCCGTTTAATACCACTTTCAATGTGCGGTTAGAGAGGAATGGCTGGATTAGTTCAAACAATTGTCCAGCTATACCATAGCTCCGCAGTTTGCATAGAAGGCCAGAATGCCAAACTCTGTCGAACGCTTTAGAGATATCCAAGGCGACGGTTCGGGCTTCGCCATTCCTGTCGAGTTCCTGGTATATATACTCGGTGATGGTCGTTAGCATATCAGCAGTAGACCTGGTGAAGCGGAAACCATACTGCTTGTCCGAGAGGAGCCTGTGTTCTGTGAGGTGCTGAACGAGCTCGGCGTTGATAATGGCCTCGAACACTTTGCCAAAGATCAGAAGAAGGCTGATAGGGTGGTAATTTATGGGGTCCGAGGGTTCTCCAGAGTTTTTAAATATAAGAACTAGAGAGGAAGATTTCCAACAGGCAGGAAAGCAGGAAGCAGAGAGGCAGAAGTTGTAGAGCTTAGAAAGGACAGAGGAGAGTTCAGGGGCACATTTCTTTAAGACTATGATTGGGATCCCGTCCCCTCCGCTTGCTTTGTGGGGGTCAAGTTTTGAGATTATCTTAGAGACAACCGAGGGTGTAATGTGGACGTCATTCAGTTGAGCCTCAGTTCTAGGTGAGAAGTCGGGTGTAAAAACCCCAGACGAGCCCAGACTCGAATTGTTCGAGAATCTCTTGTCCGCTGAGGAGGTGAGGACCTCAAAATTATTGATTAGTGGGGGTATTGTGGACTTGCTCTTGTTAAGTACTCTTTTACAGATTCACCAGTAGTCTTTGGCGCCGAACTTAGCGGATGCTATGCGTTGTTTCATTCTGGCAGCAAACAACGTCTTGGCTTCGTTA
Source organism: Ascarosepion bandense (assembly GCA_037127315.1). Lineage (NCBI taxonomy): Eukaryota > Metazoa > Mollusca > Cephalopoda > Sepiida > Sepiidae > Ascarosepion > Ascarosepion bandense. The sequence goes on along the minus strand of JBBBDQ010002035.1, from coordinate 613,028 downwards.
AGTTTTAATTGAAAGCGACATGATTAAATTTACTATTTTCTCTAAACAAAATACACTGATGTATCTCAAACAGACATTATTTTAAAATTTTTCAATTTTTTTTTTTATTCTTTCAATTTTTCGGCCATTTTTAAGCGATCGATACATTTGTGAACAAAAGTTAATTCTCGGTTTTAAAAAAGTTGCAAAAAATATACATCTGTGACACATTATTTTTGAAATATTAGCAAATTTTTTGTTAAATTAATCTGATTTACACAAGTATTTACTTATTCATAGTGTGAAATTTAGAATAAAACTATTTCTTAATCATAGAGTTGAAATTTTGACCTGTCCGCCATATACCAAAACGTGTTGACAGGTTGTTGATTGATAGGATAAGAGTGTATAGCGTTCACATGTGACAAAATTGTACGAATTTCTTTCGTGTATGAGGAGGAAACTCTGACCTTTTAATTTGCACACTGAAATTACTATAAAAAAAAAAATTCAAATACACACAAAAAAAAATTAAATTATTTTAAAAATATTAAAGTAAAACGATTTGTATTAAACTTTTCTATTTTCGATAGTCAATATAATCTTCAATTATTAATTTAAAAATCTAACCGCAACAAATCTTTGAGGCATTTAAAAAATATTTTTGAAATTTTATAAATTATTATAATTAAAAAAACAGAAATGAAAACAATTCTTTTAAAATTTCATTAGTAATTGAAAATGATTTTTTTCTTCGGACTCTAATGTTCTTAATTTTTATTATTTATCCAAGCAATTAAAAGCTTATCAAATTAAATAATATCAGCATTTCATATTTCATTTTTTTTATTTGACAATTCGGAGCAGATTTTCGGAAACAGATGAAAAATTTAATAAAAGAAAGTATATGATTTATATTCCCCAATGAGTCCTGCGTTTAACTAATAAAACCATTTACTGCAATAAAGTAAAATTTATCAAAATTCATGGATTTACGTGTAGGGGGTAACAGATGTAAAAAAAAAAAAGTATTTTTACCAAAATTTTTAATAAAATATTGATTTCAAAAATGATTTAATTCATTCGTGAATGAGTTCTAGAAGTTTCATTAAAATTCGACACATATTTTAATTTTTGCGAGAATTTTCAAATTAATGTGTTTGTCACCGGAAAAAAAGTGAGTGTTGTAATATTACGCTTTCCATTGTAAACTCACGTAACGATATAGTTACCTTTTAACTCAAATCAAAGCAAGATTTTCTTCCAAAATTTCAAACATGTTAGAAGAGATTAAAAAATTTGGAAAAAATAATTAAAAATTATTTTAATCTTTCCTCTTAATAATAATTTAAACATTTTGACGGAAAAATTTCTTTTTTATTAAGTTTGGGGCTTTTTTTTTAATACTATCCTGTTTTTAGCGATTTAGTGGAGGTATCGAATTTAGAACGATTGTCATCCAAAATTAAAAAGCCAAGTAAATTCTGTTGTTTAACACATAGCTGACGGGGACAGAGATAAATTCATTCATTTCCTAAGGCATTCTGTGTGAAAGCGACTGTAAGAGATTAGGCTGGAATTCGAACTCGGCTCGACGATTCTATTTTCGTTGAATGTAACGGTTACACTATCAACACATTTCTACTCTATGTAATTAGAAAAATAAATAAATAATTCGTTCGGTTACTTAAATTTAATAGAAATTTTTGTACAAATTTGCAACAGGAATTTTATTGAACAACGTATTTACCGTTTTGCTCCATTCATTCGACTTCATAATTCCATCCTTCCTGACCTTTCTGTCTAGCCAAATATCTACTAACGTGCTTTTTTCCATCTTCACAAAATTAAAACAGTTATTGCAGTACTCTATATGATTGGATTATAAATTGCTATATTTGGGGAATACGACGGAGGCGTGTAAATATCCTTACCAAATTGTAAGAATTTGTGTCTCATCAACAACAAAACCTAAGAACGGGAATTTAAAACTTTTAATGATGCATACTTCAGTTTTACCCACGATCTCTTGCGTTTTATACTGTTGTAAAGTATTCAATTTTCATCGCTCGTTTAAAAATGATCCATTTAAATTCTATACATCATCTTTTATTTTTACAATTTAATCTGTCTACTGCAGAAAACAATGGCAACCTACTGCGGGAAAATCTTCTGCCCAGTCAGCCATGTTTCTTTCGAGACATGATCGCCCAAGCGTGTATCACCTATGGTACTTAGCTGACTGATTGAATATAATAGTTGAAAACATGATTAAGGCTTCTAGTGTGCATAAAGTGGTTGCTCAGTTTTATATTATTATGAAGTAATAAACTGATCCCCCACTAATTACGACTTAATAATAGAATACATCTCTTCTCCCTCTAACTATGAGTCAAATAGCAGGACAGATTGGGTTCTGTAGCCTTGGTCGGCAACCAGTCTACCGCAGAAAGCAATGGCAACCTACTGCGTGATAATCTTCTGCCCAGTCAGTCATGTCTCTTTGGAGACATGATCGCCCGAAGCGTGTATCACGTATGGCACTTAACTGACTGACTAAAGATTTATACTGTCTTTATACGTCATGTGAAAAATTTCAGTGATAGAAGGATAGAGTGAAAGAGAGAGATAAATAGAGAGTGGAAAAAAGAGGGGAAAAGAATAAGAGGGAGAGGGAGAGAGAAAGAAGACGGAAGTGTTAAGAAAACAAAATGGATGCTAAAAAAATAGATTAATCAAATCCGACTGACTTTTCAAAGACAAACGGCACCGCACGTAATGACCCCGGATTCCTTCCGTTTCTTTATTTCCCTTCCGGTGCGTTCAGTCAGTTGGATCAATTTTATTGGATCGGAACAAAGCTCCGTAGCGCAGTGAACTTCAAAGGCAATATTTATGGACTCATACATAGATTTATTCAATCGCAAATGCGCCATTTTGTCACACTACCTATTTTTTTCTAATCGTATCGCCCCAAGCAAGGCATTTTACTGCCACTGTTTTGCAGGGGGTTACATAGGAGAAAAGTTATGAGAAAGAGTAACAGGTTATAGGGAATGTCAGAAAGTGGGAAAGAGAAGGATGAGAATACTGATGAAAGTGGAGTGGACGGAGAAAGAACCACGAAAGAGAGAGAGAGAGGATGCAGGTTTGTGAGATAAATGATTTATTTTATAATCATATCGTCCCAAGCAAGGCATTTTACTGCCACTGTTTTGCAGGGGGTTACATAGGAGAAAAGTTATGCGTAAGAGTGACAGGTTATAGGGAGTGTCAGGAAGTGGGTAAGAGAAGGATGAGAATACTGATGAGAGTAGAGTGGACAGAGAAAGAACCACGAGAGACAGAGAGAGAGAGAGAGAGAGAGAGAGAGAGGATGCAGGTTTGTGAGATAAATGATTTTTTCTATAATCATATCGTCCCAAGCAAGGCATTTTACTGCCACTGTTTTGCAGGGGGTTACATAGGAGGAAAGTTATGAGTAAGAGTGACAGGTTATAGGGAGTGTCAGGAAGTGGGTAAGAAAAGGATGAGAATACTGATGAGAGTTATGCGGACGGAAAAGGAGCATGAGAGAGAGAGAGAGAGAGAGAGGATGCAGGTTAATGAGTTAGGAGATGACTATTGACTTGGAGATTATATTACCTCACATCATTTCTGAGGCAGCTTCATAATTCCATCCTCTCAGAACTTGACATCTTTCTGGGAAATGAATTCATCTAAGTGGCTTACATTATTCTTTCAATTTCATTCAACCAACTTTTTATATTCTTGTTATTATGCAAAATTAATGTTATTTTTTAACACTACGTTGTCTTTCAGTATTTTTCTATAGTTTTTTCATCTAGGTACCTTCACTATTTCAGTATAAATTTTCGATACCTAAATTTAAAATAAAAACACATTCTTGAAGATTTCATTTTAGATTTAATTAAAAGCTTAAATTAAATTTATTATTTCCATTAAGTAAAAATTCTGGTGTATTTTAGATAGAAATTATATAGATTGGAATGTCACATTAAATTTTGATTTCTTAAAATTTTCTTAAATGCAGCCATTTTCTTACTTTTTAGAAATTTGTAAACATACAAAAATTCATCGATTTTAAAAATATTTCAAAAGATTTCTGACACTTTATTTTAGTAAAATTAGAAAATTGAAATTGAAATTAATCTGATTTTAAACAAATATTACTTATAGCAATCAAATGTAATATACAATCAATTATTAACGATTGGTCATGTCCATTTGATCGAACGTTTGAAGGACGGTTGAATGACGAATTGATGACAGCTGCTACGCATGATAATAAATGACAATTTTCATAAATCTAAGTGAAACGACAAAACTCTTAAATTACGTAATCTTTTTATAATAATGGCAATTTCAGTCTGCCATACATGAAATTAAAGTAAAACAAAAAACAAAATAACAAATTATTTTAAAAATAGGGAAGCGTAACTACGTTTATTAATCTTTGCAATTTTGGACTCGTAAATTTTGTTTCCACTTAATTATTATATCACATCCAATAAATACCCCAATACAGAATTTGACACGATTTTAAACTATTATAAATTATTATAATTAAAATGTAAATACAAAATGAAAAAATTCTTGTAAAGATTCCTTATTCATCAGAAAATTTTATTTCTTCAAACAATAATGTCTTTAATATTACTTATTTGCAAAACAATTAAAAGCTTTTCTAATTAAAATATGTCATAGTTTTATTGGATTCATTTTTTTTCAATTCGGAGCAGATTTTCAGTTAAATAGCAGAAATTTGAAAAAAAAGTAGGTGATTTACAATCTCCAATGACTCCTACTTTTAAAAAATAGTTTCAATAAATAAAAAGGTTCTGTGCAAATTTTCATGAAATTAAGTAAGTGGAGGGTAACATATTTAAAAAATAAATTGTTTTACCAAAAGTTAAAAAAAAAACATGTCAAAATAATTTCATTTCTCTGAACGTTTTTTTATAAATGGAACTTTGTGTGTGTGTGTGTGTGTGTGTGTGTGTGTGTGTGTGTGTGTGTGTTCGTTACCTGTAGACTCCGAAACGGCTGAACCGATTTTCTTCAAAATTTACACAGTTGTACTATAAGCGTCTGCAAGTGTTCTTAGCTAGGTTTTGTGTCGAGGTACCCCCGATAAATATCGAAAATCGATAATCGAAAAAATTGGGTTATAGAAGGAGTGGTTCAATTTTAATCAAATTTGATACACTCATAGACAAAGACATAAGAAACGATATTCAGACGTTTCAAGGTTGCACTTCTTACAATAGTGCAGAAAATCGAGAATATATATATAAAAGGCAAGATGTTTGTGTATGTGTCTGTTTTATCAGTCTGTATGTCCTTTATACAAATCCACAATTTTTATCCGATTCTCACCAAACTTCAAAATTGGACTTACATCCATTCATTTTTCTTTCAGTTTACGGTTTCGCTTTAACTGGAAACAACTCTTGCTTTTTAGTCTTTCGTGCTAACGTCCAAAGAGTCTGAGCTCCAGGACCATGGATTAGTTTTAAAGCTTTCATTACACCCGAGCAACGCCGGGCTATACTGCTAGTTTGTGAATAAGTCCTGAAAATTTAATTAGGATTGGACAGTTATTTATTTACAAGAATTTACCAAATAAACGTATTTTCAAAGGACAACAAGGACAAAAAAAAATGTCAATGTTAATAGTTAGTCACATCGACGACGTAAGCAAAACAAGATTTTAACCAAAATTTCGAAAATAATTAAAAAAAAAAAATTGGTCTTTCATCTTAATAATAACATCAACATTTTGAGGATAAAATTTTATTTTCCTTAAGTTTGTGGCGTTTTTCATTACGCTATACTGTTTTTCCCGCGAAATAGTGAAGGTACTATCTCATCTTTATTGCCATATTTACGACGTTTCGGTCGATGTACGCTCCGGTCTTCTTCAGGTACAAGGAATTTTTAACCGAATACTTTAGTTCATAGGAATGGGATGAAGTTGAAATAATTGATAGAGAACATCACTAGAAAGTACGTAAGCGTGAGAAATCAGCGCATCTGCTAGACCACAAAAATCTCCTAAGCCTACCAAGCTTAGAAATGAATACAATATGGGAACCAATTATACAGAATGCTTATTGATAGAGAACACCAGTGGGAACTATATAAACTTAACGAATCAGTGCATCTGCTAGGCCATAAGAATTTCCTAAGCCAACCAATCATAGAAAGGAATACAATATGGGAACCAGTAATACAGAATGCTTATTGATAGAGAACACCAGTGGAAATTATATAAACTTAAGGAATCAGTGCATCTGCTAGGCCATAAGAATTTCCTAAGCCAACCAATCATAGAAAGGAATACAATATGGGAACCAGTAATACAGAATGCTTATTGATAGAGAACACCAGTGGAAACTATACAAACTTAAGGAATCAGTGCATCTGCTAGGCCATAAGAATTTCCTAAGCCGACCAGTCATAGAAAGGAATACAATATGGGAACCAGTAATACAGAATGCTTATTGATAGAGAACACCAGTGGAAATTATATAAACTTAAGGAATCAGTGCATCTGCTAGGCCTCAAAAATCTTCTAAGCCGACCAAGCATAGAAAGGAATACAATATGGGAACCAGTAATACAGAATGCTTATTGATAGAGAACACCAGTGGAAATTATATAAACTTAAGGAATCAGTGCATCTGCTAGGCCACAAAAATCTCCTAAGCCGGCTAAATATAGAAATGAATACAATATGGAAACCAATGATATGGAATGCTAGAGAAAATCATTAGTATCAAAGATTACACTATGAGCTCTGCTAAAAAATGCTATAAAAGCATCCTTAGCGTCAAAGATTATTATATGAGCTCTGGTAAAAAATGTTTACTGACACATTCGGTTTATAAGTCCCAGAATTTCATACACTGATGTTCTCAAGGACACAAGTCTCGGTGGATATAGATGTTGGTTAGTTCATGCGACTTGACCCAAAGAATTGTTAGTAGCAATCTATAGCAGCGGCATACAAATAACTTAGAGATTTAAGTTAAAGCGAGATAACTACATGGCTACCAGAAGTGGCATTGCACACGGAATGAGAATGATATACCACAGTGATCGAAATAAAGGGTACAGTTCGAAATTCTTAGCACCTGCAGAAGGCCGGAACGTACAAAGGCCGAAACGTCGTAAACATAACAATAAAGATGAGGATAATAGTTCGAACAAAATAAATAATGTAACTACGTTGTCTTTTCCAACTGAATTTTATTCTTTCAATCCCGCAACGATATTTTAAATAATTGTATCGAATCCCGACACTGAATTTTGACGCTTAATTAAAACCCGACTAGAAAGAGTGTTGTGGGTGTTTAGCTGAGTACAATAAATTTTAATTGATTATTTTGGAAAAATTAAATGTTTTATTATTTAATGTACAAAATACTCCCACTATTTAAAAAAAAACAATATAGTTTATTAAAATAACAAATACTTATTGGATAAAAATGCCTTTTTTTTTTTTTTGCATATCTTTTCTTAATGTTTTTATATACAGGGTATCCATAAATTTTGTGTGCAGTTTAAAAAATTTATAACTGTATTTGTATTTGCGACACAAATAATTTGTAAAAAGTATTAGAAAGAAGTAAAATCTGTTTTTTTTTTTCAGGTTTTATTGAAACTGTATTTAAGTTTCCACGTGTCTTCCATCATTAGCAATACAAAAGGTAATACGATTTTGCAGTTTACGGAAAACATTTGCCAACTGATTTACAGTAATGCCTGAAATCACATTAGTTATTTCAATTTTCAATTCTTCTAATGAACTAAGTTTGGTTGCATACACAATTGTTTACACATGTCAGTTAAAGCCATGGATCAAATTGATTCTAAAATAAAAATATTTTTTTACTTATCTAAAAATTGTTGAAAATTTTGTAGTAAAGAATTATTCAGTAACTATACTTAAAACTAGGTACATTAAGCTTTATAACATTTTTTACAGATTATTTCTATCACAAATTTTGTTTTTATTTTTGTTTGTATTTTTGCTCATCTTTTCTTAATTTCTTTATATACAACGTGTCCATAAGGTTTGTGTGCACTTTAAAAAAATTATAACTTTATTTGTTTGCGACAGAAATAATTTGTAAAAATTAGAAAGAAGCAAATCTATATTTTTAAGGTTTTATTAAAATTTTATTTAAGTTTCCACATGTCTTCCATCATTAGCAATACAAAGGGTAATACGATTTTGCTGTTCCCGGAAAACAAATAAATCTATAAATTTTTTAAGTGCATACGAACTTTATGGACACCCTGTGCAGTGTGATTGAAAAGTAACTCGCTATTTTATGTACCAGTGATTGTCTAGGTTTCCTGTCTTAACACTCTGTGACTTTTTCTTTGGGTGTGTGTGTGTGGGGGGGGGTCGTTAAAGGATCAAGTCTACAATACGATGCCAAGAATTTGGAAGAACGTGGAGGGAGAATATAATAAATTATGCGTTCCATTCTACAAGAGTTCCTGGTTGATGCGATTCCTGAGTGGTTCGTGAAGCTGGTAGGAAAAATCGAATTTTAAGTACAACCTAAATATTATTTGGGAATATTGTCTAAATATATCCTAAATATTATCTAAATATATCCCAAATATTAGTTTGGGAATATTATCTAAATATATCCGAAATATTATCTAAATATATCCTAAATATTATTTTGGGAATATTATCTAAATATATCCGAAATATTATCTAAATATATCCTAAATATTATTTGGGAATATCTAAATATATCCTAAATATTATCTAAATATATCCTAAATATTATCTAAATATATCCTAAATATTATTTGGGAATATTATCTAAATATATCCTAAATATTATCTAAATATATCCTAAATATTATTTGGGAATATTATCTAAATATATCCTAAATATTATCTAAATATATCCTAAATATTATTTGGGAATATTATCTAAATATATCCTAAATATTATCTAAATATATCCTAAATATTATTTGGGAATATTATCTAAATATATCCAAATATTATCTAAATATATCCTAAATATTATTTGGGAATATTATCTAAATATATCCTAAATATTATCTAAATATATCCTAAATATTATTTGGGAATATTAGTCTAAATATATCCTAAATATTATCTAAATATATCCTAAATATTATTTGGGAATATTATCTAAATATATCCTAAATATTATTTGGGAATATTATCTAAATATATCCTTAAATATTATCTAAATATATCCTAAATATTATTTGGGAATATTATCTAAATATATCCTAAATATTATCTAAATATATCCTAAATATTATTTGGGAATATTATCTAAATATATCCTAAATATTATTTGGGAATATTATCTAAATATATCCTAAATATTATTTGGGAATATTATCTAAATATATCCGAAATATTATCTAAATATATCCTAAATATTATTTGGGAATATTATCTAAATATATCCGAAATATTATCTAAATATATCCTAAATATTATCTAAATATACCCTAAATATTATTTGGGAATATTATCTAAATATATCCGAAATATTATCTAAATATATCCTAAATATTATTTGGGAATATGATATCTTAAATATATCCTAAATATTATCTAAATATATCCTAAATATTATTTGGGAATATTATCTAAATATATCCTAAATATTATCTAAATATATCCTAAATATTATTTGGGGAATATTATCTAAATATATCCTAAATATTATTTGGGAATATTATCTAAATATATCCGAAATATTATCTAAATATATCCTAAATATTATCTAAATATACCCTAAATATTATTTGGGAATATTATCTAAATATATCCTAAATATTATCTAAATATATCCTAAATATTATTTGGGAATATTATCTAAATATATCCTAAATATTATCTAAATATATCCTAAATATTATTTGGGAATATTATCTAAATATATCCTAATATTATCTAAATATATCCTAAATATTATTTGGGAATATTATCTAAATATATCCTAAATATTATCTAAATATATCCTAAATATTATTTGGGAATATTATCTAAATATATCCTAAATATTATCTAAATATATCCTAAATATTATTTGGGAATATTATCTAAATATATCCTAAATATTATCTAAATATATCCCAAATATTATTTGGGAATATTATCTAAATATATCCTAAATATTATCTAAATATATCCTAAATATTATTTGGGAATATTATCTAAATATATCCTAAATATTATTTGGGAATATTATCTAAATATATCCCAAATATTATCTAAATATATCCTAAATATTATTTGGGAATATTATCTAAATATATCCTAAATATTATTTGGGAATATTATCTAAATATATCCTAAATATTATTTGGGAATATTATCTAAATATATCCGAAATATTATCTAAATATATCCTAAATATTATTTGGGAATATTATCTAAATATATCCGAAATATTATCTAAATATATCCTAAATATTATCTAAATATATCCTAAATATTTTGGGAATATTATCTAAATATATCCGAAATATTATCTAAATATATAAATATTATTTGGGAATATTATCTAAATATATCCGAAATATTATCTAAATATATCCTAAATATTATTTGGGAATATTATCTAAATATATCCTAAATATTATCTAAATATATCCTAAATATTATTTGGGAATATTATCTAAATATATCCTAAATATTATCTAAATATATCCTAAATATTATTTGGGAATATTATCTAAATATATCCGAAATATTATCTAAATATATCCTAAATATTATCTAAATATACCCTAAATATTATTTGGGAATATTATCTAAATATATCCTAAATATTATCTAAATATATCCTAAATATTATTTGGGAATATTATCTAAATATATCCTAAATATTATTTGGGAATATTATCTAAATATATCCGAAATATTATCTAAATATATCCTAAATATTATTTGGGAATATTATCTAAATATATCCGAAATATTATCTAAATATATCCTAAATATTATCTAAATATACCCTAAATATTATTTGGGAATATTATCTAAATATATCCTAAATATTATCTAAATATATCCCAAATATTATTTGGGAATATTATCTAAATATATCCTAAATATTATCTAAATATATCCTAAATATTATTTGGGAATATTATCTAAATATATCCTAACATTATCTAAATATATCCTAAATATTATTTGGGAATATTATCTAAATATATCCTAAATATTATCTAAATATATCCTAAATATTATTTGGGAATATTATCTAAATATATCCGAAATATTATCTAAATATATCCTAAATATTATTTGGGAATATTATCTAAATATATCCGAAATATTATCTAAATATATCCTAAATATTATTTGGGAATATTATCTAAATATATCCTAAATATTATCTAAATATATCCTAAATATTATTTGGGAATATTATCTAAATATATCCTAAATATTATCTAAATATATCCTAAATATTATTTGGGAATATTATCTAAATATATCCTTAAATATTATCTAAATATATCCTAAATATTATTTGGGAATATTATCTAAATATATCCTAAATATTATCTAAATATATCCTTTAAATATTATTTGGGAATATTATCTAAATATATCCTAAATATTATCTAAATATATCCTAAATATTATTTGGGAATATTATCTAAATATATCCTAAATATTATCTAAATATATCCTAAATATTATTTGGGAATATTATCTAAATATATCCTAAATATTATCTAAATATATCCTAAATATTATTTGGGAATATTATCTAAATATATCCGAAATATTATCTAAATATATCCTAAATATTATTTGGGAATATTATCTAAATATATCCGAAATATTATCTAAATATATCCTAAATATTATTTGGGAATATTATCTAAATATATCCTAAATATTATCTAAATATATCCTAAATATTATCTAAATATATCCTAAATATTATTTGGGAATATTATCTAAATATATCCTAAATATTATCTAAATATATCCTAAATATTATTTGGGAATATTATCTAAATATATCCTAAATATTATCTAAATATATCCTAAATATTATTTGGGAATATTATCTAAATATATCCGAAATATTATCTAAATATATCCTAAATATTATTTGGGAATATTATCTAAATATATCCTAAATATTATCTAAATATATCCTAAATATTATTTTGGGAATATTATCTAAATATATCCGAAATATTATCTAAATATATCCTAAATATTATTTGGGAATATTATCTAAATATATCCTAAATATTATTTGGGAATATTATCTAAATATATCCTAAATATTATCTAAATATATCCTAAATATTATTTGGGAATATTATCTAAATATATCCGAAATATTATCTAAATATATCCTAAATATTATTTGGGAATATTATCTAAATATATCCTAAATATTATCTAAATATATCCTAAATATTATTTGGGAATATTATCTAAATATATCCGAAATATTATCTAAATATATTCTAAATATTATTTGGGAATATTATCTAAATATATCCTAAATATTATTTGGGAATATTATCTAAATATATCCTAAATATTATCTAAATATATCCTAAATATTATTTGGGAATATTATCTAAATATATCCGAAATATTATCTAAATATATCCTAAATATTATTTGGGAATATTATCTAAATATATCCGAAATATTATTTGGGAATATTATCTAAATATATCCTAAATATTATCTAAATATATCCTAAATATTATTTTGGGAATATTATCTAAATATATCCGAAATATTATCTAAATATATCCTAAATATTATTTGGGAATATTATCTAAATATATCCTAAATATTATCTAAATATATCCTAAATATTATTTGGGAATATTATCTAAATATATCCGAAATATTATCTAAATATATCCTAAATATTATTTGGGAATATTATCTAAATATATCCTAAATATTATTTGGGAATATTATCTAAATATATCCTAAATATTATTTGGGAATATTATCTAAATATATCCTAAATATTATCTAAATATATCCTAAATATTATTTGGGAATATTATCTAAATATATCCGAAATATTATCTAAATATATCCTAAATATTATTTGGGAATATTATCTAAATATATCCTAAATATTATTTGGGAATATTATCTAAATATATCCTAAATATTATCTAAATATATCCTAAATATTATTTGGGAATATTATCTAAATATATCCGAAATATTATCTAAATATATCCTAAATATTATTTGGGAATATTATCTAAATATATCCGAAATATTATCTAAATATATCCTAAATATTATTTGGGAAATATTATCTAAATATATCCTAAATATTATCTAAATATATCCTAAATATTATTTGGGAATATTATCTAAATATATCCTAAATATTATCTAAATATATCCTAAATATTATTTGGGAATATTATCTAAATATATCCTAAATATTATCTAAATATATCCTAAATATTATTTGGGAATATTATCTAAATATATCCTAAATATTATCTAAATATATCCTAAATATTATTTGGGAATATTATCTAAATATATCCTAAATATTATTCAAATATATCCTAAATATTATTTGGGAATATTATCTAAATATATCCGAAAATATTATCTAAATATATCCTAAATATTATTTGGAATATTATCTAAATATATCCGAAATATTATCTAAATATATCCTAAATATTATTTGGGAATATTATCTAAATATATCCTAAATATTATCTAAATATATCCTAAATATTATTTGGGAATATTATCTAAATATATCCTAAATATTATCTAAATATATCCTAAATACATTTGGGAATATTATCTTAAAATATATCCTAAATATTATCTAAATATATCCTAAATATTATTTGGGAATATTATCTAAATATATCCCAAATATTATCTAAATATATCCTAAATATTATTTGGGAATATTATCTAAATATATCCGAAATATTATCTAAATATATCCTAAATATTATTTGGGAATATTATCTAAATATATCCGAAATATTATCTAAATATATCCTAAATATTATTTGGGAATATTATCTAAATATATCCTAAATATTATCTAAATATATCCTAATATTATTTGGGAATATTATCTAAATATATCCTAAATATTATCTAAATATATCCTAAATATTATTTGGGAATATTATCTAAATATATCCGAAATATTATCTAAATATATCCTAAATATTATTTGGGAATATTATCTAAATATATCCTTAAATATTATCTAAATATATCCTAAATATTATTTGGGAATATTATCTAAATATATCCTAAATATTATCTAAATATATCCTAAATATTATTTGGGAATATTATCTAAATATATCCTAAATATTATCTAAATATATCCTAAATATTATTTGGGAATATTATCTAAATATATCCTAAATATTATCTAAATATATCCTAAATATTATTTGGGAATATTATCTAAATATATCCGAAATATTATCTAAATAGGTCCTAAATATTATTTGGGAATATTATCTAAATATATCCGAAATATTATCTAAATATATCCTAAATATTATTTGGGAATATTATCTAAATATATCCGAAATATTATCTAAATATATCCTAAATATTATCTAAATGTACCCTAAATATTATTTGGGAATATTATCTAAATATATCCTAAATATTATCTAAATATATCCTAAATATTATTTGGGAATATTATCTAAATATATCCTAAATATTATCTAAATATATCCTAAATATTATTTGGGAATATTATCTAAATATATCCGAAATATTATCTAAATATATCCTAAATATTATTTGGGAATATTATCTAAATATATCCTAAATATTATCTAAATATATCCTAAATATTATTTGGGAATATTATCTAAATATATCCTAAATATTATCTAAATATATCCTAAATATTATTTGGGAATATTATCTAAATATATCCGAAATATTATCTAAATATATCCTAAATATTATTTGGGAATATTATCTAAATATATTCTAAATATTATCTAAATATATCCTAAATATTATTTGGGAATATTATCTAAATATATCCGAAATATTATCTAAATATATCCTAAATATTATTTGGGAATATTATCTAAATATATCCGAAATATTATCTAAATATATCCTAAATATTATTTGGGAATATTATCTAAATATATCCGAAATATTATCTAAATATATCCTAAATATTATTTGGGAATATTATCTAAATATATCCGAAATATTATCTAAATATATCCTAAATATTATTTGGGAATATTATCTAAATATATCCGAAATATTATCTAAATATATCCTAAATATTATTTGGGAATATTATCTAAATATATCCGAAATATTATCTAAATATATCCTAAATATTATTTGGGAATATTATCTAAATATATCCGAAATATTATCTAAATATATCCTAAATATTATTTGGGAATATTATCTAAATATATCCTAAATATTATCTAAATATATCCTAAATATTATTTGGGAATATTATCTAAATATATCCGAAATATTATCTAAATATATCCTAAATATTATTTGGGAATATTATCTAAATATATTCTAAATATTATCTAAATATATCCTAAATATTATTTGGGAATATTATCTAAATATATCCGAAATATTATCTAAATATATCCTAAATATTATTTGGGAATATTATCTAAATATATCCGAAATATTATCTAAATATATCCTAAATATTATTTGGGAATATTATCTAAATATATCCTAAATATTATCTAAATATATCCTAAATATTATTTGGGAATATTATCTAAATATATCCTAAATATTATCTAAATATATACTAAATATTATTTGGGAATATTATCTAAATATTTGGGAATATTATCTAAATATTATTAGTTACTATAAATGCTTTTCTTTCATATTTATTTCTCGTAAAAATGATAATGAATAAAGAAATTATAATTATTTTAAAATGACAGTTTACTTTTCAATCACCCTGTTGAATATAATGCACAGTCGAAGCACCGTGAATATAAAAACAGAAGAGAGGGTTTCAAATGGGCAGAAGATTTCAAAATGATCTAAACTTATTTATAAATGAAACTTTGTCTGTGTGTGTGTGTCCGTTACCTATAGACTCCAAAACGGCTGAACCGATTTTCTTGAAAATTTACACAGTTGTACTATAATCTTCTGCGAGTGTTCTTAGCTAGGTTTTGTGTCGAGGTACCCCCGATAAATATCAAAAATTGATAATAAAAAAAATCGGGTTATAGAAGGAGTGGTCCGAGTTTAATCAAATTTGATACAATCATAGACAAAAACATAAGAAACGATATTCAGAGGTTTCAAGGCTACAGTTCTTACAATAGTGCAGAAAATCGATAATATATACCGGGTCTGATAAAATCGGTTTTTCAGCCATTTTATTTTAGTTTTTACTTCGGGTTTAGCTCTAAGTAGGTATAATTGTAGTTCTTAGTCTCAGCCATGATACCATTTACTCAGAGGACATATTTAGCCTTCAAAATTTAGTTTACGACGAAAGAAACTTATTTCATATCGATGTGAGGAAATCAAAATTTGACTTACATCCATTCATTTTTCTTTCAGTCTACGGTTTCGCTTTAACTGGAAACAACTATTGCTTTTTAGTCTTTCGTCCCAACGTCCAAAGAGTCTGAGCTCCAGGACCATGGATTAGTTTTAAAGCTTTCATTACACCCGAGCATAGCCGGGCTATACTGCTAGTTAGATATATAAACGAGTCAAAGTATAAATTGTCTGGAAAGCAACGCAGGGGAGCAGATAGTCTCGATAATGCAAATGATATTCTACGTTGAGTATTTAAAGACATTTGTACCAAACGGATTTCCAAAACAACCTATGGTTGAAACCAGAAGACCGTTAATGCTTCTGCGAAATACAAATTCCAAAAGAGGCCTAAAAATAAAACAACAATTATTTTCGGCAAACTTATTGACAATAGATTACTTCAAAGTATTGTGCCTGAAACAGGAGAATTGGTATTAACCCTAAGAATAAAGTTTATTCCTAAACAATCCGATTATCATTTCGAATGGACAGGTACCCAATTTCCAGTTTGCGTTCCGTTTGAAAGAACTATAAAAAGAAATCACAAGACTAAACATAAAAAAATTGAAATTTGGTTCCAGAAAGAAATATTTACGCATGGTCTGTTGATTGTCGCGTGCTCAAGTGTTAGAAATCTTAAGAATTTGTTCTTTGCTGTTAAAAAGAAAAAAGAAAAATTTATAATCCGTTAATTTTTTTGGAAATTAAAAAAAAGTGTATTCTCTCCTTGTGTTCAGAACCCTAAATTCTGGAGATTAACGATTTTAAAAATAAACACCAACTTCCGGAAACAGAGTAACAACGAGAAAAATGTCGAATCAGTTTTGGTATTAAGATCGACTTAACGTAAAACAATATTGCTCAACTGGAAAATGTAAATAATTGGATAAAGACGAAAACATTACGAAGAAAAATCAAAAGAAATTTGTTCGTCAATTAACGGTGAAATTTGTTTTCTCTGATGATAGTATCGTTTGCAAATAAATTTCATTGAATTTCTGCTAGATTGGAAAAAACTAACTTCGTAAAATAAAAGCGGCAAACTGCAGAAGTTTCTT
This sequence comes from Ascarosepion bandense, assembly GCA_037127315.1. Lineage (NCBI taxonomy): Eukaryota > Metazoa > Mollusca > Cephalopoda > Sepiida > Sepiidae > Ascarosepion > Ascarosepion bandense. The sequence continues at coordinate 595,352 of JBBBDQ010002035.1, read as the reverse complement.
AAATAGAACTTCAACATACAGTGCGGATACAATTCTGCCTACATTATTTTGTACTTGCAGTATAACCCGGCGTTGCTCGGGAGTAATGAAAGCTTTAAAACTAATCCATGGTCCTGGAGCTCAGACTCGGCTTAAAGAATATTTGTGTGAAGTTTGGTGAGAATCGGATAAAAATTGTGGATTGGTATAAAGGACATACAGACAGATAAACAGACACATTACACAAACATCTTGCCTTTTATATATATATATATATAGATATATATATATTTAGTATATCGAGGCAGCAAGTAATTTTTTTAGTATATCGAGGCAGCAAGTAATTTTCTAGACATATTCTATTAAATATAAGAGACAATGAATGTCTATTATGTTTAATCATGAGCCGTTCTAAACGTCGTATTTTTGCTTTAATTTCAGTTGAAAATAAAGACAAAAATTCTCCAACATTTGGATAATTATTTATTGGTTTTCTTCTAAGCTTTCGGCTCACATGAGCCATCTTCAGAGAGGTAGTTTAAACTGAAATATTATAAAATCCACCATCACCGACGATTTTATTTTGTGTTGACATAAAACTCCGCTTGGCAACGGCAATAGTTACCAAAAATAATAAACGCAGTTCTTAAGTTTGCGATGCGGTTTTATGACGTCACACCGCGGGATAGCGCGAAATGACAACAAAACCATCTAGTCAAATGCAATGTAATATGTTATTTCCTGTTTTAAAGTTGATTTTATTGAGTGTTGGTTGTTTTGATTTGATGTACATGGCCTCCAATATCTGCAGGTTCCTCTTACTATGTGTATGAATAAGGATCACCGTATTGTTGACCAAAATCTGTCTGATATTACCTACATGTTTATGTTTTTCAGAGAAATGTTGTTTAATAGTACTCTGATCAGAAAGATGACATGTAAGTCTACGGGAGAGCGTGGTTGTGGTAAAACCAATATATGTACTAGGTTTTTGAGTAGTATCAGAGATGCAATCTCTGAATGGGCATATAAATTGGTACACTACATTGGTTTTTTGTAAAGAATTTAGTTTAGTGCCTGATGGGTTATTATAAACTATGAGGTCAATTGTTTTAAACTTTTTATAATATATAATGAGTTTAATTTGATTATTACTATCCACTGGTTTAACATTTCTACGTATTATGTTTTTGAGAGTTTTTTCATCTTGTTTATAATTATTATGTATTTGGTTGCAATAGTATAAGTTAATAGTGTTATGTTTATTTTGATGTAAACCATTATTATTAATATTATCATTATTGTTAGAGCTATTGTTAAGTTTGTTGAGATAATTTTAATTTGTTGATCAATAACGGAGTTAGGAAATCCATTATTGACTAGTGTTTGCTTAATGTTGTGTAATTCTTTATAAAATATAGATTTGGAAGAAGATATCATTTGTGTGCGTTGAAGTAAGTTTTTTATAACAGCTAACTTATATCGTTGGGGACATTCACTATTATAATTAAGAAGACACGAATTTATGCTAGTTGGTTTCCTATATAGAGAAGTAGTAAATTTATGTGTGCTAGAATCAATGAATACATCAAGGAATGGGAGTTTGTTATTAATATTAAGTTCTAATGTAAATTTGAGGACGGAGTGACTTTCAAATTTGTTTTTAAGATATTTAATTTGATCGATATTCTTAGCTAAAACAAAGATGTCATCTATATATCTTACATATATAGAGGGTTTATTGTTGTCATTAATTATTTTATTTTCTAGATTTGCCATATAATAATTAGAAAAGAGGGGACCTAAAGGAGATCCCATCGCAATACCATCTATTTGTGTATAAATATTGCCTAAGGGGTCGTGAAAGGGTACTTGTGTGGTGCATGCTAATAATAGTTTTTTTAATATAGTGGGTTTAATATTGATTGATGGGAGAGTAGCATAATACATAATACGTAGAAATGTTAAACCAGTGGATAGTAATAATCAAATTAAACTCATTATATATTATAAAAAGTTTAAAACAATTGACCTCATAGTTTATAATAACCCAACAGGCACTAAACTAAATTCTTTACAAAAAACCAATGTAGTGTACCAATTTATATGCCCATTCAGAGATTGCATCTCTGATACTACTCAAAAACCTAGTACATATATTGGTTTTACCACAACCACGCTCTCCCGTAGACTTACATGTCATCTTTCTGATCAGAGTACTATTAAACAACATTTCTCTGAAAAACATAAACATGTAGGTAATATCAGACAGATTTTGGTCAACAATACGGTGATCCTCATTCATACACATAGTAAGAGGAACCTGCAGATATTGGAGGCCATGTACATCAAATCAAAACAACCAACACTCAATAAAATCAACTTTAAAACAGGAAATAACATATTACATTGCATTTGACTAGATGGTTTTGTTGTCATTTCGCGCTATCCCGCGGTGTGACGTCATAAAACCGCATCGCAAACTTAAGAACTGCGTTTATTATTTTTGGTAACTATTGCCGTTGCCAAGCGGAGTTTTATGTCAACACAAAATAAAATCGTCGGTGATGGTGGATTTTATAATATTTCAGTTTAAACTACCTCTCTGAAGATGGCTCATGTGAGCCGAAAGCTTAGAAGAAAACCAATAAATAATTATCCAAATGTTGGAGAATTTTTGTCTTTATTTTCAACTGAAATTAAAGCAAAAATACGACGTTTAGAACGGCTCATGATTAAACATAATAGACATTCATTGTCTCTTATATTTAATAGAATATGTCTAGAATATATATATATATATATATATATATATATATATAATCGATTTTCTGCTCTATTGTAAGAAGTGCAACCTTGAAACTTCTGAATATCGTTTCTTATGCCCATGTCTATGAGTGTATCAAATTTGATTAAAATCGGACCAATCCTTCTATAACCCAATTTTTTCGATTATCGATTTTCGATATTTATCGGGGGTACCTCGACACAAAACCTAGCTAAGAACACTCGCACACGCTTATAGTAAAACTGTGTAAAAATTCAAGAAAGTCAGTTCAGCCGTTTCGGAGTCTATAGGTAACGGACACACACACACATACACACACAGAGACAAAGTTCCATTTATAAATAAGTTTAAATTTTTCGATAATACTGGAATGCGAACGTTGATACATTATTTAAACTGAACCGTTGTCCTCATCTTTATTGCAATTTTTATTCCATATTTTTGGTATATCAGATTCGTACCAACTCTCCGGTATTTGTCTATACACCTGAGATGAGGTAGTATTTACCTCGGTACGGACCCGTTATACCAAAAACATAAAGTGAACATGGCAGTAAAGATGAGGAAAATAGTCCGAACAATGTAAATAATGTAAATACTACCTCATCTAAGAAGCATAGACAGAAACATTTGTTATATAATATCTTTATGAAGATCAATAAGTTTCAGTTAAGTGCCATACGTGATACACGCTTTGGGCGATCATGTCTTGAAGAAGACATGACTGACTGGGCAGAAGATTATCCCGCACTAGGTTGCCATTGCCCTATTCGGTAGACTGGTCACCAGCCAAGGCTATAGAGCCTAATCTGTCCTGTTATTAGACTTATTGCTAGAGGGGTCAGAAATGTATTATATTATTGAATAGCAATTAGTGGGGGATCAGTTTATTACTTTATAACAATAGAAAACTGATCCCCCACTTTATGACAAGTAGAAGCCCTAATCATGTTTTCAACTATTATATTCAGTGAGTCAGTTAAGTGCCATACGTGATCCACGCTTTGCGCGATCATGGCTCTTTCGAGACATGACTGACTGGACAGAAGATTATCCTCTAGTAGGTTGTCATTGCTCTCTTCGGTAGACTGGTTGCCAGCCAAGGCTACAGAACCCAATCTGTCTTACTATTTAACCCATAACTGGAAGGAAGAGACGGATTAATAACATTCCCAAGGGTAAATGAATGCCATGAATTCGAACTCAGCTTCCCGATTTGTCGTACGGAGTCGACATTCACTGCACCACAATGCACATCCTAGTAAAATTCTCTGTCTTTGTTTCTGACATGAGGTATTGCAATTATTTACATTGTTCGGGTTGTTGTCCCCATCTTGGTTGGCACATTCATGACGTTATGGCCGTTGTACGCTATGTACTTCTTCAGGATCTGTCAATATTCCTGAGATGAGAGATTGCAACTATTTACATTGTTCGAACTGTAATCCTCATCTTTATCGCCATATTCACAACTTTTCGGCCATTGAACGCTCTGGCCTTCATCAAGGACATATGACCCAGTAAATGAAACAGTTGTTTGAGTGATCCAAAAGTAACTTTTTCGGTTCAATCCCTGGCCACAACAGAGAGAACAAAAATCTTGAGTTACTAAAGGGAATATGGCAATAAAGATGACGGCAACTGTCTGAACGATATAAATACTGTTTGAATACTGTTGCCACATCTGGTCGGGTGCCCCTGCTATTCTCCTCGGGCTTCTTGACAAAATGCAGCGAACAATCTGTAATGTGAATGATACCGACTTAGCTGACCGCCTGCAGTCACTCTCTCACCGGCGTGACGTGGCTTCCCTGTGCCTCTTCTACAAATACTTTCATGGCTTCTGCTCTGATGAACTTAAATCACTGATGCCACCTAGGTGTGAGTTCGCATGAGATACTAGATTGGCAACTAGGTCCCACCCTTTTACAGTGAAACCGATGAAATGTAACCGCAACTTCTACTCCAACAGCTTCTTTTCTCGCACTTCCCGCCTGTGGAATTCCCTTCCGTATGCTTGCTTCCCCGACGGCTATAACCTCCAGGAGTTTAAATGTAAGGTCAATAGACACCTCCTAACACACTAACCCTCCCATTCTCCCCAACTCTCCCCCTATGTACATCCTAACTCGTCTATCACCCTGTGTAACCCCCTGCGCTATAGTGGCAGTGGAAAGCCTTGCTTGGGGTGACATGATTAAAAAAAAATGAATCAGACTCTCATGTGTGAAAATTATTGTTTATTCAATTTCAGACTTCGTCAATTATTATCGGCGAATGAATATGTGGCTTTAAGGTGCGGTATTGGAATAGGCTTGGCCTGATGTTCACGGCAATCATCAAGAAAGCCGGGTTCATCAAAGAATTGATCAGGAGTCTCATTCACTGAATGCGTCACACCTGTGTCAGTTATCGCAAGCGTTTAGACAGTCAAATCTGTAAACAACTGTTCAAATACGGTCGAGGTAATCTTTTACAAAAATTGCACACAAAATATACGGAACACATTTTGGACGAACTGTTCCCTCCTCATCCACCCAGACTGGCCAAGTGTCACCGGGACAATATTGTTACGTAATAGAGATCAGATTCTCGCATTATCATCTAATCAGCACTCCCACTTCGTTACAAGGTTTTCTCTCTGAAAGAGTTAGAGGTTGTTTCATTTTGCCGTCAGTCGACGACTCTACCTCTGGGCTATGGACGCTCGGTAGAAGAAGGCAGACCTTTTAGCGTGTATATTATCATTATACACGCCCAATATTTTAAATTATAGTTTAGAACATGTACAAATTACAAACTACTAGAAACTGTACATTTTGTTTCGACGTTGAAAGGACAATGTCTCATCAGGTAGTGTGAAGGGAGATGGAAAATTTGTTTCCTTTATTGGTAAATTTTGTGTGGGGGGATAAGTGGGGTAGAGGAAATGAGGAATCAAAATTGGGAGTTGGAAATTAGAAAGAGGAAAATGGGGGAGAAGGAGAGGTGGACATGTTAAAAAAGTTTAGGGATAGTAGAGAATAAAGTACAGCCTTTTATGGTACGGCCATTGGGTTTAGCAAGAAGGAAGAAGTAAGAAAATGTATATGGGGTGGGAGGGAGTAAGAGAGGATGTACAAAGAAGAGAGATTAATTGGTAGTGGATAAACATATATTTTATTTTTTAATCATATCACCCCGAGCAAGGCGGTAACGCCACTGATGTGCAGGGGGCTACGTAAGAGTGAAAAGATTGGAAAAGAGTAAGCCGGAAACCACATCCTAAACAGGAAACAAGAATGAGCCTCTTCACCTGTTCAATAGGCGTGGGTGGAGTGTGAACCGGGCGATAGTTTAGTCTATCTACTCCAATTGAAAAAAAAAAAGAAAAGAGTGAAAAGATTGGAAAAGAGAAAGCCGGAAACCACATCCTAAACAGGAAACAAGAATGAGCCTCTTCACCTGTTCAATAGGCGTGGGTGGAGTGTGAACCGGGCGATAGTTTAGTCTATCTACTCCAATTGAAAAAAAAAGAAGAAAAGAGTGAAAAGATTGGAAAAGAGAAAGCCGGAAACCACATCCTAAACAGGAAACAAGTGATGAGCCTCTTCACCTGTTCAATAGACGTGGGTGGAGTGTGAACCGGGCGATAGTTTAGTCTATCTACACCAATTGAAAAAAAAAAAAGAAAAGTGAAAAGATTGGAAAAGAAAGCGGAAACCACATCCTAAACAGGAAACAAGAATGAGCCTCTTCACCTGTTCAATAGGCGTGGGTGGAGTGTGAACCGAGGCGATAGTTTAGTCTATCTACTCCCAATTGAAAAAAAAAAAGAAAGAGTGAAAAGATTGGAAAAGAAAGCCGGAAACCACATCCTAAACAGGAAACAAGAATGAAGCCTCTTCACCTGTTCAATAGGCGTGGGTGGAGTGTGAACCGGGCGATAGTTTGGTCTATCTACTCCAATTGAAAAAAAAAAAGAAAGAGTGAAAAGATTGGAAAAGAGAAAGCCGGAAACCACATCCTAAACAGGAAACAAGAATGAGCCTCTTCACCTGTTCAATAGGCGTGGAGTGGGTGTGAACCGGGCGATAGTTTAGTCTATCTACTCCAATTGAAAAAAAAAGAAAAAGAGTGAAAAGATTGGAAAAGAGAAAGCCGGAAACCACATCCTAAACGGGAAACAAGAATGAGCCTCTTCACCTGTTCAATAGGCGTGGGTGGAGTGTGAACCGGGCGATAGTTTAGTCTATCTACTCCAATTGAAAAAAAAAAGAAGAGTGAAAAGATTGGAAAAGAGAAAGCCAAAACCACATCCTAAAAAACGGGAAACAAGAATGAGCCTCTTCACCTGTTCAATAGGCGTGGGTGGAGTGTGAACCGGGCGATAGTTTAGTCTATCTACTCCAATTGAAAAAAAAAAAAAAGAAAAGAGTGAAAAAGATTGGAAAAGAGAAAGCCGGAAACCATCCCTAAACACGAAACAAAAAGATAGACCTCTTCACCTGTTCAATAGGCGTGGGTGGAGTGTGAACCGGGCGATAGTTTAGTCTATCTACTCCAATTGAAAAAAAAAAAGAAAAGAGTGAAAAGATTGGAAAGAGAAAGCCGGAAACCACATCTAAACAGGAAACAAGAATGAGCCTCTTCACCTGTTCAATGAGCGTGGGTGGAGTGTGAACCGGGCGATAGTTTAGTCTATCTACTCAATTGAAAAAAAAAGAAAAGAGTGAAAAAGATTGGAAAAAGAGAAAGCCGGAAACCACATCCTAAACAGGAAACAAGAATGAGCCTCTTCACCTGTTCAATAGGCGTGGTGGAGTGTGAACCAGGCGATAGTTTAGTCTATCTACTCCAATTGAAAAAAAAAAAGAAAAGAGTGAAAAGATTGGAAAAGAGAAAGCCGGAAACCACATCCTAAACAGGAAACAGAATGAGCCTCTTCACCTGTTCAATAGGCGTGGGTGGAGTGTGAACCGGGCGATAGTTTAGTCTATCTACTCCAATTGAAAAAAAAAAGAAAAGAGTGAAAAGATTGGAAAAGAGAAAGCCGGAAACCACATCCTAAACACGAAACAAGAATGAGCCTCTTCACCTGTTCAATAGGCGTGGGGTGGAGTGTGAACCGGGCGATAGTTTAGTCTATCTACTCCAATTGAAAAAAAAAAGAAAAGAGTGAAAAGATTGGAAAAGAGAAAGCCGGAAACCACATCTAAAACGGGAAACAAGAATGAGCCTCTTCACCTGTTCAATAGGCGTGGGTGGAGTGTGAACCAGGCGATAGTTTAGTCTATCTACTCCAATTGAAAAAAAAAAAAGAAAAGAGTGAAAAAGATTGGAAAAAGAAGAAAGCCGGAAACCACATCCTAAACAGGAAACAAAGAATGAGCCTCTTCACCTGTTCAATAGGCGTGGGTGGAGTGTGAACCGGGCGATAGTTTAGTCTATCTACTCCAATTGAAAAAAAAAAGAAAAGAGTGAAAAGATTGGAAAGAGAAAGCCGGAAACCACATCCTAAACAGGAAACAAGAATGAGCCTCTTCACCTGTTCAATAGGCGTGGGTGGAGTGTGAACCGGGCGATAGTTTAGTCTATCTACCTCAATTGAAAAAAAAAGAAGTGAAAAGATTGGAAAAGAAAGCCGGAAACCACATCTAAACAGGGAAACAAGAATGAGCCTCTTCACCTGTTCAATAGGCGTGGGTGGAGTGTGAACCGGGCGATAGTTTAGTCTATCTACTCCAATTGAAAAAAAAAGAAAAGAGTGAAAAAGATTGGAAAAGAGAAAGCCGGAAACCACATCTAAACAGGGGAAACAGAATGAGCCTCTTCACCTGTTCAATAGGCGTGGGTGGAGTGTGAGCCAGGCAATAGTTTGGTCTATCTACTCCAATTGAAAAAAAGAAAAGAGTGAAAAGATTGGAAAGAGAAAGCCGGAAACCACATCCCAATATCTGCATTAGGTAAGTATAAGGCTACAATTTCTTTTGTTTTCTTTTTTTGGGGTTTCTTGAAAGGATGGTGAAATCCTATACATAGGCGTAGAGGTTTTTAAAGAGGTTCTTTTTATATTTAAACTTAATTTAAAATTTAAGGAACTTTTTTTATATATATAAATAATAGAGTTATCAACCTAATTTTTTTAGAAAAACCTAAATTAAGTCACAGTTTGTTGTATGAAATATAATATATATAATATAGGTATAGGTCCCTTCCGTTAACGGTGAGGATAATTCAACAAGATTAACTTAATATAAAATATTAACTCTTATATCTATATAGGAAGCTCAATGGATGTTATCCAGAGCAATATGATATTTATAAAGGAAAACTCAACATGTCATTTCAATTGGTTATAAATTATAATTCATTTCTATGAGCTTAATTAGCTCATTTCATCAGACCTTACAATATTCCTTCCATTTGGTACAAAAAATTTGCTAGAATAAGCATTTTCTTTAACTGAAGAGAAGGATAAAAATAAAAATAAAATAAAAATAAAAATAAGAAGAAAGAAAAGAGAAAGAGGAAAAGAGAGTCAGGACTTAGGCAATGGCGTCAGATCTGTCTGGGATTGCCCAGGTTGTCGTGAAATATGTTGTTTTTTTGTTTTTTTTTAAATAATCGTTAATTCTAAGTCCTCACCAAAAGGTATAATAGAAAAACTAAATAAAAATTAATTAAATCTTTCTTGTCGGTCATATTCAATAAAAGATGTTTGAAAGAAAGATTTCTGCCCAAGTATATATATATATATATATATATATATATAATAGAGAGAGAGAGAGAGAGAGAGAGAGAGAGAGAGAGAGAGAGATAACTAAGGAAAGAAGAAATAAATTAAACGAGTGAGAGAGGGGGTGAGAGAAACAACGGAAAGAAGAGAAACAATTAAAAACGAGAGAGAAGCAAATAAAAAGAGTTAAACACAAAGAGACAGACAGACAGACAGAGAGAAAGAGAGAGAGAGAGAGAGAGAGAGAGAGGGTATTAAAGAAGAAATTAAATGAAGCAAAGTCGAATCAAATAAATAGATAGAAAAATGTGAAGAGATTGAGACTGAATGATTTAGGGAATGAAAGTGAAGTAAAGTGTGTATTAAATATATATAAAGAAACACGTAAGGAGAGAGAGAGGGGGCGGTTTAGAGAGGGAAAGACAAGTAAAGAAAGCGAGAGGGGGAACTGAACAAAAAGAAACACATGAAGAGACAGTGAGGGAGTATCAATTAAATAGAAACATGTAAAGAGATAAAGAAAGAAGGCTTTAGAGAGGAAAACGCAAGTAAAGAGAGAGAGAGAGAGAGAGAGAGAGAGAGAGAGAGAGAGAAGGAAACATACAATCAAGAGAGAGAAGGTAAAAATTGGTATGTTTTTGTAATATCTTCATGTGATTTAAGCATCAAACATTATGGTTTGAAAACGGAAATTTTATTAAATAAAGCATTGTCGACCATTAATTAATTTCGGCTGCTTTGCATCTCATCTTCTTCTCACACCATCAACCTACAACCAGTTGTAAACAACATAGATCGGACAAAAAAAAAAAAACGCATCCTGAGACTATAATAATAATAATAATAATAATAATAATAATAATAAAAGCTCTTAAGCAGATGAAGCAACGCTGGCAAGACACAACTCTGCATGGCCAATATCCAGAACGTGCTAATAAATCCAATGTTGATAAAGTTGATACTCATCGATGGTTACGTGCATCTGGATTAAAGTCTAAAACTGAAGACTTTATTCTTGCTGCGCAAGACCAAAGTCTTTTTATTGGGAACTTTCAAGCAAATATTATACATAATAATGTGGATACAAAATGCAGTTTTTGTGGTAAATACCAAGAAACAATAGACCATCTAATCTCAGGATGTTCTGCAATTGCCCCAAATGAATATAAATATCGACACGATAGAGTGGGTCAATATTCACACAGGACAATCTTACCTCTTTCTTTCAACGAGACATTCACATCGATTGAACACTTGTACTTTTTGTTAATACAATTATTTTTCCCTTAACATTCGTCATTTTTGTTCTGCCACCATACGCTTAATATAACAGCTGCGTTGAAGCCAATATTTTAAATACTGATTTTCACATATAATTTATCTGGAATTTTATCGTTACCCAGTTTTTCTCTTCTGTTCTGTATTAATTTAATTGGGAAGACAGAAAGAAAAGCTAAGATTGCGTAACAATGGAAGCAGTACAGTCTCATCCTAGGCATCTCCATAACTGATGCAGTGCCAGACATCCTCAGCCAATAAACAAAGGCCCAGCCGGAAGGCCTTATAATCATCGACATCAGGATTTTGTTTTATTTTCTTTAGCGACACATTAGCACCTCTGTTGGTTATTTAAAGCCGAAACATAAATATTTCGAACACAATTTTAGGGCTTCAACTACAGATAAAACATATGACTGTTCATTTTTTAAAATGTTGGTAAAATATGAATTGTTGATAATTTTACTATATAAAAATATTGCTAGTATTTTTACTATAAAAATGTATTTTTATACTTTTATAGTGTTTTTTTATATTAGCCTATGTCTGAGATCCTAACAGGTGTTGCCACTTTGTGAACATGCGAACAACAGCAATTAAGTGGTTGTTTTATGCGCCTCAAAAGCTTCAATCTCATCTATATTTGAAAAAAAAAAAGAAAGAAAATGACAAATTTAGAAAAGGTCTGCTATTGTGCAGTGGATATCGGCTCGGAACAAGAAATCGGGGAGCCGAGTTCGAATTCCAGGTAAAATTCCTTGCATTTACTTACACGCAAATACCCTTAGAAATGGTATTAATCCATCCCTTCCCACCAGTTATGGATTAAGTAATAAAGCAGATTGGGTTCTATAGCCTTTGCTGGTAAGCAGTCTTCCGCAGAAAGCAATGGTAACCTACTGCGGGATAATCTTCTGCCCAGTCAGTCATGTCTCGAAAGAGACATGATCGCCCAAAGCGTGTATCACGTATGACATTTAACTGACTGATAGATGTGAGTTGTGGTGTAGGATGTACGTTGTGGTGCAGTGGATATCGGCTCGGAACGAGAAATCGGGGAGCCGAGTTCGAATTCCTGTTGCATTTCTTGCATTCACTTACGCGCAAATACCCTTAGAAAAGGTATTAATCCATCTCTTCCCTCCAGTTATGGGTTAAATAATAGGACAAATTGGGTTCTATAGCCTACTGCGAGATAATCTTCTTTCAAGCAGATTGGGTTCTATAGCCTTTGCTGGTAAGCAGTCTTCCGCAGAAAGCAATGGTAACCTACTGCGGGATAATCTTCTGCCCAGTCAGTCATGTCTCGAAAGAGACATGATCGCCCAATGCGTGTATCACGTATGGCACTTAAATGACTAACTGAATATAATAGTTAAAAAACATCATTAAGGCTTCTACATGGCAAAAAGTGGGGGATCAATTTTATATTGTTATGAAGTAATAAACTGATCCCCCACAAATTACTACTTGATAATATAATGCATCTCTTCCCCCTCTAGCTATGAGTCAAATAACAGGACAGATTGGGTTCTATAGCCTTGCCTGGCAACCAGTCTACGGCAGAAATCAATGGCAACCTACTAAAGAATAATCACCTGCCTAGTCAGTCATGTCTCTTTCGAGACATGATCGCCCAAGTGTGTATCACGTATGGCACTTAACTGACTGACTGAACTGGATGTTTTTCACAAACTCGGGCAAAGGGAGTTGGTGTGGGGGTGCAGCTGCGCAGATTCACTGCCACCCTACGACCACACCCAGTTACGAAACTGATGATGATAGGTAAAAATGAACAAGGAAAATAAATTCCAGTGATACATAAATTTGGTTTAATTGGATTAAATTAACATGAATCAAAGTCTATTTCTGATTTTATCTCTTGACAATCAACAAAAATTAGACGTATTCATTTAGTTCATCTTTCTTGAGCTTGTTTAGAATTATGTCGACAGCAAAAAATCTAATTAATGAATTTACATCTTCTCTCAAGAATTACAACCGAATATACATAACTCACGCACGCATATATTATCAAATTTGTTTTTTTTATTTAAAATTTATTCAATTTACATTGCGACATGGAAATTTCTATGTTCCGAGATTTTAAGCTTTGATCTCGTCATCAGGCAAAATTCAATAACGTTGGTAAAAATGATTTAAATTTGAATGTAAAAAAGCAATACCCGTTTGCTTATTAAAGAATTAATATGGAGGGGGAAAGACAGAAAATTTAGATCATAATAGTGTGTTTAATTTAACTAATCAGAATGAAGCTAGACTTTGAAAATATAAAAATATAGGTTAGAAGTTAGGGGATGTGGTGTATTCATACATGTCTAAGAAGAACTATAATATTTACGGCTAGACTGCTTACTTCCGGCAAGATGTATACATTTTAGTTACGAAGAAATACTTTTTAAGTTATATGTATCACTGTTCTTTAAAAAAAACAACAACAACAAAAAAAGAATCATTTTAGATCTGTCTTTAAGGGACTTTTGGTATGACTAAGAACAAGAAAGGCAGAAAATTACAGAAACCACGTGAACGTAACATTATTTGGTTTAACCCACCCTTCAGTCGTAACGTCCAAACTAACATTGGTAAACTATTCCTTAACTTAATTCATAAGCATTTCTAACATTCATCCACACTAAATAAAATCTTCAAGAAAACAATGTCAAAGTTAGTTATATTTGCATTAAAATCAGGTAAATATATTTCCCAATATAATGCTATGATATCAAATAAATATTTGGCCCACATAAACAACATCTATCGCCTAACTGCATCCAGCAGCAAGGCTTCTGATTGGAAGGTTGTGAGGAGCATGGAACCACCTCTTAATTGCTGTTGTTCCTAGGTTCACCCTGACCTGGAGTGGTAGCACCTGTTAGGGTCCCAGCTATAGGTAAATAGTTAACCTTCAAAGTGGGGTCAAATCACTATGAAAGTATAAAAATACACTTTTATAGAAATATATATATATATATATATATATATATATATATATAAAATATACATTTTTGAATGAAAAATTTTACTGACAATATATTTTTGGAAGAAAAAATTATTACCATGACACATTTTTGAAGGAAAGAAAAAATTATTGCCATCATACGTTTTTGAAGGAAAAAATTATTACCAGTAATACATTTTTAAACACAAAAGTAGAAGACATCTTTAGTTTTCTAAAATAAACTAAACAAAATTTCTTTTCATCAAAATCTGACTAAATCAACATTCTTACTATAACCGAACATTAAAAAATACTTTAAACTTTACATTTTCGGCATTAAATAACCCACAGAGGTGTTGATATGCCGTTAAACAAAACTCGAACTCAAATCTATCACCCAACTAATAGCAAAAATGACCCTTCTAAAAATAATTGCAACTTCCGAAAAAATAATCTCTACCCATTTAATGATAAGTGTATGTCCGAATGTATTGATTAAAGTGTTTGAATTGATTCGGATGATAATGATGTTAAATTTTCCTTTGGAAGTACTTCTAACGGGTGGAAGATAAGATTTAATAACCACATGTTGTCTTTAAACAACAGTAAATACAGCAAAAAGTACTGCTCTATCCATACATTGTTGGAAATGTAAAAAACAACTGTAAGTACCCAATTATTACCTGGAATATCGTAGCTAAATCAAAACATTACAATGGAATAGGAGATAAATGTAATCTATGCCTTTTAGAAAAAACTTGTCATCTTAAAACATGTCAATAATCCAAATTTGCTTAATAAAAAAAGTGACTTAATGACCACACGCTGTCATAGAAAAATACTTAAATTCTTAAATCCAGATTGATATAGATCTCCGTTTACATTTGCCTCTTTCTTTCTTTCTTTCTTTCTTTCTTTCTCCCACGCTATTAATTTTGAACAATTATGAATTAAACCCCTTTTATTTTTGCATTCTTAAATTTTTAATCCTAAATTTTACCTCTTAGTTTTTCATTTTGATTATATTTTATTTTATCTGAATTCTATTTTAAATGAAAATTTTAAAATCTTAATTTTCCCTACATTTTTATGTAGATGTAATCTTTGAATATTCAAAAATTTTTAAGACTGATGACTTTGATTTAATCTCCATGTATTTTATTATTTTTAAATTTAATTTTAATCCCAAATTTTAAGTATAAACTTGTATCCTCGTGTAACTGTAGAATATTTAAATTTTAAATCATGTTTTTAAAAAAGCAGTAATTTAACTTTATAAGATTTAATTCCCATGAACATCAAGTGAACTTAAATTCAAATCTATAAGCCGTCAGTTTCAAATACGCACCTGATGATTGCGTAACGCATGAAACTCCAAGTCGAGCCATAGACGAAGGATATTTATATTTATTAATATATATATTATGCGCCTGTGAGCGTGTTTATTTGTAAAAAGAATGTTAGGCGTTTCGTGACGGGTTTATTTCTATATTGAGATTTGATATTTAAGCTCGCTATGTTTTTATATTTCATAACTAATGGTTTTAATGTGTTGATGAAATCTCCGGAATTTTTAATGTGTGCCGAGGTGAGTGTTCCCAGGAGAGGAGTCATCATTTAGCATGGCTTTTGTGGGGTACATTGTTCATCCCCCCCCCCACACACAAAAAAGCCCTCTCACTACTAACGGACAAAATTATATATATATATATATACTAGCAGTATAGTTCGGCGTTGTTCGGGTGTAATGAAAGCTTTAAAACTAATCCATGGTCCTGGAGCTCAGACTCTTTGGACGTTGGCACGAAAGACTAAAAAGCAATAGTTGTTTCCATTTAAATCGAAACCGTAGATTGAAAGAAAAATGAATGGATGTATGTCAAATTTTGATTTCCTGGTATCGATATCAAATAAGTTTTTTCGTCGTAAACTGAATTTTGAAGGCTAAATAAGTCCTCTGAGTAAATGGTATCATGGCTAAGACTAAGAACTACAATTATACCTACCTAGAGCCAAACCCGAAGCAAAAACTAAAATGTCTTTTTATCTGCCTGTATATCTGTATTTTTTCAGCCCTTTTATTTTAATATATATATATTATCGATTTTTTGCACTATTGTAAGAACTGCAACATTGAAACTTCTTAATGTCGTTTCTTATGTCATTGCCTATGAGTGTATCAAATTTGATTAAAATCGTACCACTCCTTCTATAACCCGATTTTTTCGATTATCGATTTTCGATATTTATCGGGGGTACCTCGATACATAACCTAGCTAACAACACTCACAGACACTTATAGTACAACTGTGTAAATTTTCAAGAAAATCGGTTCGGTCATTTCGGAGTCTATAGGTAACGGACACACACAGGCAGACACAGAGAGAGAGAGACAAACTTCTATTTATAAATAAGTTTATATATATATATATATATATATATATATATATATATATTAGAAATATTTGAAACTTTCGGGACTGGGTTCTAAAGCGGAAATATGTACAAAGGTTCATAAAAAACTATATCTGCAAATTCTTTGTCTTTGAGTTATTAAGATTATAGTTTATCGTAGACGCAGTTAAGTGTATAAACCAAGATACAATTCGCAGTAAAAAACAATTCGGTTTAAAAATGTTGACATGTCTGGCTTTCCGTGGCAAAACATTGTTACACTACTGTCTACTGAGTCGTAAACACACTGTTCTTTCGGGTCTTATAACCGCCCACCCACCTTAATTCATTTCATAGCTGACCTCGTTATTATTGTGCTTTTATTTATTTCTCTATTTTTTCTATTTATTATATATCTAAAAATCTCCTTATCTATAGATTATAAAATAAATTAATCACATTTTACTGCCTGATCATGGCATATTAACACTGGAACTTTATAGCTATAGAGTTACAGTATGCTATAATAATAATAATAATAATTACCATATATTTATGGTCTACTTTTGTATTGAGCACTTTTTAAAAGTAAATATATAACTGTAGAATGTAACTTCCATTAGTAATCATTATTTACATTATATATATGTGTGTGTTGGGGGGTGAATATATAATCAGTCAATTAATATAAATACGTGTATATATACAATCAGTCAGTTAATTGCCACACGTGATACAAGTTTGGAAGATCATGTGTCTTTCGAGACATGACTGATTGCGCAGATTGTCACGCAGTCGGTTGCTATTACTTTCAGCGCTAGACTAGTTGCCAAACAAGGCTATAGAATCCTATATACACTTATATTTAACCCATAGCTCGGGGGAAGAGAATTCGGATCTCGAATATATATATATATATACTAGCAGTATAGCCTGGCGATGCTCAGGTGTAATGAAAGCTTTAAAACTAGTTCATGGTCCTGGAGCTCAGATTCTTTGAACGTTGGCACGAAAGACTAAAAAGCAATAGTTGTTTCCAGTGAAAGCGAAACCGTAGACTGAAAGAAAATGAATGGACGTAAGTCAAATTTTGATTTCCTGGTACCGGTATCAAAGAAGTTTTTTCGTCGTAAACTGCATTTTGTAGGCTAAATAAGTCCTCTGAATAAATGGTATCATGGCTGAGACTAAGAACTACAATTATACCTACTTAGAGCCAAACGCGAAGCAAAAACTAAAATAAAAGTGCTGAAAAAAGTACAGATATACAGGCAGATAAACAGACACACACACATACATCTTGCCTTTTATATATTATCGATTTTCTGCACTATTGTAAGAACTGCAACATTGAAACTTCTTAATATCGTTTCTTATGTCTTTGTCTATGAGTGTATCAAATTTGATTAAAATCGGTCCACTCCTTCTATAACCCGATTTTTTCGATTATCGATTTTCGATAAATATCTGGGGTACCTCCACGCAAAACTTAGCTAAGAACACTCGCAGACGCTTATAGTACAACTGTGTAAATTTTCAAGAAAATCGGTTCAGCCGTTTCGGAGTCTATAGGTAACGGACACACGTACAAACAGACAAACACACACACATACACACACAGAGAGACGAAGTTCCATTTACAAAACAGTTTATATATATATATATATATATATATATATATATATATATATATATATTGTATTATATTTGTTTTGTAGACTGTAGTATAATTTTGATTATATAGTGGTGTGATGGTATTTCTGATTACAAAGGATTGATTAACTATTATCTCTTAAATATTTTTAATTTTCTAAAATTTTTAGACTCTAATTTCTTATCCTTTCACCGTAAATATTTATTCATTTTATTTTTATATTTTCATGTTCTCCTATCATCTTTTCTTTCTAATTTAAATTTATTCCTCTCTTCTTTCTTCTTTCTCTTTATCGTTATCTCTCTTTCTCTCTCATCTGACCTCCTTTCCTTACTTTGCAAATCTACGTGTCAGCAGTCTAACTGACTTGCATAATGTATCTTTAAGTTGACATCCGCTCTTACGCGTACTCTTTGCTTATATGTTTCGTATATATCTATGTTTATGTATGAATGTGTGTGTGCGTATCAGCCGAACTGATGTAATGACGTATTTTATCTTAATTTTTCTTTTTTAAGGGAGCGATCTTTATTTTTATTTCAATTTTTTTTTGGGGGGGGGGGGCTCTGTTTGTGAATTTCATTCGTGTAAAATCTTCTGTACAATAAAGACGGAAGCTGATGATGGTTCGCCTGAAATAGGCCTAAATTTTCGATTTACCATGAAATAACGTGTCTGCCTAAATTTTTTCTGATAGATAGATAGATAGATAGATAGATAGATAGATATGAACAGACTGAGATAGATAGATAGATAGATAGATAGATAGATAGATAGATAGATAGATAGATATGAACAGACTAGATAGATAGATAGATAGATAGATAGATAGATAGATAGATAGAATATGAACAGACTGAGATAGATAGATAGATAGATAGATAGATAGATAGATAGATAGATAGATAGATATGAACAGAATGAAATAGATAGATAGATAGATAGATAGATAGATAGATAGATAGATAGATAGATATCATTCGGTTGTTTGTCAGTTTTCCTCTTGTTTCCATTCAATCCAACCCTGTATCTTCCTCATTATCTTTCCAATCCACATCTTTTTGATTGAAAACAGATTTTTCCCCGCTTCAATGTTATTTTTGTTCTCACACATTGTTCAGTTTATTGCCGGAATGATATATATGTTTATCCATAAATTAAATTATTTCTATTATTGAATCATTTTCGATGCAAACAAAAATAATTCTCATAAGAAATTTAATTTTATTAATCAAAAAAAGGAAGAATGGAAAAAGAAAAAATATTTGATTTTTTTTTTATTATTTATATTTTTCTACCAAAGATTTTATCAAATTTCTGCTTGCGTGTGGCCAGCAATACAAATATCATTGAATTGTGCAAATTTGACTTACTTCAGAAGCTCTTATCACAATAACGCCGAATTGTTTAGGGATGAAAAGTAAATTTGAAATCAAGTAAACATCGAAATATCTGAATATTACTGAAACTCTCGGGATGTCAGAATGTGCCGAGTTGTTGATGTATAGAGAGACTCCATAATTTATCTGAATAAGGAAACTGATATAAAATTATCCATCTCCGGAGTTTCAAGCCTCTCTATATTTTTATCTACTTGCTTTTGGTAAATCTCTCCGAACGCTCATCCTCCTAAACTGACACTCGACTAGCTTTGAAATGCATTTCAGAGTAAAAAAAAAAATGTAAAAAATATAGAGATGTTATTTTGACACATTCATTTGCCAAAATTACACAAAAATATCTTGAAATTCTAAAGAGTAAATTTATTTAATAAAATCGACTTTTGTTTCAACCACGGCCTCCAAATGGATTCGGAATCTCCTGCAACTCTTCTCGGCGTTCTCCTAGTTTAAGTTGTTGAATGCGGCCACAATCCTCGACTTCCGTTCATCTTCGGTATTGCAAGGAGTTTTTTTAGTCCCTCGCTCAACTGTGCCAGACTCATAATAATCAAGGTGTTTGCAGTTTAGGGAGTTAGATGGCAAGGTGTAAAAGGTGATGTGGTTGCAGAAATTGTCTGACAGCCACGAATGGTTTCTCCTGCAAAGGTGGCATGGAGCAGAGTCCTGTTACGAGACATAGGATTTTCCAGCGGCCACCCTCTTGACCCATTGCAGCATTAGCTTCTCAGGACACTTGATTTTGACATCCGTGATGATTCTAAATCTCTTTGGAGAAATGGATGGAGGCATAACGTCGCCATCACAAGTAATCACTTCAAACAACTTCCATTAGATTCATCTACCTCTTTTCGAATTCTTTGTACTGTCGTCAGACTGACACCAAAAACACTAAAATGTTCGTGATAGAGTTTCCAGTGCGAGTTCTTGTACAGAATATCGTTTCCAAATGTAAGGTAGAGTGAATTGCGTGATGGTGCTAAGTTTTTTTCTCAGATGGTGCCCAACTGACCTTACTATACTGTGCTGTCGACAAAATAAAAAAACGAACAATGCGCATGCGCTAAATTAAAAATATAAAATGGCGACAATTTATCCCTCTCATGCTGCATTACGCACAAATACTCTTCGGTATTAATCCGTCTCATCCTTCCAGTTATGGGTTAAATGCCAGCACAGATTGGGTTCTATAGCCTTGGTTGGCAATCAGTCTACCGCAGAAATGATGGCAACCTACTGTGGGAAAATCTTTGGCACAGTCAGTCATGTCTCTTTCGAGACATGATCGCCCAGTGGCACTTAACTGACTGACTGAATATAATAGTTGGAATAATGATAAAGGCTTCTACAGGTCATAAAATGGGGGATGGGTTTTCTATTGTTATGAAGTAATAAGCTGATCCCCCACTAATTACTACTTAATAATATAATACATCTCTTCCCCCCTCTAGCTATGAATCAAATAATAGGACATATTGGGTTTCTTTCCTTTGGTTTGCAACCAGTCTATCACAGAAAGTAATGCCAATCTACTGTGGGAAAATCTTCTACATAGTCATGTTTCTTTCAAGACATGATCGCCTAAAGCGTGTATCATGTATAGCACTTAACTGACTGACTGAATAGTTGGAAACAATTAAAACGTCTAATGGTCATAAAGTAGGGGATCGGTTTTGTTACTATTATGAAATAATGAAGTGATACTGCTTGAATTAGTACAAATAAATATAATCGGAAACGAATAGAGTTGCAGCGTCTGTTGGACTCAAATTGGGGGATCTATTTTCTATTGTTATAAAGTAATAAAACCGACTCCAACTAATTACTACTTATTAATATAATAACATAATCCATGTCTTCTTCCTCTAGCTATTGGTTCCAAAGCAGGATAGATTGGGTTCTATAAGATTGGTTGTCAACCAGTATTACCGCGGAAAATAAAGGCAATCTAATGCGTGTAAATATTCTGCTTAGCCAGTCATGTTTATTTCCAGACATGTTTAGTAATCGAAAATTAAAAACTTTTAAAAAATCGTTCTCTCACCCTATGTTTAAAATAATAAAAAAAAGTTTTTTGTTTATTTCAAGTGTTTTTTTGTTTTTTTTTGTTTTTTTTGGTAATTTTCATGTGCAAATTAAAAGGTCATGCTATTTAGAGTTTCCTTCACTTACCCGAAACAAATTGTACAATTGTGTCACTTGTAATCACCATACATTTTTTCCTATTTCTAATCTGACAACCTCTTAACACATTTAAAAAATGGCGGACAGGTCAAAAAGTTCAACTCTGTGATTAAGAAATATATTTATTCTAAATTTCATCCTAGAAATAAGTAATACTTGCGTAAATCAGATTAAGTTAACATTAAATTTGCTAATTTTCCAAAAATAATGTGTTACAAATGGATATTTTATTTTTATTTTTGTAAGGCTTTCAAAACCGAGAATTAACTTTTGTTTAGAAATGTGTCGATCGCTCAAAAATGGCGGAAAAATTGAAAGATTAAAAACAATTGAAAATGTTTAGATTCCAATCAGTATAATTTTTGTTGGAAATATACCATAGTTTTTTTTATTACTGGAAATAATAAATTTAATCATTTAACTTTTAATTAAAACTAAAATTAAAGTTTCAAGAAATGTTTTTTGTTTTTAAAAATCCAAAACTTAGGTATTGAAAATTAGTGGAGGTACCTAGTTTATTACCTCATGACAATAGAAAACCGATCCCCCACTTTAAGCCAAGTAGCCGCTTTAATTTTGTTTTCAACTATTATATTCAGTCGGTCACTTAAGTACCATACATGAAACAACTTTGGGCGATCATGTCTTGTAAAAGACATGACTAATTTGGGAGAAGGTTTTCTCGCAGTAGATTGCATTACTTTCTGCGGCAGACTGGTTGTCAATCAAGTCGATAGAACCCAATTTGTCCTGCTTTTTAACCCATAGCTAGAGGGAGAAGCGACGAATTTATCTTTTTCCCAGGAGTATTTGTGCGTAAGTGAATGCAACGAATTCAACTGGAATTAGAACTCGGTTCTCCGATTTCTCCTTCTGAGCCGATATCCACTGCACCACCCACGCAGGTACGTGATGTGATGTTTAACAAGCTTGCCTCGCTAAAACAAGTACGACTGAGTAGTGAGTTCGATTCTCACCGAGTGTTCTATATACTATCAGACTTGTGTCACATCTAACCTCTGCCTTGTAAATCAGTAAAGATCGCTTTTCGGCTTTTCGGCTAAGATTAAACTGTTGTATCTGTTCTCATCAGCGTAATCTGATGCTCTCTCTTCACTTCTATCTTCCGTTTTTTTGTCTTTGTTTCACTTTTTAACCGAAACCAAGTAGGTTATTTCCCCCCACCTCTTTCCACGCAATCAAAACTGAATAGTACATTTTTATAAGTTACTAGCAGTATAGCCCGGCGTTGCTCGGATGTAATGAAAGAGCTCAGACTCTTTGAATGTTGGCACAGAAAGACTAAAAAGCAATAGTTGTTTCTAGTTAAAGCGAAACCGTAGACTGAAAGAAAAATGAATGGATGTAAGTCAAATTTTGATTTTCTAGTATCGATATCAAATAAGTTTTTTTCGTCGTAAACTGAATTTTGAAGGCGAAATAACTCCTCTGAGTAAATGGTATAATGGCTGAGACTAAGAACTACAATTATACCTAGTTAGAGCCAAACCCGAAGCAAAAACTAAAATAAAAGGGCTGAAAAAAATACAGACTTACAGGCAGATAAACAGACACACACACAAACATCTTGCCTCTTATATATATATATATATATATATATATATATATATATATATATTATCGATTTTCTGCACTATTGTAAGAAGTGCAACCTTGAAACTTCTGAATGTCGTTTCTTATGTCTTTGTCTATGAGTGTATGAAATTTGTTTAAAATCGGACCATTCCTTCTATAACCCGATTTTTTCGATTATCGATTTTCGATATTTATCGGGGGTACCTCGACACAAAACCTAGCTAAAAACACTCGCAGACGCTTATAGTACAACTGTGTAAATTTTCAAGAGTCTATAGGTAACACACACACACACACACACACACACACACAGTTCCATTTATAAATAAGTTTAGATTAGCAGAACGTAATGGTCGTGCAAAAGAACGAACGAAGGTACAAGCACAATTTTAATAGGATATTTCTAATGACCATTGCGTGCATGTGTAGAAAGTCGGAGAATATCTTTTGTATACCGTGTCCTTTCATGGCCTCCGCGTCTTCCTTTCTCAAGACAAAATTCATGATTGTTTTTTCTCCCAAACCCTGCTCTGCCACCCATTTGATCGAGCCAGTCAAGTATGTCACACTCTGTTTTCCCCGTCACTCTTTCCCTCTATCCACCCTATGAGTATCAGATTCTCCAAGTCTTCCTTTCTCATTACGTGTCTCAGAAACATCAGCTGTCGCTTCCAGCTCTTAAGTATAAGTTTCCTTTTTGTTTATATTCTCTCTTTGTCATTGTTTGCTCCATGGTATCCTCATTATCCTTCTGTAGTGCCATCATTCTATCAACCTAAAACTTGAAGACACTAGTTCTTTTTTTTAACTCTTTTTTCTCTCTCTCTCTCTCTCTCTCTCTCTCTCTCTCTCTCTCTGTGATCTTTCTGCGCGACGTTTTCGATGTTATTTCCTATTTTTTTCTCTCCCTCTCTCTTCTTATGAGCTCTCCTTTTCTTCTCCAGTACCCAGCCCCCCCATTCTAAAGTGTCAAATTCCGACACGCCTTTACGAACAAAGACGTTAGAAAATCCATTAGAAAACAAACACGTCTCTTTTGAACTTTTCAAAATAAACGACTGGTAACGCAGCCATTTGTAAAGTGATGACCAGCAGTGACAATCATAGATCCATTAAGAATTGATTCTTTTGCAACTTGTCAGAAGAACGGTTTTTTTATTATTATTATTATTATTATTATTATTATTATTATTATTATTATTATTATTATTATGTCATTTTTCATCATATTTCGATTTCTGCTTTGGTCTCACTACCAACCAAGTCTGCGGGGAGACCTAAGGCAGGTAGTGGCGTGTTGTTATGGCTCCATTTCATGTTTTTCTATCTTCCCTATCATCCCCAGCATTACATAGATAAAGTTTTCCTTAGTGTGTGGGCTGTACTTAATAAGACAATTTTTTGTATATCTCTTAAGCTGGGGTTTCCAGGGATTCTTTCAATGTGTTGTTTTGTTCCATTTTTTATCATTCCAAGTGCACCTACTATCACTGGCACAACTCTTGTTTTCAATTTCCACATTTTTTCTATTTCAATTTCCAGGTCTTTATATTTTGACAGTTTTTCAAATTCCTTGATTGCGATGTTACAATCCGCTGGACAAGCCATATTAATTAATAGACAAGTTTTCTCTTTCTGGTTTTTAACAATAATGTCTGGCCTGTTTGCTTCAATTTTTCTGTCTGTGTAGATGGTGTAATCCCATAGAATGGTTACATCTTCTATTTCTGTAACCGGTGCTGGATGATGTTCATACCAGTGTTTGCCTACAGCTTTTCCATAATGTTTGCACATTGTCCAATGTAAATATTGCCCAACTCTATCGTGGCGATTTTTATATTCGTTTGGGGCAAGCACAGAACAGCCTGAGATTAGGTGGTCTATTGTTTCTTGGTGTTTATCACAAAACCTGCATTTTGGATCCATATTATTATGCATAATATTTGCCTGAAAGTTTCTCGTGAAAAGACTTTGGTCTTGTGCTGCAAGTATAAATCCTTCAGTTTCAGACTTTAATCCAGATGCACGTAACCATCGATGAGTATTAACTTTGTCAACATTGGATTTATTGGCACGTACTGGATATTGGCCATGCAGAGGTTTGTCCTGCCAGCGCTGTTTCATCTTTTCAAGAGCTTTATCTTTGGCTTTCATTTTCATATTTTTTGCCGCAATAGTTGGTTCTTGGCTTCTGTTTTGCTTTTCTACAGAATCTACTAACTGTAAATCTTGTTTGTATTTACTGCCTTCTTTTATTATTGAATATTTTTTCTTTCTTTCTTCATGTTGCCTTACTAATTGTATCATCCAATCCTTTGCTGTTTCTATGTATGTTAGTAAGCCAATAGTTGTTGTCTTGTATGACAATTCCAGCTGAATAAGACCCCTTCCACCTTCTTTACGGGGTATGTATAGACGGTCTACATCAGCCTTTGGATGATGCATCTTATGCTTAGAAAGAAGCTTTCTTGTTTTAGCATCCATTCGCCTGATGTCGTTTAGAGTCCAGTTTAAGATGTTGAAGCTATATTGGACAACTGGGATTGCAAGGCTATTAATGGCCATAACTCTGTTCTGTGAATTTAATTCAGTTTTTAATATCATTCGTAGCCTTCTATAGTACTCTTTACGCACTATTTCTTTCATTTTTTTATGGTGAATCTTTTCGCTCTCATTTACACCTAGGTATTTATAAGCTTCTTCTGGTTTCAATTCTTTTATTGTTACAGCAGGGTCTAGGCTAATTGAGGATGTTTCTTGTATTGATCCACGTAAAACTGTAGCTTTAGCACATTTATTCAAATTAAATTTCATTCCAATGTCTTCGCTGAAGCATTTTACAGTTTGCAGAAGACCTTCCAGCTCATTATCATTCTTAGCATATAACTTTAAGTCATCCATGTAAAATAGATGGCTTATTTTCTTTTGGCCTATTTTATAACCACATTCTGTCTTATTAAGTTGACTGGTTAGTGCTATTAATGATATGCAGAATTATTATTATTATTATTATTATTACGCTGTTTATCCTTTCAGTGCGTTGTGGTACAGTGGATATCGGCTCGGAACGAGAAGCCGAGGAGCTGAGTTCGAATTCCAGCAGAATCCATTGTATTCACTTACGCGCAAATATCTTTGGGAAAGGTATTAATCCGTCTCTTCCTTCCAGTTATGGGTTAAATAGCAGGGCAGATTGGGTTCTATAGCCTTGGTCGGCAAACAGTCTACCGCAGAAAGCAATGGCAACCTACTGCGGGATAATCTTCTGCCCAGTCAGTCATGTCTCTTTCGAGACATGATCGCCCAAGCGTGTATCACGTATGGCACTTAACTGACTGATCCTTTCAGTCGATCCCAAACATCTGTAGAAAAATCCATTTAATAAATTGACTTGTGATAAGCTCTTCCGCAGATAGTCATCAAAAGGATAATTTTCTTTTTCTTTTTTAGAACAAGATATTTGCCATCTATGGACTCCATGTTATGCACTTAATCTAATCCTTACACTAACAAAAAAAAAAATTAAAAAAAAAACATAATAATCTGGGAATTATCTATTTTTTTACTTTAATTCGACTACTGGATTGGCATCTAGGTCCCACCTTTTTACCGTTAAAATAGCTAAATGTAACCGTACTTCAACAGTTACTTTTCTCGCTCTTCCCACTTATGGAACGCCCTCCTGCTAACTTGCTCCCTGATAGCCACAATTTCCAAAAATATACACGCAAACTTAATTGCCATCTTTTATTTTTTGAATCCTGTTCATCTTTTATCCTTTCCTCAATTCCCCCTGTACCCAATTTTTTTTTCTCTTACTGTAACCCCCTGGGCATTACTGGCGTTTTGTTTGGGGATGAAATTATAGGTGCATTGAATACTGCTGCCATATCTGGTCGGGTGCTTCTGCTATCCACCTAGGAGTCCTTGACAAAATCTAACGGAGCATCTGTAATGTAATAGATCCCAACTTGGCAGCTCAGATACAGTCATTTTCTCACCGACGCAATGCGGCTTCCCTGAGTCTGTTCTACAAATACTTTCACAGCATCTGCTCTGATGAACATAGCTCACTGGCGCCCCCTATATATGAATTTAATCGAACCACAAGATTAGGCAAGTAGGTCCCACCGTTTTACTGTGAAACCAATAAATTGTAAACTCAAATTCTACTCTAACAGCTTCTTTTCTCGCACTTCCCACCTGTGAAATTCCCTTCCATTTACTTGCTTTCCCGACAGCTACAATCTCCAAGAATTTAAATGTAAAGTCAATAGTCATCTCCTATCTCACTAACCTGCATCCTCTCTCTCATGCTCCTTTCTCCATCCACTTCTCTCTCATCAGTATTCTTATCCTTCTCTTACCCACTTCCTGACACCCCCTATAACCTGTCAGTCTTTCTCATAACTTTCCTCCTATGTAAACCCCTTCACAACAGTGGCAGTAAAATTCTATGCTTGGGGCGATATGATTATAAAAAAAGAAAAATTTCTATACAGTTATAATGTGGATATAAAGTGGGAGATCAAATCTACATTACAATCAATATATAAAGCATATAGTGACGGATGTGCGTTGTGGTGCAGTGGATATCGGCTCGGAAAGAGAAATCGGTGAGCCGAGTTCGAATCCAGTTGAATACCCTGCATTCACTTAAGCATTGGTACCCTTGGGAAAGGTATTAATCCGTCTCTTCCCTCCAGTTATAGGTTAAATAACAGGGTAGGACTTGGGGACCCTGCCCTTAAAAACAAAATCCCAAAACATCTTGATACTCGAAAAGAAAAAATTATTACTAGACACAAAACTTGTATGAAAACAACAATAAATTGTTGAAAGAAAAAAGATATTACCAGCAATAAATAAATAAAATTTAGTTGGCAATAAATGACCCGCCGAGGTTGATATGCCATAAAAACAAAACAACCAAACCAAAAAATAAACTTGACTGACTGAAGGCGTCTTGCCTAGTTTATTTTATGTTACCACAGGTGGGTCTATTTCCTCCACAACACTATCTTGATTGGCTTTTGAGCCTTTTATTGCAGAATCTTTAGTATAAAAATTACGTACATTGGTAGGAAAGTCATGAGATTTTTTAATCTTTTACCGTTTTTCATTGTTCTGTAATTCTTTTGTGTTTTTTGTTCTGTTGTTTTGATGTCGTTCGCTTTCGCGAACAACTCTCTGAAGGAGACTACCACCAACGTTAAATTTATTTTCTTTTTTTTTTCTTTTTTTTTTTTTTTTTTTACTTTTTTCAATGCAATCTTATTAATTGCACCCTAAACTTTCTGACTGACAAAAAGAAATTTGGAAAAATTTCAATATTTAAATAATTTTAAGGGGGACTCAGTTTTTCATACAACGTTATAGTAAATCGATCCTCCATTTTTGACCTACTCGCCGGTACGACATTACCACCACCTGTAAAATTGTTGATTATCAATTTTTTTTTACTTTTTTCAATGCAATCTTATCGATTAAACCCTAAACTTTCCGATTGACAAAGAAAAATTATAAAAATTTCAACATTTAAACAATTTGGGGTGGGGGCTCAGTTTTTCATCCAACCTTATAGTAAATCGATCCTGTCAAATTAACTTTTGGCTTGCGCATATTCAACAACTGAATCTTTTGCGAAAATTTCAAATAAAGCCATTCTTGGAGTTTCCGGGGAAGATGCCATCGTAAGAAGTGAAGAAAACTTGAAAAAAACAAAAACAAGAGCAACAATTCGTCTAAAAAAAAAAAAAAGAAACAAAAAAAAAAACAAAGCGACCCCAACGCGATTGGCTCCAAAATGAAGGATCGATTTACTATAACGTTGTATGAGAAAGTGAGCCCCACTAACATTGTTTAAATTTTTTCCTTTTTTTTTTTTTTTTTTTTTTTTCTTTGAGAGTCGGAAACTTTATGTTATAATTGATAAGACTGCGATGATAAAAGTTAAAAAAAAAAAAAAGAAGAAAAACAACAAATTTAAAAGTAGTGGTAGTCTCCTTCAGGTCCGCCCAACTCTTTTGTTTCTCTTTAGTTCCTCCATCATTTTTCTTAAGCTTATTGTTGTTTCGATTGATGAGGCCTCCCAGCTATTTATCGGTTAATTGCCGGCTTGTTCTGGTAGACGGGTGGCTTCAGTCGACCAAGTGGCGTTTTGTTTCATCAACTTTCGCATCTGGGACGCAAGCTCCGTGGGTTCTTTTGCGTCATTATGAACCTGACTCCAGTGTTACAAACACGTCCGTTTATTACATTGGAGTCGGTCGATATTTTAAAAACATGCAGGATTTGAACTCAAATAATTCAAATAAAATAATCCGGCAAACCTAAACGAGACTACCACCACCTTTAAATTTGTTGTTTTTCATTTTTTGTTTTTCAGCGCAGTCTTATCGGTTATTACATAAAGTTTCCGATTATCAATAAAAAATTTGAAAAAAATTCCAATATTTTAGATGGGGGAGATTCACTTTCTCATACACTGTTATAGTAAACTGATCCTTCATTTAGGAACCATTCGATGGCATCTTCTCCGGAAACTCCAAGAATGGCTTTATTCAAAAATTTCGCAAAGGATTCAGTTGTTGAATATGCGCAAGCAAAAAAGTTAATTGCACAGGATCGATTTACTATAAGGTTGTATGAAAAACTTAGCCCTCCCCTCCCCACTAAAATTGTTTAAATGTTGAAATTTTTACAAATGTTTTTGGCAATCGAAAAGTTTAGGGTTTAATTGATAAGATTGCACTGAAAAAAGTTAAAAGAAAATTGATAATCAACCAATTTACAGGTGGTTGTAATGTCATACCAAAATGGAGGATCGATTTACTATAACTTTGTATAAAAACTGAGCACCCCCCCAAAAAAAGTTGATGAAATATTGAAATATTGAAATTTTTCCAATTTTTTTTTTTTGTCAATCTGAAAGTTTAGGGTGTAATCGATAAGAGTGCACTGAAAAAAGTAAAAAAAATAAAAAATAAAAAAAAAGAAGAAAAACAACTAATTTAAAGCTGGTGGTAGTCTCCTTCAGGTTCGCCGATAATCCAAATCAATAACTAAACAATTTTAGCAAAAAATAAACAAATCAACAAATTATGAATACACACATGAACAAAAGTAAGCCTAAGACAACAATCAACAACAAATGTAGTAAAAAAAAGATGAATGATAATGAGTGGGGGGGGGGGGGGCGAAAAGTGTAGTGCGATGCTGGCTCGCTCGCTGGCAGGCCAGCTGTTTTTCTTTCTTTCTTTGGTCGCCTCAAGGAATGGATTTTAGGTGTCCCTTTCTCAGCCCGTTACACAGGGCAGTTGTGAAACAGACACAAACTAAGCCGCTCCTTCTTCCTCTTTGTCAGTCTGACTGTCAATCCGAAACTTCGACACTCGCAATCCGCCGAAAAAAATCGTCTTCCCCACAGCAACGCTGATACCCGCTTTTTATGCCATTCCAAGACGGCCAAAATTTGCATGTGTGCAAATATCGTCTCGTTTTGGACGAGATAAGCACGCATAAATCGTGTCTTCAATGGCAGCCATCTTTCTTTTTTGTTAATATCTTGGAGGCAAAACACGTTCGTGCTCGTTTCGAATTCTGAGATAAGTCATGTAATCAATAGAAAATAATGAGTAAAAAGTTACGGAACAAAATAGATAGCCACAAAACTGCATTCAGATCCACAATTATTTCCACACACTAACTTCTATAATATTATTTTAAAAAAATGTTTTGTTTTTTTTGTTTAATCATCTCAACCTAAGCAAGGCATTCTATTACTACTTGCGCAAGATGTTACATAGGGGCAAGTGATGAGAAAGCAGGGTCAGTTATAGGAAATGTCAAGAGGAGGGTAATAGACGGATGAGGATACCGAGGATGGGGGTGGAATAGATGGAAAAAGAGCTGGTGAGAATGGATGCGAGTTAGTGTGATAGGAAATGTCTATTGATCTTACATTTAAATTCCTGGAGATTGCAGCTGTCGGGGAAGCAAATATATGGATGGTAGATTTATATGTGTGCAGGATGGACTCAGACGGTATGAAACATAAACATTACCACCCAACAAATAAGCGTCAGAATAACACAATAGGCCAATCCATGACGTACCATTAACAGTATATATAAAAAGTAGAGCCAAAACACAACGCAAATTACTGCGCTTAAGCTTATAACAGAGTGTGCGGCTAGATTTATTTACATACGCTCTATTCCTGATATTGAGGACTTTGACCCATAAATATCTTTTTTCTTCTTCTATGTGCCCTATCCCTTCAGGACGTAGGCGCTCATGGCTTTCCATGTCTCCCTATCGTTTTCTTCTGTTACACCACCCAAACTCCGCTCTGCCATCCACTAGCTCAAGACTATAAATCTAGAATATAAATGTATAGAAGCTAACGTGGCCAAAAAATGAGGGATCAGTTTATATATTGATTATAATATAGATTTGATCTCCCATTTTATAACCACATTGTAATTTCTTATAGACAGTTGGCATATATATTATTCTTCTATGTGCCCTGTTCTTTCAGGATGTAGGTGATCATGGCTTTCCACGTCTCCCTATCCCTGGTGGCTCTTAGCACGCCTTCTCCTGTTCCCTCGTTCCATCATCCACCTGATCAGGTCTTTCAAATATGTTATCCGCTGCTTTCCTCTATCTCTTTTTCCTTCTATCTGACCTGTTAGTATCAGGTTTTCCAAGCCCTACTTCCTCATTGCATGTCCTATGAACTTCATTTGTCTCTTCCTGATGCTCAATATTGATTTCCTTTTCGTTTCCATCATTTCCAAAACCTCGTCATTGCTCACATGGTCGTCCACGATATCCGCAGCATCCTTCTCTAGAACCATATTTCAGCTGCTTTAAGTTTTGCCTTCATCTTAGATGATATTGTCCAGCATTCACTGCTCTATTGAAGAACTGACATCACATAGCAATCCAGTACTTTCTTCTTCGTTTCTAGTGAAAGTTTCCGGTGTCTTGATACTTTACTCGACTTAATTCGCCTTTGGATCTCTGTGTCGCACTTTCCGTCTTCTGTGAGAACACTTCCCTGGTATTTAAACTTCTGTATTTGCTTGATTTTAGAGTCCCTCTCCTGTAATTGGCATTTTGGGCTGCCCTTCTTACTGATGACCATGCATTCAGTTTTCTTACAGTTTATTTGTAGTCCTTTTTTGTCACTCTCTCCAGTTACCTTCTATAGGAGATCTTGTAGTTTTCTTTCTCTGTCTGCTATCAGCATTGTACCATCTGCGTACCTTAAAACTAGATTTTGTTATATACTAGATTAAAAGCAGCACTCCGTGCGAACATTTAATTTCGCTCTTACGAAGGGCCCACTGAGCCTCCAGCCCAAAATTAAAGGGACCTCTGATCCAATCTAGAAAACAGCAATGGTAATTTTCAAGAAATAACTTTAAATTTCTCAATCCAGTCGATGGAACTTCAAAACCTCGCTTTAACTTTGGTCCCGGATATAAGTGTAATTCCAAAAGCCCGATTTGGGTCGAAAGTCTGATATGGACAGATAACTGAGTTTTTCAATTCACAAATTCTTCAAATCACAAATTCTTCAGAACTGCAAAACCTCACATCACGCAACAACTCATTTTAAATCTGATTCTTATGCATTATGAAGAAATAAAATTGATTTCTTCAATTCATAGAATTTTCGAGATATTATAAATTGGATTTAATATAAACATTTTAAATTCAAAAGTGTTTGTGTTACTTTAAAATCAATATAAATTAAAAACTTTTAAAATCACTAATTTTTTTCATTTATTTTAAATTTTAAATTTTTAATTGTTGCCTCCTCATCCAGACGAATCCTAATTATGGATGTTCAATCACCAATTGAGGATGAGATTTTCAATTCTGGGCTCATCTTGATTCTAAAAAGGTATATGTCTATGTAGAGCAATGTAGATGGCTGATCTAGATAGGTTTCGGAAACACAGACGAACAGGCGAAATTTGCCGTTTACATATATATATATATATATATATATATATATATATATATATATGTATATAGTGTATCGAGGTAGCAGATAATTTTCTAAACATATACTGATAAATATAAGAGACAATGAATGTCTATTATGTTTAATCATGAGCCGTTCTAAACATCCGTTGCTTAGAGTAGTTTTATGTCAATACAAGATAAAATCGTCGCTGATGGTGGATGTTTTTGTGTTACCGTCTTAATAACCTCTCAGAAGATGGCTCATGTGAGCCGAAACCTTAGAACCAACTTAAAAAAAAATTATCCAAATGTTGGAGAATTTTTGTCTTTATTTTCACCTGAAATTAAAGCCAAAATACGATGTTTAGAACAGCTCATGATTAAACTTAATAGACATTCATTGTTTCTTATATTTAACAGTATATGTTTAGAAAAAATATATATGTTTAAAATTATTTTAATGAATACTTGTATCTAAATAGATACACTGCGTTTTTATGATTAAACAGTACATTTATTTATATCTACTAGCTTGAATAATCGAGAACTTAAATCAGTATATATATATATATATATATGTGTGTGTGTGTGTGTGTGTGTGTGTTGTTTAATTATAAAAAAAGTATCCACTCAAATACGGCTTTCTATTAAAAATAAATTAATTATAAATGTGCCAATGTTAATGGATTTCGTAAAATTTCGTAAATAATATATATATATATATATATTAAAAAAGGATTAATTCAAAGATGTTGAGTGGCCATTTCGATATGAAGATCCCCACGGGGGACGACACATCACCTCAGCAACAGAAAAAACCTTTCAGAAACTGGAGAAAAATTAGTCTACTTTTCCTTTTTAAATAGATTGCAAAGAAATTAAAAAATAAATAATAAAATAAAATAAAATAAAAATAAAAATAAAGGGAAAGAAAAAGAAAAAGAAAACGAAAAAGAAAAAGAAAAAGATAGAATAAAATCAAATAAATAAGAAAAGAAAACTCCTATATATATATATATATATATATATATATATATTCTTCCACTTTATTCAATATATGCTCAGAAACTTCAACATATTTGGGAAAGACCTTAGAGTAATCAAGAACCTCTACTGGCAGCAAAATGTCTGCATTCGGACAGGAAACGAGTTGTGTCTTTTCAACTTGTACAGCGATACTGTTCTGAGAGCCCTGGAAGTCATGCCAGGATTTATCATTGATGATCACAATCTGAACAATATAAGATACGCAGATGATACAATGCTGATAGCAGATACGGAAAGGAAACTACAAGACCTCCTACAGAAGGTAGCTGAAGTAAGCAGAAAGAAAAGACTACATATAAACTACAAGAAAACTGAATGTATGGTCATCAGTAAAAAGAGTCGCCCAAAATGTCAATTACAGGTGAGGTACTCTAAAATCAAGCAGATACAGAAATTTATATACCTGGGAAGTGTTCTAACATAAGACGGAAAGGTTGACACTGAAATTCGAAGGCGAACCGGCATGGCGAAGGGTGCATTCCTGAAATTGAGTCGAGTATTAAGAGACAAGAAAATTTTGCTAGAAAGAAAGGGGATAGTAATGGATTGTTATGCGATTTCTGTTTTTCAATATGGCAGTGAAGGCTGGACAAGCTCATTAAATGTGAAAGAAAAACATGAAGTAACGAAAATGTTCTACAGAAGGATGCTGCGGATACTATGGACCGATCATGTCAGCAATGATGAGGTTTTTGAGAGGATGGAAACAAAAAGGAGATTAATACTTAACACCGGGAGAAAAGAAACTAAAATTCCTGGGGAATATAATGAAAAAGAAGGGCTTGGAGAATCTGATACTCACAGGTCAGATAGGGGAAAAGAGAGATAGGGAAAGGCAGCACTTAATATACTTGACGGGCTTGAGCTAGTGGATGGCAAAGTGGTGTTTGGGTGGAGTAACAAGTGAAAGCGTGCTTAGAGCCACAAGGGATAGGCAGATGGGAAAGGCCATGATCGCCTACGTCCTGAAAGGACACGGCACATAGAAAAAGTAGAAGCCTCCCTAAACGTAGAAAACTTATTAATGTTCTATTAAAATATAAAGTGGGTGATCAATTCATATTATAATCAACATATAAACTGATCCCTCACATTTTAGCCATGTTCGTTTCTATATATGTGTAAATGTATTTATGGGTTTATGGGCTTGAACAAGTGGATGGCTGAGCAGGGTTTGGGTGGGACAATAGGAGAAAGCGTGCTAAGAGCCACTAGAGATAGGGAGATGTTGAAGGCCATGATCGCCTACGTCCTGAAGGGACACAGCACGTAAAAGAAAATATCTAAACTAGCAAAAAAAAGGCCTTCCTTCAAGAATCCTTAGGTTAAACTAACAGATAATTGCCCGAGGGAATTTTATAAAAACTGATAAATTAGTCGCTCAGAAATATTAAGATTAATACAAATTCAGAAAACACTTGACTTTTGTAATCCCAACTTTCTTCTGAAGTGTGTCCCTCTGAATTATCGCTCTAAGCAGCCATTAAGTATTTTGAAAAACACATAAGAAAAAACGTATTTCTAAGCGAAAAACGCATAATATTTATTTCCTTCAAGACGAACGAGCGTCCACCTTTCTGACGATGGTGAACACGAGAAAAAAAGGCAAAACAACTGATGACTCTTCCAGATGTTTCAGCAAAACACATTGAATGTTTGGAAAACATTTTAAACACATGAAGTATTTCTGCCTGTAAAAGTATCAGTTGAATCAGTTAAGCCATCTGTTTGTACTTAAAGTGGCGGCAACTACCGCAAGACAGAAATGATTTGCATATCCACAAACATATCGACGCATAAGAGCTATAATAAAGTTTTGAAAGACGCTAAATATGACTGCAATTTAACGATGATATTTTCTATCATTTTAATCTAATCTAATCAGGGAAATAAAGCTACTAAGACGCAAGGCAATAAAGCCACTAAGACGCAAGGCAATAAAATCACTAAGACGCAAAAGAGTTGAGAATGAAGAAAACTAAGAAACCATTACTGAGAAAAAGAATGACAATAAAAAGAATAGGACTCAAAAAGTAAAATGGCGATGACAGAAACGCCGGAAGAGACTTTCACAAGTGAGAAGTGCGAGAGTAGAAACTATTAGCATATGGTTAGAACTAGCAATTACAACCATCAAATTATGAAACCAAGCTGCCAATCTACGGCGACTACCCACAAAAAAAAAACTGCTGTAAATTTAGAAAAGAATTGATTATCATGATTCATGCACAACTTGAACAATCATTGTAGATTTTTTTAAAATCATATCACCCCAAGCAAGGTGATAACGCCACTGATTTGCAGGGGGCTACGTAAGGGTAAAAAGAATGGAAAAGAGAAAGCCGGAAACCACATACTAAACAGGAAACAAGAGATGAGCCTCTTCACATGTTCAATAGACGTGGGTGGAGTGTGAACCGGGCGATATGTCCAAAATGTTTGCCTGAATGTTCAACATAAAGTTGTAAGCGTTGTAACCAGGAGGCAGTAGCGTTGCTGATAATCTCAAGAGGAATTTCGTTTCAATTAGAGCTGGTAGATTATTTCTGAAGATTTAGGGAGATGATTAATGTTTATTAAATAGGCCTTGTGTCAAACATAACCAAAATCCTTATAACTTACAGGCTTTATCAAGAATTATCAGTAGATGGATTTGTGGAAGAATAAAAGTGTACGTTTTGCATGTTTAGATATAAATTTATTGATAGAAAAGAATAACGTGAATTCGTGGAGTTAATGTTCAGTGAGAAACCGTATTAAGAAGTTAAAGGTATCAAGAGTTCGTTGAGATATTCGTAGTAATCCTTGCAGGAATGAGTTTATGTGTACGTAGGCAGGAACGTATGTGTATATGTATGTATGAGTATTTATTGTTGGGAAGGATAGATTTTGAAGTTATGGCTTAAGGTGAATGGCGAAAAGGAAGGAGGTGAGAGAGAAAGACAGGGACAATAATAATAACGACGTTTCTTGAGGGACGCGTTAATTACTTTCGTCTTCTTTTCGCCCTGGCGACAGTCGTCTTGTCCCGTCTTTTATATCGTTTTCGGATCCAAAAGGTCATTTGGGTATTCACTCCCGAAAGTGATTCTGGCCTTTCTATTTTGTTTTTGGGCGTTTCCTAACTTTATATTGGCCGAAAAACATTTAACATCGAAGTGAGTTTTATGTGTGCTAAGTATAGGTTTTGTAAATTCGAGAATTTTTTTTATTTTTATCAAAATCAATGAGTCACTGCTTAGCATTTGAAATTTTAAATCTAGAACTCGTTTTGTGCCACTTTTTTCTAGGCACTCTGTCGTACTCGGCTTATATTCGTGAAGCCGAGGAAATAAAGAGGAAATCATTTCAGAACAATTGCCATTCGGAATACTTATAGAAAAGACACAGAATATTGAAAAAAAGATGTCTATTCTTGAATATAAAAACTCCCGTATTGTTAATTTCTGAAATTTACCCTTCCCGGAGCTTCCGTCCTTATTAAGGACTGGGGAATTTATTGAGAAGGAAGAATTCAACTAAAAAACAAAAACAAAAACAAAGAAAATGAACCGAATTGGAATGTTTTTAATTTCATTAACTCATTTTAAAAAATATTTTGTGACTTTCTTTGATATATATAACACCAAATTAGTCGAGTTTCAAGTTTCAAGTGGATGTGTGTAGTCACACTGATGAGCTGTGATACAGCGAAAAAGGCTTGTATGTGGATGACTAATATATATATATATATATATATATATACTAGCAGTATAGCCTAGCGTTGCTCGGGTGTAATGAAAGCTTTAAAACTAATCCATGGTCCTGGAGCTCAGACTCTTTCGACGTTGGCACGAAAGCCTAAAATGCAATAGTTGTTTCCAGTTAAAGCGAAAGCGTAGACTGAAAGAAAAATGAATGGATGTAAGTCAATTTTTGATTTCCTAGTATCGATATCAAATTTTCTGTACTATTGTAAGAACTACAACCTTGAAACTTCTGAATATCGTTTCTTATGTCTTTGTAGTGTATCAAATTTGATTAAAATCGGACCACTCCTTCTATAACCCGATTTTTCGATTATCGATTTTCGATATTTATCGGGGGTACCGCGACACAAAACTTAGATAAGAACACTCGCAGACGCTTATAGTACAACTGTGTAAATTTTTAAGAAAATCGGTTCAGCCGTTTCGGAGTCTATAGGTAACGGACACACGCACACAACACAGACACACACACACACAAAGTTCTATTTATAAATAAGTTTAGATATTCCATTTGTAAACGATTTATTACGCGACCAAGGTTTCTACCATGAGTGATGTCTTCAGGCGATTTTCAATAACTGATTTAACCGTTTACTGTTTTTTTAAGAACGCTCACGTAATGGTGGGTTTTTTTCAACGTTCACGTGTCAGGAAATTTTTGAACTTGCAATTTTAAATATTTCAAGATATTCTAACGTTTTCATCCATGGTTGTATGAACTATTGAATGAAAGAACAAAAATTATGACTAAGTATAACCATACTAATAAATACCTATTAGGTTCATCCATGGATGAAAACGTTATAATTTCTTGTAATTTTTAAATTGTGCGTTCAAAAATTCCTTGCCACGTGAGTGTTCAATAAAACACCGTTACGTGAGCGTTCTTAAAAATAAAACGGCAAAGGGTAAAATCTCGTGAAGACACCCCTCATGGTAGAAACCAGGGTCGCGTAATAAATCGTTTACAAAAGGAAGATATTCAAAAGTTCTACAATATAATTGTATTGAACACTTTTTAATACAAATGTGCACTGGTTTAATTTTATTATGACCAAAAACTAGTAATTAAACAATCAATATATATATATTATAAAAAAATCTTTAATCCAAACGGAAAAGTAGGAAGGTAAATCCCAAAAACCTGATCCTAATTAATATCAAAATTTTAAAATTAAAAAATGATACAGCTCAATGTAATTAAATTTACAGAGCTAATTATAAAATAAAATATATTTCGATGTTCAAAACTGTTGAATGATCATTTCGACATGAAATCCCTAAGAGAGAGATTTCACATCTCATCGGCAACTGCCACATTTTCAAAATGAAATAAAAAAGAAATAAAAATGAAGGTTAAGAATTAAAAAAATTACGTCATAAAAACAAACCGGTCAGCAATCAACGTCTATTTTTAAATTTTTCTTTTAGATAGAGTTGTAAGTGAAAAAATTAGAAAATTTGAACATCGAAATTTATTTTATATATATATATATATATGTGTGTGTGTGTGTGTGTGTGTATCACGTATATCTAAGGAACCCCAAAGGGAAATCAATTAATTAAACACTAGCCAACCATAAAGCTGTCCTAAAAATTCTTAAGGTCGACAAACAAGATAAGTTCCTCAATCACACACAAAAAACCTCACACAAACACACAAAACTGACCAAGTAATCAA
This sequence comes from Ascarosepion bandense, assembly GCA_037127315.1. NCBI lineage: Eukaryota > Metazoa > Mollusca > Cephalopoda > Sepiida > Sepiidae > Ascarosepion > Ascarosepion bandense. Next base: position 555,938 of record JBBBDQ010002035.1, on the reverse strand, counting down.
ATCCCTTCTTCGAAATTCTAACCAAAAGATATACCCGACCGATAAAAATGTATATTCCAACAGATAATACCATTAATCAATAATTTCACACTTACACACCAAGTTCTTCAAAAGTCTGTCAAAACGAAAGACACATTCCCTTAATTCTCAATAACCCCAACCAACCCCACAACAACAATGAACCAAATATAAACAGAGGATGATTCCAACTCTTGCTCTTTCCTCCTGATGAAATGTTGGGGACCCAACATTGAAACAAACATATGATTGTAGAGAAGAGGACATATATAGAAAAAATTATGTACATGTTCTATAACATAATATATATATATATATATGTATGTGCTATGTCTTGAAGGCTGTCACAATGCGTTGAATGTAATAAAGGAATGTCGTGGGGTGTTTATATGAGCTATTTATTAACTGATATTTCTAGACTATAATCTCATCATCAGAATGGCAGAGAAATCCTCAGAATGTCCGTGCATCTTAGCGGCCCATCTATGAATGGCTGGCTTTATCCACTGCTGCTGCTGCTGCTGCTGCTGCTGTGTGTGTGTGTGTGTGTGTGTGTGTGTGTGTGTGTGTGTGTGTGTATTCTAGTTGGGGTTTTATTGGTCTGATGGAATCAGTTCGTAGGATCTGGGAGTTGATGTGACTTTGACCGGGTCAAAGAGTACAAAACTTTACTATATATATATATATATGTGTGTGTGTGTGTGTGTGTGTGTGTGTGTGTGTGTGTGTGTGTGTGTGTGTGTGAAAAATGACAAACCCATAAAAACGGAGAGGATAATCCCAACAAAAGTTATCAAATTAATATAAAATATTAAATCGATAAAAACAGAGAGCTCAATGGACTTTATCCAGAGCAATATGAAATATTGAGAGGAAAACTCAACACAATTAAACGGTTATAAATCCAGAATTTATTTCCCCAAACTAAATAAAAACAAAGTTTTATCGGCAAAATGTTTATGTGGTTATTAAGAGGATATGTCAAAATACTTTTTAATTATTTTTTTAAAATTTTTTCCTTCTTTCTAACACGTTTGAAATTTTGATATAAAATCTTGTTTTTCTTTCTTCCGTGAGTGACGCAATTTTTACAAGCGTTTATTACGACAAACGTAATATTACGCAAGTCACTTTTTGCCGGTGAGAAACACATTAACTTGGAAAATCTCGCAAAAAGCAAATGGTTGGATTTTGATGAAACTTTCAGGACTTATTCATAAATGACTGAAATATATTTTTAGCAAAATTTCTTTCAACAATTATTTTTTAAATAATTACTTTTATAAAATCTTAGTAAAAATATTTTCTTTTTAAATATGTTACCCCCGCACCATCAATTACTTTCCTGAAATGTCTAGAAATCCACCATTTTGTCTATACTTTTCAACAAGGCGAGATTGACATTTTGACCTCCTAATCAAGCCAGCTGTATTTTGCAAAGAATCTAAGAAAAAAAAATTTCTTCCTCAATTGTTTTTCGTCTATGTATTGCGGGTCTGTTACACTTATTTCAGCAAGGTGGTCTTAACATTTGACTTCTAATCATATCGGCTGTATTTAGCCGAGTTTCACCTGAGAATTTATTAAAATAAAATTTCTCTTTCCAATTCTTTTCGCCTGCACGCAATGTTAGTCTGTTTCACTTTTTTCAGCAAGGCCGCTTGGCATTTGACCTCCAATAGCCCAGATATGTTTCGCTGGGTAACAACAATAACATTATACGATTCTATCTCATTTCTAATTTTAACCAGTTTGCAATCTTGGGAAAACGAATCTCTTTCCGCCAAAAAAAAAAAAAAAAATTTAAATGGTAATTTTCCCAGTAATTAACAATTATCTTTTTTTTTTCTTCTTTCAACAGATCAACTTAACCTTTGCTCTTTCGCCGAATTTTCATCTGGGGAAATATGAATAAAAATCCTTTTCTTTAACCATTTTGTCTATACTTTTCAACAAGGCGAGCTTGACATTTTGACCTCCTAATCTAACCAGCTGTATTTCGCCAAGTTTCGCGAGAATCTAGGAAAATAAAAAAATAAAAAATTCTTCTTCGATTGTTTTTCGTCCGCGTAATGCTGGTCGGTTACACATATTTCAACACGGTCGTTCTGACATTTAACTTCTAATTATATCGGCCGTCTTTCGCAGAGACTTCATCAAAATAAGATTTCTCTTGCCTGCAAGTAATGTTAATCTGTTTCACACTTCTTTCAAAAAGGCCGCCTGACATCTGACCTCCCATCGCCTGGCTAACAATCATCATAATTGTAATTTTATCTCATTTTTATTTTTAGCCAATTTGCAATCTTGGGAAAACGAATCTCTTTCCGAAACAAAAAAAAAAAAAAAAAAAAAAACCTTTTCTTTAACCCTTTTTCGTCCGAATAAATCAAAATCGTATTAGTTAACTCTTGTTCGTTGGTAAAAAAAAACCAAAATAATCAGTTAACTCTTTTGTCCGTTAAATATTGTCATAAAAATTCTTGCAAAAGTCAAATAATTGGAGGATTTTAACGAAACGTTCATGAACGAAATTATTTATAAATTTATTATTTTTATAAAATCTTGGTAAAGTCACATATTGTCTTAACAACCTAGCGTGAACCATGAAGGAGGAAATTTTAAAATATTTTTGAAACTTTATCAATTATTATAATAAAAAAATAATAAAACTGAAAGCAATTCTTGTAAAAATTCATTACACAATTTTTTTTCATACAATGATATTCTTAATTAGGTACCTCCACGTCAGTCAGTCAGTTAAGTGCCATACGTGATACACGCTTGGGCGATCATGTCTTGAAGACATGATCGTCCAAGAAAAAAATGTTTTTCATCAAAGTTTACTATATCAAATATAATCATAGTAGAACGCCCATGTTTCCGGTGAAAAACACATTCATTAAAATATTCTTGTAAAAATCAATTCACTGTCATATTTTAATAAACACTATCAGGACTTGTTCACATGTGAATGATATTGCTTTTTCAATTATTATTTTTAGAAAATATTAGGGAATATATATATATATATATATATATATATATATATACTATACTATACTATAGTCATCGCAGACAGATCTGTTTTGCTGTATTACAGCTCATCAGTACGGCTTAGACTCCGGTCGCTTCTTAACCCAGTATTGAAACCCGACCGAATTGGCGTCAGTCGGCGATTATATATATATATATATATATATATATATATATATATGTGTGTGTGTGTGTGTGTGTGTGTGTGTGTGTGTGTGTGTGTGTGTTACCACCACTCCACGGAATGACAAAACCTTTGGGAAAAATTTGTTTTTAATAATTAAACGCAAGATCACTTGGGGAATGTAATTCATATATATATATATATATATATATATATATGAATGTAATTAATATTAATTAGGACTGTTTTTTCGGATTTAC